>CM042381.1:26369932-26837432 GCA_023634145.1 Thymallus thymallus
ATGCCATGTCAACTATGTACAGCAACTATGTCCCACGTCATGGCTTCACATGATCATCGTCAAGGTACAAGACCCATGACTCAGTGCCACCCTTGATGTTGACGTAAATTGTATAGCAAAGGGCAAAGTATGGTTTTGAGTATCAGTTGGTGTGAAAGGTCCTGTACTATCTACCACAGTATCCAGTACATGGTGAGTGATATCAGTAGGGTGTAAGGCACAGATCAGGATGACGTGACACAGCCAGCGGATCCTAGTGTCCTGCTGTCTCTGAATAATGCAGCTTTTTCCTTAACGCCATTTACTGTCCTGGTCCTGTCACTGAAGATGCCTTCTATGGACAGTTCCTGTCTGTCACTGAAGATGCCTTCTATGGACAGTTCCTGTCTGTCACTGAAGATGCCTTCTATGGACAGTTCCTGTCTGTCACTGAAGATGCCTTCTATGGACAGTTCCTGTCTGTCATTGAAGATGCACATTCTCAACTGACAGGACACACAGGACTTTATACATGAGAATACACATTTTCATTTGATCCCAGTCGATCCCAGATAGTCTGTATAACTCTGTTTGTCTCCACTCTCTATTCCCTGTGTGTTACTAAAGATTCCCACTCAACTGAACCCAGAGACACACAGGACACAGAGGATGGCCCATATGGATACATATCAGAGTATATAGTGTATATTATTCTGGGAGAGGCTGGAGACAGCCTATATGGATACATATCAGAGTATATAGTGTATATTATTTTGGGAGAGGCTGGAGACAGCCCATACGGATACATATCAGAGTATATAGTGTATATTATTCTGGGAGAGGCTGGAGACAGCCCATACGTATACATATCAGAGTATATAGTGTATATTATTCTGGGAGAGGCTGGAGACAGCCTATATGGATACATATCAGAGTATATAGTGTATATTATTTTGGGAGAGGCTGGAGACAGCCCATACGGATACATATCAGAGTATATAGTGTATATTATTCTGGGAGAGGCTGGAGACAGCCCATACGTATACATATCAGAGTATATAGTGTATGTTATTCTGGGAGAGGCTGGAGACAGTATTTATTTTTGTATATATAGTATTGTATATTCTTTTGAGAGTCCACTCTGACAATAGTACATTCTTATTGGACTGAAGGGTTGATGACTCCAAGTAAGACATGTCTCCCTTAAAGTGTCTCCTAACTGCAGTCCTTACGACACAAAAAATATGCCACACATGACCGTTTATGGGCAGTAAAAACAGCCATCCACGCACACAAACAGACTGTGGAGAGAGGAGCCATAAATGACTCATGTTCACTTACAGCACAGCACAACACAACAGAGCAGACTGCATGGGGGTTAAACTAGCTGTCATTCACAGAGGAGGGGGATGTCACAAACCACCCAGCCCTGGCTCCACACACACACACACACACACACACACTCACACACACACACACACACACTCACACACTTGCACACACACACACACACACTCACACACACACACACACACACTCACACACACACACTCACACACTTGCACACACACACCGACAGCCAGCTGAGCTGAACATGAAATAGCGCAGCAGTCATGCTCCTACTGTAGTGGGTGACATGAACTAGTGGCCCCTCACATAGGAAGTGACATAAACAAGCAGGCCCCAGAGAGGAAGGGCCGTCAGCACCGATGATGAGCGGCTCTCCGGATGCTCCTTGACATGTTCAGCGGCGGGGGTGTGAAGGGGGAGGCGAGGGGGTGCGAAGGGGGAGGCAAGGGGTGGAGAAGGGGGGAGGTGAGGGTTGGAGGAGGGGGGAGGTGAGGGTTGGAGGAGGGGGAGGTGAAGGTTGGAGGAGGGGGGAGGTGAAGGTTGGAGGAGGGGGGAGGTGAAGGTTGGAGGAGGGGGGAGGTGAAGGTTGGAGGAGGGGGGAGGTGAAGGTTGGAGGAGGGGGGAGGTGAAGGTTGGAGGAGGGGGGAGGTGAAGGTTGGAGGAGGGGGGAGGTGAAGGTTGGAAGGGGGGAGGTAAGGGGCGGGGGGGGGGTACGACACACACCATAATGGTAGCATGCAGCACGCGACTGCATTATCCGGCTGATTGAGTTATGACAGCTGGTGCCCAAGAGGAAAGCAGCTAGCGCTGCGCGGGCGGGATAGGATCGCCCAGGCTGCAGACAAATGATGATAAAGAGATCACTTTAAAAAACAATCTCCATAATATTTCATGCTCGCTCAGCGGTCTCCCAGGCAGCACGGGCGGCGAGGCTAACTGCTCTATCAATTGATTTGATTCACTGCCGGAGCTACTTCCCGCACATAGTATTTCAAATAAATGACACCGTAGATAGAAATGATATCTGCATCAATATTAACCCTGAAAAGAACTAATGGGCGCCAGGTGTAATTTGCTGTACATATCCAGTAATGCATGGGAGCCAGGTGATGGAAGAGTTCGAACAATAGAATAGTTTTTCTTGACTGATACTACAGCATACATTTACACACGCATGTGCACACACACGCATGCACAAACACACACGCATGTACGTACAGACACAAGCCCCCCCCCGCAAACACCATACCCCCCCCCCCAGGCAGCTATTTGCTTTTGTGTTTATATAGTGCATTTTAGAAGTCTAAACCAACCCATCTCTCAGTCAGGCAGCCAGGCCTGTGGAACACTAAGCACCTTCTCAGATAAATCAGTCTTGACCTGTTAGCTATTAGAGTGCTCAGTAAACAGAGGCCAGGCACGTAAGGTGCTCATAATGATTACATTTCAGAGGTTTTATTAATGCGGAGACATGATGTGGTTTCCTCTGTTGCAGTGGTTTAACATGGTCCAATACCTCTTTAACCTGCCTGCCGTTGTATGATACTGGCTGAATGACGATCAGTAAAGTTAGATGTTTATCCAGGCCCTTTCTTCATCTTAATCCTCAAGATGTTATATATTGGTAATTTTCTCCACTTAACCAGTAAGTTGATTTTGTATCTGAGGGTCATATGGATCGCTCGATTCTCTGACCTGTTGATGGTCCTCTTTGTGTGTGTAAATCTGAACCCAGAACAGTGAATGTAGTAGATGATGTCCAGTAGTGAAGGACCGCTGATCACCTCTGGTGCCTTACAGACAATATCTGACCTCTGATACCTGACCTCAACCTCCCTTCTCGCACACAAACACACACAGACACACACAGACACACAAACAAACACGCACACACCTCCACCTCCTCTCCTGTACAGCCAGCAGATAGTGGTCGGTAGACCCGATAACAGGGCATGATTAATCACAGGACTGATGGGACTAGTGCAGGAGCTAGGTGTCCATCAGTGGGGTCTAATGAATGTCATAATAATAGGAGCTTCCCTGACTGCTCCAGTCAGATGACGGGAAGGGCGGTGGAGGGTGGAGAGGGCAGGGAGGCGATGGGGAGGAGGGTGAGTGGGGGGCTCTGGGGAGGGCTGAACAGTCCACTAATGAGTCCACAGGAGACCCACACGATACCTTTGATTGTGATGCACAGGAGGGGAGAGGAGAGGAGTGGAGCGGCGCAATCTTTAGCTGCTGGATTAAGTATCTCTTAAAGAGATCTACTTTCAGCCACAATGTTATCAACCGTTGAGTATGTATTAATTAAACCTATTGCGGAGGAGGAGTTTGCCCAGTATTCCTTCTAGTCTCCTGTAAACACACACATACATATAGTACGTGCGCAGGCAGACACACACACACTCACTTGCTGGCATACACACGCAAATGCAAGCACGCACACACACACACACACGCACACGCACACACACACACACAGACACACACATACAGCGATACAGAGTGAGAGAAAAAGAGAGAGAGAGAGAGATTAGCTAGAATGATCTCTTATAGACTCACACATACACAAACACATGAAGCCTCTCAATTAATACATAGCCTACATACATTGGTGTTACATATATCAGCCTGTTTTCATTAGCAGGGCTTTTAATCTGAAGTAATGCTACATTATCTGCACACTGAGAATACGGTTGATTGACTCCCAGCCGTTAATACACTTTAGCCACTGGCCGTCTGGCTTTGATGTACGGACATATTTGCTGGTCAGGGGTTGTTATATTTTCAACCATTTGTTGATTTATCACAAATGGTTGAAATTAGTATCATTTGCATCTTTGTGAATTGGGGTGTGAAATCCTACTTCCATTAAGGTGACCTTTACTTTTCTGGCCTCAGGTGCTTCTTTCTTTGCTTGCTCACCTTGTTCCTGTATGTTTAACCCCCCCACAACATATGTTAGCATAAAGCCTATTGCTTCTCCACACTGCATTGATTTTCAATCCAGTTGTTCCTCCATCATAACCCGGATGTGTAGGAAGCGTGTTCAGCTGGTATGTTTTGACTTGGTTTAAGTGGTGTTTAATGACAATGGACTGGTTGTTCTCTTCTGGAGCTGTGTAAAGAGTTCTAATCAAGCGTTCTGCTCCATCAATAATGCAGCGCCTTGGCTCCCATAGAGGACTTAAAGGTGCAGTCTGTGATTTGGGAAACTGTTCAATGGTCATTTAAAATCTTGGTGTTTACACAGTGGTTCTTGAAGAATATAACTTATGCATCATGAGTTTAGCACAACTGTTTGTCTTTACCATGACCCAAAATATAAGGTTTTATTACTACATTGTTTACAAGCAACAAGAATGTAAACAAACAATATATAGCTTCAAAATATGTTTTAAACTATCACGTGGGCGTCATAGACTGTCAGACCTGGCATCTAGAACGCCTTCTATGAATTTGAATGGGGTTTCACTTCCCCAGATCCATCCGTCAGCTGTATACCAAGTTGATTTTTGAATAGCAGACTATAGCTTTAATTGTGGGTGTAGGGCTGATATGGAGGAGCTTTGGCTGGGGTGGGGGTGTCTCATTGCACACTTTAATTAGAGACCCCCGTCATGTAAAGAGGAGAAGTCCTCTTGGTGTTCACAGCACTGAAACGTGCCCAGTCCTAGTGTTGCCTTGGCAAGAGCAGAATACACTGACTGAAACCCTGGCTGCCACTTCCATCTCCAACTGGAGGGAGGAGGGAGGGAGGAAAGGGGGGGGGGGGGGAGAGAGAGAGAGAGAGAGAGAGAGAGAGAAAGAGAGAGAGAGAGACTCAAGTTAACCAGGTCTAATTATTAAATGGTATATATTATAATTCCTCATGTGGCCGTCTGCATGGCAGCCATAGGCCTTATTAATCTGTCTACTGCTCAGGGTCTAAGGGCCAGATGCGTTTCCCTGTTTCCCTGTCATGGTTATTATTCCCATTATTGATAACAGGACAACATTTCACTTGTTAGCTTCACATATTAAAGAATTCAATACGAAGCCTCTGTCCCTTATCTTACTTTAGTTTACATGGCTGGACAAAATAAAAAGATGACAGAAACCAGTTGTGAGAATGATGAATGGTTGTGTTTGTCATGTTGTTACTGTGATGATGATAAGGAGTTGAGTGGATGTCCATTACAATAGGTTGTTATGTGATTTGGATTACTGCCTGTTTTGAAGTAGAGGCCTTGCTGCATTGCAGTGGTAATCAAGACTCACTGATAGTGTACGAGAGGCAGGGCCGTAACAAAGTAACACTGACTCCATATTAGCTGGTCAGTTAAATGGTCAGATTTAGATCTAGGAGGTTTTAGATCAGGAGAGGAACCTCAATGTTACTTACTAATTACTCGTCTTCTCTCCCTGTGGAGCATAAGGCAACAACGTTATCTGACTACAAATTGGTCAAGATGGAGTGTTGGAGAAGATGATATCCTTCATTGTCCAAGAGTGTGACACAGTCCCTGTATTAGTGGGGTTCTGTAGAGTAGACTCCATAGACCTGTGTAGACCCAAGCCAAACATCAGGTGTCACTGCGACTACCAATGAATGGACAGTGGTCATCCATCAATCTCACACGCCAACTTGTCTCGGAGCTGCAGACCAACTACAATGTGGATCTACTAGCAATTTCATCCCCTCACTTGACTCATTCATCACATTCATCTGGCTGACGACCTCATTTGCAACTTGGGCCTTTTTCCTATTGAAGAGTGTTAGAGTATTTTAGTTGTGATAAAGGTTTTCGTTGCTAGATATGGAGTTTTAGGAGAGTCAATGCCCAGTGGTACAAATGTAACTGCAATCACCATGGCTTGGAATTAGTAGATCTTGTGAGTGATGGTCTTTATGTCAGTACCATTGTGACTCATTTATTAAGTTGATAGGTTCTTTATCATTCAGCCGGATGGGGACAGACAGACATGTATTTGAGTCTGTAGCTGGAGGGCAGGCAGGAGTTTGGTTGGGGCGCTAGCCTAATCCAGTCTGGCTGTACCCCCCAAGCAAAACCCCAAACCCCACCGCACCCCCCTCCAGCCAGCTGACCTCGTCGGGTCATCAGTACTTAAGTAAAAGTGAAAGTCACTTTGAATGGAGAGAGGCTCTGAGGCCCAGTCCGGCCTTGGCTGAGCAGCAGCTGCTGCTGAGGTCTGGGACGATTACTTTTCTAGGGGCTGACTTTGATGTTTTAACAATCCATACATATTGATTCAGACTGATAATAAACAATTTGATTAGCCTCTTTCTATATGCTGTCATTTCAATCACTGTGAGGGCTGAGGGAGGGATGGTGAGAGAGAGAGGGAGGGTTGAGAGAGATGGAGAGAGGGATGGAGGAAGAAAGAGAGGGAGAGAGGGTTGAGAGAGCCTCCTCCTCAGACAGAACAAGGAATCCAGCCCTGATTAGGCCTCTGCCTTTGGTGAATTGGACAAGACAGCTGAGCTGCCAGGTTATTAACTCCCTCAGAAAATTCTCAGGCCTCTCCCGGGCCGGCCTGAATACTGTGATCTGGATCGATAAGCAATCTCCGGTGTGTACCAAATGACTGCTGGATTCATTTGTTTCCCAGCACCCTCCCTCCTCTCCTTCCACTGGACAATGCACCTGCACAACCGATACCCCCTACTCTCTCTCTAACCCCCCCTCTCTCTCCTTCTCTCCTTACTTTCATACCCCCTCCCTCCCTCCCTCCCTCCGTCTCTCTTCACCTCGCTCACGTTCACTCACTTGGGTCTCTGTCACTTTTTAAATAATGACTCTGGGGCTGAAGGAACAACTGCCTGCATCTATTCCATCACGGTGACGCTGAGTCTCCTCTCCTCTCTGGCGAGGCTGGGTGACGAGGCTGTCTAGGGGGGAGTGATGGAGGGAGGGGGTTGCCGGCGTCGATGGGGAGGGTGCGACATCATGACTGACAGAAGCACAGATGTCATTGTGAGAGTTCCATCTTGGCATAGAAATGACCAGCCATTGGCAACCTTCTAGTGAAACATTGACATGGAATAAGCTGTTAAAGGCATGGCAGTTACTGGCAGTCTGCATGTACACATAAACAGGCACGCACGTACACATGCATGCTTTCACACACAATTAACTATAGGCAGCAGGCAAGTTGGACTTGGTGGGAGTTTTGTAATTCTCTTAACACCATATTTATTAGGTGAGAAAATGTGGTTCCTCTGGAAATTAGCACTTGCTTCAAAACAAGGTTATTTTCTTACTTTAATGTGCTGTGGTTCAAAATCCAGCCCAGTGTTGGCCAGCCAATATTGTCCATTTGATATTTAATGTTTAGGCCGGTTTGAGAGAAAGCAGCTTGCCTTGCACTGTAACAGCAAAAAGCTGTCTTTGTTGGGAGAAGACAGGAGAGCTGAAGATAGATTTACATACTGATTGTGTTTGCAGATTCGGCAGGGCCTGAGCTGATAACTTTTACTGATTCGCTCAGGCATCGATCCTCTGGATGGATTTATTGATGGGGGTGACGGGAGGCTTGGGGGGGGGGGGGTGACAATATGTGCGATGGAGAAAAGGATGGAGAGAGCCACTCAGCCGTGCCAGTGACTGTGTATGAGCTTGACTGTGTATGAGCTTGCTCTTTACTATAGGTTTTTTTACTATACGTTGGAGAGTAGTCCCCCAATGGAGTTGAGAGATGATATGTTTCACATCACCGATAATTTTTTAAGCTTGTCATTCTTCTGTCCCTGCAACAGTACTATCAGTTCTCCTGTTTCCTTAGTGCTGTAACCCATGAGGGTATTGTCTGTCTAGTGTCTACATATAGGCCTACAATTAAGCAATAAGGCCTGAGGAGGTGTGGTATAAGGCCAATATACCACAGCTAAGGGCTGCTCTTATGCACAACGCAATGCGGTGTGCCTGGAGACAGCCCTTAGCGGTGGTATATTGGCCACATAGAACAAATCCTATTATAAATTGGTTACCAACGAAATTAGAACAGTAAAAAAGTTTTTTTTTGTCATACCAGTGGTATACGGTCCCAGTTTATAATTTACTGTAAAGGCTTATATTATAGGATCTAGGATTGTCACTATGATATCAGTAGGTATCGTGGCAAGGAAACAAAGCATGAAGTGGACAGAATTTCCTGAGAAACAGTCCTAATGTTTGAAACAAACAGCCTGATATTATCACACCTTTTCTTTTCCGAGTTGACAATGACAATGATGGCCTACCCCAGCCAAACCCGGACGACTCTGGGCCAATTGTGCGCCGCCCTATGGGACTCCCAATCACGGCCAGATTGTAATACAGCCTGGATTCGAACCAGGGTCTGTAGTGACACCTCTCGCACAGAGATGCAGTGTCTTAGACCGTTGCAGCAAAGATTTTCGTCTGCTTTGTGTTTTCTTTTTTGCCATGGGAATCAGGTGTAGTATTGTGATACTGGTATCATGACAACCCTAATAGGATCCCATGTTTGGTGGCCTAATTATTAAAAACATTGTGGGCCATCGAAAAACACATTTTATGAACACAAGATGAGTGATAAACCTGGCGGATGTTTACATTTCCAATCACCGTAATCTTCCGTCCATCTAACAAAATCAGGCCGGATGCTGTTGTTGCAGTCAGAGCTGGATATGAATAGGTGAATAGGAAAACCGGTGATGGAAATGCAGTTATTAAAGGAAGTCTGTAAATATTTGAAAGCACTTTATGTAGCATAACACAAAAACACTGGACATGGTTCATCAGTCAAGCCTGGCAGGGATATGAGGCAGACAAAACAGGAAATTCATCATAACGTTTTTCATCAGGGAAAGATGGTGGCCTCGCCAGGGGCTGATTGTGACAGAGGGGTTTTTGTTCATAATATTTTTGCCTGTGGGAGACTACAGCTGTTATTCTCAAAGAACATTCATGCAGCACGTAGGATACGTAGGATATGTCAAAGACTCGCCCACTATCAATTTATCAGTTGATTAATCAATGCAAAATGTAACACACATAGTTACATACTATACGCTCAAAGAATGTATTTTGCTTTCTGAATCTAGATGCTGATCTACATGTTGTTTTCTGGATATTACAAGTCCTGATCAATAGATCTTAGTCTTAAGGTCTAGTGTTTTTAATTAGTGAGTTACAGAGCAGAGCACTACTATACTGTATGCTGCTGATCAGAGGAGGCTGGTGGGAGGAGCTATAGGAGGACAGGCTCATTGTAATGGCTTTAATGAAATACTATTATAACGGTATCAAACACATCTAACATATGGAAACCACATGTTGGACTCCGTTCCATTAATTCCATTCCAGGCATTACAATGAGCCCGTTCTCCTATAGCTCCTCCCACAAGCCTCCTCTGCTGCTGATCCATGGAACCAAGCCTTCCACTTCTATAGCCTACTCCATATCAAACGTTTTAACAATTTTTACCTATTCTGTAATTCTATCCCTGTCAAGTAGTTTTTCATTACAGTCTCTTTGTCTCCTTTTTTCTCTTTTCAAGGTCATTTGTAACGTGGAATCTATAAACATCTCAATGGAGAAAGATATATGAATTCTTACTTTTTAATGGCTAAGTAAAAAAAAAAAAAATCAATCTCTGGCCTGGAGTTTTAAAATGGTCCCACAATCTGTATGTCAGCGGATGAAATTACTGAATAGTAATCGCTGCCTCACCTCTCTCTCTCCCCCACCTCTTTCTTTCTTTCTTTCTTTCTTTCTTTCTTTCTTTCTTTCTTTCTTTCTTTCTTTCTTTCTTTCTTTCTTTCTTTCTTTCTTTCTTTCTTTCTTTCTTTCTTTCTTTCTTTCTTTCTTTCTTTCTTTCTTTCTTTCTTTCTTTCTTTCTTTCTTTCTTTCTTTCTTTCTTTCTTTCTTTCTTTCTTTCTTTCTTTCTTTCTTTCTTTCTCTCTCTTACTTGCTAACTCTCTCTTTCTTTCATGAAACTCAAGCCTGGTTGGTTATATTATTCAAAAGAATACCATGTAGAGAACTAAGAAAAAAGCATGCCTAATTCAGAGATAGAAACTGGTGACCAGGTGCTTCGACCCTTGTGCTATTTTGTCACGTCTCTCTCTCTCTCTCTCTCTCTCTCTCTCTCTCTCTCTCTCTCTCTCTCTCTCTCTCTCTCTCTCTCTCTCTCTCTCTCTCTCTCTCTCTCTCTCTCTCTCTCTCTCTCTCTCTCTCTCTCTCTCTCTCTCTCTCTCTCTCTCTCTCTCTCTTTCTCTTTGCTGCTGACATTGATGGTAACGTGTGAATAGGTGAGCTGCCCGCAGGGTTGCTTTACTTCCCCATGTCCACCTCAATAAAAATCACCACTTGTCATCACAGCCTCATATCACAGACACTGATCCCCTACCATGCCCTCTCCACCAACACATGGAGGAGCCTTGTTGTTGTTGTTGTTGTTGTGTAGGTACCATCTGATGTGCCACTGGCCAGAATGCACTCTAAACCTGTCCAGTGTACCAGTGGTTTCTTTGTTATTCTCCAATAAGACCTGTAGGTAGGTTTCCATGGCCACTGAGGTTAACCAGATGTGACTGCATTTCATTTAGTCTGAACTAGGACACACCTCTGGCACCCCGAATGCATTCTATAATTATCCCTTGCACCTTTTGTCAGGAAGTCAGCGCAGTGTCAAAAGTGCAAATGAAAGCTGGGCCACTGTCAGGAAAATTAGTCCAATACTGACAGGACCAAAGCAGACGTTTCAGGTGTGAACGTGGAGATTTGCTTTGACTCCTCATAATACAGCTGTACGTCTTATCACTTACCTCATCTATCTGTAGAAAATCCCTCTGTACTGAATTGCAATAGAGATATTGTATATTTATACTAAACAACTTAAAGTATATGATAGCAACAGCTAGATGCTAAATAACATTTTCTAATAAGCACACAATCCATTTACACCCGTGAAGATACACACTGGGAGTGATTTGCATTAGTGTACATAATAAAACAAAACCATAATACAAATCCAACTATTCCATCCATCATAGGATAGAGGCTGTGAAAACAGCATATGTAGGCATCATAAGAAATTAGAATTCATTTGATGGCTTTAGGCTTAGAGATGTAAATTTGCCACAAATGTGATTGAGTAGGCAGTGGCCGGCATGGACCGGATTCATCCAGCCACTCTCCATGTTGCTCCTGATTGATTTTTAAGTTAGGAGAGGAGGCAATCGGTAAGTACCACCCAATCAAGAGCTAAGAACATACAGCAGATTAGACAATTTGTGGTAATCAATGAAAATATTCCATGATTTGCAGGCGTCTCAATTCCAGCTATAAATCAAGACCATAACATGCGAGTTAGTTAGCAATAAAAAAAAAAGGGCCAGCGACAGGGCAAACTATAAGAGATGAATTAAGCTGGCGGAGGAGGAAGTGCGGACCGGGGCGGTAATGAGACAGAATTACAGGCCTCAGAATCCGGCCTGCTTTGCTGGCAGGACCTGTCAACAACTAATGGGCTGCTTCAAGTGCTGGTATTTGTCATCATGCTTCCGTCCACATATGTATTCATTTATTTATCACCATGGTGCAATATCATCATTTTTTTATGTTAAATAGCCCAACCTCCTGGACACACACATCAACTCCTGCTGCTCTCGTCCTCCAGAGGAGAGAGGGGAAATGGAGCTTGAAAAAACACAGCTGCCAAATGGGGAGAGTAAATCATCCTACTGATGAAACACAACTAGGCACGTCAAGGAGTAAAGGAGGAGATGTAGACTATACAGCCTGACCCTGGTTCTCTGATATACTATATGTTTGATATTCTAAGTATTATTTGAACACTGATTGTTCAATGCCACCCTTATACCATTATGTCCTACAACTGAAATTACAAATGAAACTGGTAGGAGAGATTTCTCATGGGAATTAAGAGACTGGTGCTATTGTAACGGAGGTACAGATCTGCTATCTTAATTTGATCACTCTGTTCACTCAAATAATTTCTCTGCGCAGCAGGAAATGCAACTTGTAGTGTATTCAAGGTTTAAAAAGGCTTCTAAAGTTTGTAGTTTCCACTTAAACATTTCAGACTTGATTTGCCCTAACAGAAAATATATAATATATTGTTGCTGCAGGTTTATTTTGCTGCTGTGAGAAGCAGGGTCAAATCTGTAGTTTGATGAAGAGACCAAGAATCGAACCCCATTTGCTCACACTTTCCCTCTACTCTTTAGGAGTCTCTTCATTCCTGTTCCCTTTACTAGCCCAGTCTCTGTGAGAGGGTCCGACCTGGACCAATCAGGAGAAGGCTCTGTATCTTGGCAGGAGAAGGCTCTATAGTATTTATACACAGCCCTGCGTTGCATTGTGTTGTGCTCTAATGGGTTGGCTAGACAGATGATCCTGACAGCAACCTGCACAAGTGCTTTTGATTCTATCTTCCTCTCCTCCGCCATGGTTTCGGACTGCTTTATCAGAGATATTACTTAAAGTGCCTCTTATTTCATCATCCGGGATGTCACACCACGCCATTCTCTTAATTTATACATCCGCAAAACAAGAAATGGCTTCATAGATCACACGCCCCGGCCCCTCTTCTGAAAAATCATTGTGCGGATAGGAGAGCGGAGATATAGAGGCCAGGTGTAGAATCTAGAATCATTAACCCGCAGCCATGGTGTGGGAGTAAGGTCATTATAACAATGGTTGAAGCGTCCGTTTCTGTAAGAGCAGCTTTTGTTACTTGACCTCGTCTTTATTACACTATCTACACAGACACAGGCACGCATCAATAAACTAATTTCCTGCTCCTCTCCCCTGTCCTGGGCAGCTGTTGGTGGATGTATATTCAACTGTAACCTTGTTACTTACAGTCCAGTCCAGTTTCATCTCTATTGGTTGGTCATTTGAGTGCCATGTATGTGGATATTTACTGAGATACAGTAGATCTGTATGTTTTGCATCAATTCTGGATCAATTCATCAGATCTGGATGTTTTCCACCAATTAGATACTGGGTTCAATTCTCATATTTAGCTTTTTTAAATATGGTCTTTCATTGCCATATATGTTGTAGCTACTGCTTGACTTACCTGCAAAGGCAGATGCTTCTGAAATTCAATAACCATTGTCTACACATTTCCCTGACAGACAGTTGACTGACTGTGGTTGTACGAGACCGTGATTCATGTCATCTAACCATTCTAGAGCTACAGTTGAAGTCGGAAGTTTATATACACTTAGATTGAAGTCATTAAAACTCATTTTTCAACCACTCCATTTCATGTTAACAAACTATTGTTTTGGCAAGTCGGTTAGGATCTACTTTGTGCATGACACAAGTAATTCTTCCAACAATTGTTTACAAAAATATTATTTAACTTATAATTCACTATATCACAATTCCAGTGGGTCAGAAGTTTACATACACTAAGTTGGCTGTGCCTTTAAACAGCTTGGAAAATTCATGTCATGGCTTTAGAAGCTCCTGATTGACATGGCTTTAGAAGCTAATTGACATCATTTGAGTCAATTGGAGGTGTACCTGTGGATGTATTTCAAGGCCTACCCACAAGTCTGGTTCATCCTTGGGAGAAACTTCCAAACGCCTGAAGGTATCACGTTCATCTGTACAAACAATAGTACGCAAGTATAAACACCATGGGACCACGCAGCCGTCATACCGTTCAGGAAGGAAACGCGTTCTGTCTCCTAGAGATTAACGTACTTTGGTGCGAAAAAGTACAAATCAATCCCAGAACAACAGCAAAGGACATTGTGAAGACGCTGGAGGAATTAGGTACAAAAGTATCTATATCCACAGTAAAACGAGTCCTATATTGACATAACCTGAAAAGCTGTACAACAAGGAAGAAGCCACTGCTCCAAAATCGCCATAAAAAAGCCAGACTACGGTTTGTAACTGCATATGGGGACAAAGATCTTACTTTTTGGAGAAATGTCCTCTGGTCTGATTAAACAAAGGTATAACTGTTTGGCCATAATGACCATCGTTGTGTTTGGAGGAAAAAGGGGGAGGCTTGCAAGCCAAAGAACACCATCCCAACTGCTGTGGGGGTGCTTTGCTGCAGGAGGGACTGGTGCACTTCACAAAATAGATGGCATCATGAGGAAGAAATGATGTGGATATATTGAAGCAACATCTCAAGACATCAGTCAGGAAGTTGAAGCTTGGTCGCAAATGGGTCTTCCAAATGGACAATGACCCCAAGCATACTTCCAAAGTTGTGTCAAAATGGCTTAAGAACAACAAAGTCAAGATATTGGAGTGGCCATCACAAAGCTCTGACCTCAATTTTTTTGTATTTTATTTCACCTTTATTTAACCAGGTAGGTCAGTTGAGAACAAGTTCTCATTTACAACTGCGACCTGGCCAAGACAAAGCAAAGCAGTGCGACAAAAACAACACAGAGTTACACATGGGAAATAAACAAACGTACAGTCAATAACACAATAGAAAATCTATATACAGAGTGCAATCCTATAGAAAATGTGTGGGCAGAACTGAAAAAGCGTGTGCGAGAAAGGAGGCCTACAAACCTGACTCAGTTACACCAGTTCTGTCAGTGGGAAGCTTGTGGGAAGCTTGTGGAAGGCTACCCGAAATGTTTGACCCAAGTTAAACAATTTAAAGGCAATGCTACCAAATACTAATTGAGTGTATGTAAACTTCTGACCCACTGGGAATGTGAAGAAAGAAAGAAAAGCTGAAATAAATCATTCTCTCTACTATTATTCTGACATTTCACATTCTTAAAATAAAGTGATGATCCTAACTGACCTAAGACAGGGAATTTGTACTAGGATTAAATGTCAGTAATTGTAAAAACAGAGTTTAAATGTATTTGGCTATGGTGTATGTAAACTTCTGACTTCAACTGTACATAATGCATTGCTCAGGTGTGAGTTATGGAACCCTGACATGTTCATTGGACGTGCCACCTTGTCCCAGACCTGCTGTTTTCATCTCGCTCTCTCTCTACCGCACCTGTGCTCTATTGCAATGAAAAGCCAAGTGACATTCACTCCTGATGTATTTACCTGTTGCAACCTCCACAACTACTATTATTATTATTTGACCCTGCTGGTCATCTATGAACATTTGAACATCTTGGAGAAAGAACTGGCCTTAATGGCCATGAATTGTTATAATCTCCACCCGGCACAGCCAGAAGAGGACTGGACACCCCTCAGAGCCTGGTTCCTCTCTAGGTTTCTTCTTAGGTTTTGCCTTTCTATGGAGTATTTCCTAGCCACCGTGCTTCTACATCTGCATTGCTTGCTGTTTGGGGTTTTAGGCTGGGTTTCTGTATAGCACTTTGTGACATCGGCTGATGTAAAAAGGGCTTTATAAATACATTTGATTTGATTTGATTTGAGTTCTGGTGAGGTAAGGCCTACACAAATGCACAGCGTCTGTCAGACACTACAATAACACTCCACTGAGCGATGCTTGGCTGATGTGTTTATAACTAGGGCGTAGGAATGGCTACATGGTACAGTACAGACTCGTTGACTCTGACTTTGCTTACCCTTGGAAAGCTTTCTGCGCCCCATGATCCAACATCTGAAGAGCTGATAAAAACCCTTCAGTTACCTCAAAGCAGCTGCAAGGCTTAACATTGTCAAAAAGGGTTTTTATTTCCCTCTTGTTTTGACCTCCTGTGTATATTTTATTGAGCTGTTCTAATCCCACAGGAGTGCGAGGCGGCCATAAGCTACGTTCAAAATGTATTTCAGAGCTCATTAACACGGAAAGCGCATGCCTGAACATACCTCCTTTTCAGAGACACTGGTGAACGGTAGCTATGCTGCTGAACCAATTTCAGAATCTTTGTTTTTGATATTCAGAATGTTATTAGCTGACTTGAATTTGCCAACTTTTCTCATAATTATCGTGATCAATTTAAATGTAACAGAATAAAGATAAAAATGTAAGATAAAACATGATTGTAGGCAGGGCTACTTAGCTTGAAGTGTTACTTGATACCTTGTCATGTCCTTAGTCCTGTGAGAAAGCTTCTCTTTGATGCTAAGCATTCTGCACTGGTGCATTTGGAGACAGACAGACACAGAGACAGACAGACAGACAGACAGACATACAGACAGACAGACAGACAGACATATTACTGTGGTCAAACAACGGCCTGAATATAACCTCCCTCCTCCCTTCCACCAGCCTCTGTCTGTTTGCTCAGACCCCTGTGTAAAATGCACCAGCACAAATTATGATAACACAGCAAGACTTTTTTTGTCTTTTTCAAATCAGGCTTGAAAGTCAGAAGACGGCCCTCCAGGATAGCCGGTTGTTCGCAAACCACTAAATACCTTCCCTCTAGATCCTCCTCTTCCATTTTCCATAATGTAAAGCAAATATCAAAAATGTGATTAGAATCATCACAGGAAAAATTATCCCTGAAGGGCATTACAAGGAGGAAGTATGTAGCGTAACAACCAACGCACGCACAGACCCCCTTACCCAGATGTGTCCCAAATGGCACCCTATTCCCTATATAGTGCACTAATTTTGACCCTGGTCGAAAGTATTGCACTATATAGTGGACAGGGTGTAATTTGGGATACACCCATGCTTCTATTTTACTGGCATCGATGAGTCCCTTTAGCTTACTCTCAGCTCAGTGCACTGCAGGGCCATGCGAGCCCCAGAGAGCCTCAGAGCTACAGACCACACTGGCCTGGAGGTTAATTACCATCCCCTGAGTGACTTTAGTGGCCCGTCTCTTTAACAGGGTGACCCATAAATGGTGGATTTCTGAACGGTGGCGAGAAAATAAATGTATCCTCTGATTGGTCTTTTTATGACTTTTTATGATTAATGTCCTTGAGAATGGGTAGGCCGTCATTGTAAATAAGAATTTGTTCTTAACGGAATGGAAGACATGGACTGGAATTCCGTTTCAGAATTCTAAGCTGGATAAACTAGAATAACAAAGTGAAATACATTTCATGATCAGGGTACCATTTGAATTGTCTTGATGAGGTATGTAGATGTACTGCACCTGGTCTAGTGTCTTGTGGTGTGAGCTCTGTAATCTGGAGAAAAAGCAAGCTTGTCACTTCCTTAGGGGAGTATGGTTCTGCTGTGTAGAATATACCAGAGACAGCTCAAATGCTTTAAAGGTACATTTAATGGACCTGCATCAATCAGCTTCAATCAACTGCAATTTCCAGGCCACATAGAATAGAATCAGAGGTATCTGCAAATGAAATCTTTAAACATCTTAAATCTTTAAAACTAATTTAGTTAATGTCTTACCATTGCCGATTAAAAGCTCTGTCTGCAATTATATTGGGCCAGTGATTACAGAGTTCTGTGATTTGCTGTGTGTGTGTGTGTGTGTGTGTGTGTGTGTGTGTGTGTGTGTGTGTGTGTGTGTGTGTGTGTGTGTGTGTGTGTGTGTGTGTGTGTGTGCGTCAGATGAATAGATGAGAAAGAGAAAGAGAGAGAGAGAGAGAGAAAGAGAGAGAGAGAGAGAGAGAGAGAGAGAGAGAGAGAGAGAGAGAGAGAGAGAGAGAGAGAGAGAGAGAGAGAGAGAGAGAGAGAAAAGGTGGCCTCAGTTCAACATCTCTTGCTTGCATCTTTGTCATTTGCAAGATAATCTCACAATTGATCGATTGGTGAAAATGCTTGAAAATGAAATGAGTGTCCCTCATCCCACTTAATAAAGAGAGAGTATTGATCCGGTTGCTAATGAAGGCTGTTTAGATACAGCTGAGAAGAGTGGACTCCTATCAAGTCATGTTGTGGAGTAGTAGGATATCTTTATCAAAAGATGCCCAGATATCAGTAGAAATCAGCCCCGCTTGAGTTTCAAAATGGAAACCTGGTCTGCTTTTCTTTCTTTTGTTATATGTGTTTTAATGTGAGGACTAAATCAGTGAGAGAGCAAAGAAGTTGAGATAACGTCAATACATGCATATTCCCAAAATATGACCATCTGTTATTAGCCTGCTATTATCCTACTGTTTACCATTTAAGCCATTAGCCAACTGCCCCAATGGTTATTTTAGGAGAATGTAGAATCAATAGACGCTCAACAATATATGTTGCTTGGCGGTTTTGCCTCATTATTGCCAAGCATTAAGTTGAATCTGCCATGAATAATATTTAACTACAAGATAGATTAATGGAGATATCAATATGTGAATGATGAGGGTGAAAAGGCCAGTCATTTGGCCACTCTGGGTGACCCTGAGGAGGAGATCAGTAGCTCTAGCACTGAGGGCAACGTTGACTTACCACGTAAGTACATGTTGACTGGCTCTTACTGCTTAAAGCATGACCGAACTCTAGACAAGCGCCTCATTGGGTGTTCTGTGTTCCATGGAGGTTGTTGTAGTTGTAATACCATGAGATTGGACAGAAAATCATCACATAGGGGCCCTTCATTTCATACAGTCTTAAGGTTAGGGTTAGGGTTAGAACTAGGGTTAGGGTTAGGGTTAGGGTTAGAGTTAGAGTTAGAGTTAAGGTTAGGGTTAGGAGAGCTGGTACTCTATCCAGAGACTGGCTCTATTGGTTCTCTGGACCTTTTATTCTGTATGGACTTGGTAGCATTGGGGCCTTGGCTTTGAGAAAGACCATTCCAAGTAGTAAAGTACAGTAAAGATCCTCTGACAGAGAGAAAGTTATAGACTCTCCTCTCTCTGGTCTGGTTCTACAATGCCTCTCAGATGTCCTTGTATTTTCAACATCAGTTTGGCTCTTGATGCCCAGTTTACACGTATAATGCATTTCCTATAAAAGCAAAAAGTGCCCAATCACACCTAATGGCTGTTGTGTTAAAACACAGAGAGTGGCTGCCTCTGCCTCCAGTTCTCTAGGGGTCCATATAATACCCAGAATGCATTGAAAGCTTTGACCACAGAGCCTGCCTGTGTACTGGGGGCATAGTGTTGTGATCAAAAGGTAGTGGCGGTGGGGGTACAGGGGGGTGGAGGTGTTTGGAGAGAGGAGAACCAGCTCTCATTATGGCCTAGAGACATCCATTTGAGCATTTTTAATATATGTATCCTATTAAGCTCTTTAGGTGCTTTTTGATAATTGTGCTTTGTACTTTTTTACAGCACTTCAGTCTATTCCCAGTTCAATTTCCTCTTTTATCGGACGTTTGAAATATTGATCTCTGACAGATAAAAGAAAACACCGTAATCTCACCCCGGTCGGCTTGGTAGTGAGTGAGCGGAGGAGCGGCGCTGAGGAGAGGAGGGTGGGAATGCACTGGGGACCGGTCGCGCTTCCAAACCCTCTTTGTTTTATTGCATTTTTTCGTCAACAGAATTTACTTACTGCACTCTGGGATGTTTATGTAAAACACCTGCCCGCTGACGGGCCGTTGATATGACCATGTCTCTCACCAGTGTCCCCCTCCTCCTCCTCACCGCTATCCCCCCCAGCCCCCTCCTTGACATTTTGCAAAGCGCAGCGTAGGGGCTCCCGAGGTGCTTTCGATGATTGCAGCTGCTTAAACTGCTGCCAGAGCCGCCAAAATAACAGTGATTTATCTCCATAGCGGTTTATGGAAGTTAGGGTTTTCTGTTAACCTGCAGCACTCAAATGCAGCTTGATGCAGCCTCGCCGTCACATTAACCTCAATCAATCACGTCTGCATTTTTCCATAAAACAAAAGCCAGCTGTAAATAACACTCTGCTATTGGCCCTGGCTGCTGCTGAACAAATAAAGCCCATCTCCACTGAGCTCTGCATTACAGCTGGCATTATCTAGCTGCAGATATCACTGTTGATACCAGATGCCCCTGAATAACACAGGGATACAATAATAATCTGATTCTAATACCTGGTTCTAAGTAGCATTAGTTCATATTGAGGGAGATTTAATGAAGGGTAACTAGCAGCAATATCAAGATGTCACAGTGAGGTTACAGTCTAGACACAGTGAAGTTACAGTCTAGACACAGTGAGGTTACAGTCTAGCCCGTGTTCCTACTCTCCTACTGTAACCACTGTGATATGGCTAGCTAGTTAGCGATGCGCTCTAGTGGTATTTCAATCGGTGACATCACTCGCTTCTGAGACCTTGAAGTAGTTGTTTCCCTTGCCGCTGATTTTGAACCGCTGATTTTGTGGAGTGATAAATAATGATGCTTCTTAGGTGACTGTTGTCGATGTGTGCAGAAGGATCCTGGTTTAAGACCAGGTTGGGGCAAGGAGAGGGACCCTGGTTCGAGACCAGTTTGGGGCACGGAGAGGGACGGAAGAAATACTGTTACATTTGCATAAAATAAGTTTGGAAATTGTCATCTTAGGAGTCATCAGATGATAACTACACAACATCACTTTATTAAGCATGTACAGTGCCTTCGGAAAGTATTCAGACCCCTTGTCTTTTTCCACATTTTGTTACGTTACAGCCTTATTCAAAAAAATAAATAAATAATCCTCAGCAATCTACACACAATACCCCATAATGACAAAGCAAAAACAGGTTTTTAGAAATGTTTGGAAATTAATAAAATAATAAAAACAGAAATACCTTATTTACATACAGTTGAAGTCAGAAGTTTACATACACTTAGGTTGAAGTCCTCAAAACACAGATTTCATGTTAACGAATTTGGCAAGTCGGTTAGGACATCTACTTTGTGCATGACATATGTAATTCTTCCAACAATTGTTTACTGACAGATTATTTCACTTACAGTGGGGAGAACAAGTATTTGATACACTGCCTATTTTGCAGGTTTTCCTACTTACAAAGCATGTAGAGGTCTGTAATTTTTATCATAGGTACACTTCAACTGTGAGAGACGGAATCTAAAACAAAAATCCAGAAAATCACATTGTATGATTTTTAAGTAATTCATTTGCATTTTATTGCATGACATAAGTATTTGATACATCAGAAAAGCAGAACTTAATATTTGGTACAATTAATATTTGGTGCAATTACAGAGATCATACGTTTCCTGTAGTTCTATACCAGGTTTGCACACACTGCAGCAGGGATTTTGTCCGACTCCTCCATACAGATCCTTCAGGTTTCGCGGCTGTCGCTGGGCAATACAGATTTTCAGCTCCCTCCAAAGATTTTCTATTGGGTTCAGGTCTGGAGACTGGCTAGGCCACTCCAGGACCTTGAGATGCTTCTTACGGAGCCACTCCTTAGTTGCCCTGGCTGTGTGTTTCGGGTCGTTGTCATGCTGGAAGACCCAGCCACGACCCATCTTCAATGCTCTTACTGAGGGAAGGAGGTTGTTGGCCAAGATCTCGCAATACATGGCCCCATCCATCCTCCCCTCAATACGGTGCAGTCGTCCTGTCCCCTTTGCAGAAAAGCATCCCCAAAGAATGATGTTTCCACCTCCATGCTTCACGGTTGGGATGGTGTTCTTGGGGTTGTACTCATCCTTCTTCTTCCTCCGAACACGGCGAGTGGAGTTTAGACCAAAAAGCTATATTTTTGTCTCATCAGACCACATGACCTTCTCCCATTCCTCCTCTGGATCATCCAGATGGTCATTGGCAAACTTCAGATGGGCCTGGACATGCGCTGGCTTGAGCAGGGGGACCTTGCATGCGCTGCAGGATTTTAATCCATGACATAGTGTGTTACTAATGGTTTTCTTTGAGACTGTGGTCCCAGCTCTCTTCAGGTCATTGACCAGGTCCTGCCGTGTAGTTCTGGGCTGATCCCTCACCTTCCTCATGATCATTGATGCCCCACGAGGTGAGATCTTGCATGGTGCCCTAGACCGAGGGAGATTGACCGTCATCTTGAACTTCTTCCATTTTCTAATAATTGCGCCAACAGTTGTTGCCTTCTCACCAAGCTGCTTGCCTATTGTCCTGTAGCCCATCCCAGCCTTGTGCAGGTCTACAATTTTATCCCTGATGTCCTTACACAGCTCTCTGGTCTTGGACATTGTGGAGAGGTTGGAGTCTGTTTGATTGAGTGTGTGGACAGGTGTCTTTTATACAGGTAACGAGTTCAAATAGGTGCAGTTAATACAGGTAATGAGTGGAGAACAGGTGGGCTTCTTAAAGAAAAACTAACAGGTCTGTGAGAGCCGGAATTCTTACTGGTTGGTAGGTGATCAAATACTTATGTCATGCAATAAAATCCAAATTAATTATTTAAAAATCATACAATGTGATTTTCTGGATTTTTGTTTTAGATTCCGTCTCTCACAGTTGAAGTGTACCTATGATAAAAATTACAGACCTCTACATGCTTTGTAAGTAGGAAAACCTGCAAAATCAGCAGTGTATCAAATACTTGTTCTCCCCACTGTATAATTCACTATATCACAATTCCAGTGGGTCAGAAGTTTACATACACTAAGTTGACTGTGTCTTTAAACAGCTTTGAAAATTCCAGAAAATGATGTCATGGCTTCTGATAGGCTAATTGACATTATTTGAGTCAATTGGAGGTGTACCTGTGGATGTGTTTCAAGGCCTACCTTCAAACTCAGTGCCTCTTTGCTCGACATCATTGGAAAAACAAAATAAATCAGCTAAGACCTCAGAAAAAAAAGGTAGACCTCCACAAGTCTGGTTCATCCTTGGGAGCAACTTCCAAACGCCTGAAGGTACCACGTTCATCTGTACAAACAATAGTACGCAAGTATAAACACCATGGGACCGCGCAGCCGTCATACCGCTCAGGAAGGAGACGCGTTCTGTCTCCTAGAGATGAACGTAATTTGGTGCGAAAAAGTGCAAATCCCAGAACAACAGCAAAGGACCTTGTGAATATGCTGGATGAAACATGTACAAAAGTATCTATATCCACAGTAAAACGAATCCTATATCAACATAACCTGAAAGGCCGCTCAGCAAAGAAGAAGCCACTGCTCCAAAACCGCCATTAAAAAGCCAGACTACGGTTTGCAACTGCACATGGGGACAAAGATCGTACTTTTTGGAGAAATCTGATGAAACAAAAATAGAACTGTACGGGGGTGGCAGCATCATGTTGTGGGGGTGCTTTGCTGCAGGAGGGACTGATGCACTTCACAAAATAGATGGCGTCAAGAGGAAGGAAAATTATATGGATATATTGAAGCATCATCTCAAGACATCAGTCAGGAAGTTAAAGCTTGGTCGCAAATGGGTCTTCCAAATGGACTATGACCCCAAGCATACTTCCAAAGTTGTGGCAAAATGGCTTTAGGACAACAAAGTCAAGGTATTGGAGTGGCCATCACAAAGCCCTGACCTCAATCCTATAGAAAATGTGTGGGAAGAACTGAAAAAGCGTGTGCCCACAAACCTGACTCAGTTACACCAGTTCTGTCAGGATGAATGGACCAAAATTCACCCAACTTGTGGAAGGCTACGCAAAACGTTTGACCCAAGTTAAACAATTTATAGGCAATGCTACCAATTACTAATTGAGTTTATGTACACTTCTGACCCACTGGGAATGTGATGAAAGAAATAAAAGCTGAAATAAATAATTCTCTCTACTATTATTCTGACATTTCACATCCTTAATATAAAGTGGTGATCCTAACTGACCTAAGACAGGATTTCTACTAGGATTAAATGTCAGGAATTGTGAAAAACTGAGTTTAAATGTATTTGGCTAAGGTGTATGTAAACTTCCGACTTCAACTGTAGGTATTCAGACCCTTTGCTATGAGACTCGAAATTGAGCTCATGTGCATACTGTTTCCATTCATCATCCTTGAGATGTTTCTATAACTTGATTGGAGTCCACCTGTGGTAAATTCAATTGATTGGACATGATTTGGAAAGGCACACACCTGTCTATATAAGGTCCCACAGTTGACAGTGCATGTCAGAGCAGAAAGCAAGCCATGAGGTCAAAGGAATTGTCCGTAGAGCTCCGAGATAGAATTGTGTCGAGGCACAGATCTGGGGAAGGGTACAAAAAAATGTCTGCAGCATTGAAGGTCCCCAAGAACACAGTGGCCTCCATCATTCTTAAATGGAAGACATTTGGAACCACCAGACTCTTCCTAGAGCTGGCTTTGGTCAGGGAGGTGACCAAGAACCCGATGGTCGCTCAGACAGAGCTCTACAGCTCCTCTGTGGAGATGGGAGAACCTTCCAGAAGGACAACCATGTCCTTGATGAAAGCCTGCTCCAGAGCGCTCAGGACCTCAGACTGGGGCGAAGGTTCACCTTCTAACAGGACAACGACCCTAAGCACACAGCCAAGACAACTCAGGAGTGGCTTTGGGACAATTCTCTGAATGTCGTTGAGTGGCCCAGCCAGAGCCGATTGAACATCTCTGGAGAGACCTGAAAATAGTGCAGCAACGCCCCCCATCCAACCTGACAGAGCTTGAGAGGATCTGTAGAGAAGAATAGGAGAAACTCCCCAAGTACAGGTATGCCAAGCTTGTAGCGTCATACCCAAGAAGGCTCGATGCTGTAATTGCTGCCAAAGGTGTGTCAACAAAGTACTGAGTAAAGGGTATGAATACTTATGTAAATGTCATATTTCAGTTTACATTTTTGTTTTTATAAATTAGCAAACATTTCTAAAAAAACATTTTAAAATGTAAGGGGTCTGAATACTTTCCAAAGGCACTGTACATTTGACAATCCCTGTTGTATCTACTCATTATTTGATTGCAGGTCTCCTGAGATAATGGAATCAGGAGTTTTGATATTTAATGTGTTGTTAATCATCACAGACCATCATTTTTCCTCTCCTGTCAGTCCAGTCTGGGAAGGAAGAGATGTGAGAAGAGATGGCCCCTCCTCCACTTCCTCACAAAGCAGGAGCATCTTTCCTATTGGTTGTTGTTTTCCATCCTTTTTAGCTTTGCAGCCACTATTCCAGATTTACTGCAAACATTTGACCATCCAGCCCAGCGTATTGACTGCGTTTGACAAGTGTAATCCTTTTCTTCTTCCCGGTCACTTCCATTCAGCGATCAATCAGGGCATCAATGCCTGCAGACTGCTATGAAGTCAGGCGCAGTGTTCGATTATCAGCCAGGCACCTTGCGGACTCTGCTCTTCACTCTCCGCTATAATATAGTGATTGATTAATCTTCAAAGATATCTTAAGTGGTTGGCTGGGCGGGCAGAATCAGCTATGATTCTTTTTGTTGTTGTGACTGCAGCTCTTTTCTTTTACCCAAACCACAATCTTTTAATACAACACAAACACCGACACATCAAAACTTTTCCAAGAAAAATGCAGGGTGTTTAATGTGAGTCATTCCCCCTTCAGAGAGGATCTGTCTGTGGCTTTGAGTTTTTTTCAGAAACAAACATTCGGATTGTTAAAAGTAAAAAGAGGAGATTCGTTTTTGGCAGAATTGTTAAAAATGTTGTAAATGTCTGGATTTCTTGCCCTTCATGCTCATTCTTCTTCTTTTCTAAAAATACTGATTACTATGGCTGTACAAACCCCACAGTTTCTCTGTAGTTTAAACAGGAGTAGCTAGATACGCCGCATGGGTTTCTGTTGAACCACTAGATCATCGTGATTGGTCTATAATGGTTTGTTGGTCTAGTCTGCGGTGTGTATGTCTCAGTCACTCATTTCAGTTGTGATAGTCTTCATCAACATTGTGACCTATACAAACCTTAACAAAATGCCACCAACACATTAATGGGGTTGGAGTCCAACTTCAACTAGTGGAGAAAGTTGGTATCATTTCATTACCCATTTCATTCAACTATTGACAATCACTGCTGTGAAACGAAGGGGCGGAAGGAATACGTTTTCCAACAGGATTCAGTAGAGTAGATGGGCTAAGGGTCACAAACCTGCCCCATGTCACCGAACCACCCAGAGCACACATTAAAGCCTGATCTCCACAGAATGAAGTCAGCCTCCAACTCACACAATACCGCTACTGCACCGAACACTTGTTCTTACTAATACATAGGGGGGAGCACAGTGGCTTTAGAGATGTATTAAAGGAAGTGTAGTAATTATAGTAGAGACAGTGTCAGTGACCTCTAGATTGCAGTATCTTGTCTCTTTTGTCCCTGCCTCTGCTACCAGCCTCATTGGCTGAAATTGTATCTTTCACTTTGTCTCTCTTTAAAAAAAAAAGTGTGGTATTGGGAGTCAGTGAAGCGTGACGTTTAGGCTTTTTCAACCTAACCCCCCTCCCCCCTCCCTCCCCTCCCTCCATCCCCCCTTTCTTACTGGGAGGTCCATGAACAGCTGCATCCCGTGAGAGGAGAGGAGAGGAGAGATATAATTCGATGTGTGTATAATTCAATGATGATCAGGTGTGTGTGTGTGTGTGTGTGTGTGTGTGTGTGTGTGTGTGTGTGTGTTTACCCCCCTCCCCTCCTCCTGCTATTGTCAGGTGTCAGGTGAAAGACAGACCATGTCAGAGGCTATGGCTTTCAGCTGCTCCTCTCTGGGTATTGCAGCAGTCAGTCAGTCAGTCACACTCATCAACAGCATTACCATAGGCTGATGAGAAACATCATGCCTCCCTCGTCTCAATATCAAGCGCACTGAGCGTTTCAACAGTCCCAACTCATATGCTCATCATTTGTCATTGGGTCTCAGAACCAATATAAGCGGATTGACAAAACAAAGAAAATGAGTAACAAAGAAACCAAGCTCCAGGCGTTCAGCATTCTCTTCTGTTTTCCTCTTGTATTCTACTTGGATGTAAGAGGATGGTCAGTGTACGCATTACTTAAACGACCCAAACACAGTCACATGTCATTGCCACAACCAAACAGGTTAGTGTGACTTCACATGTTGTCTCCTTAAAATAGGTCAACTCTTCTACACACATCTCATTCACTTGCACAAAACTATACTGATTGGAACTCTGATACTTTACATTGAACCCCTGCAAAGACAGTTAGCATTACAACCATGCTCCTTCTCTCTCTCTGTAATCTCGCTGTATAACTGATCCTCACTAACGGCATCGTGTCTTAGTAATGGCCACCTCAGTTCAGAGCGGGTTCAGACTAGAGATCTGCTGGCTGGGCTGGCATTAGCGCCTACTACCTTTAGCATGCTAATTGGTATTCTCCTGCTCTGTGGGGAGGCTGTTTGAGATGGAGGGGGACACGTGGCCTCCGCTCAATCACTATCACAGAAGACATGCTGTTTCTGGCTATGTTATGCAGCTCAGAGCAGCGTAGGGCTGGGGCTGTCACTGTGCTGCTGGGCCATGGGGACTGGGAGGAGAGGACCTGACACTCACACCACATCAGACTCTCTGCTGGGAATCCTTAAACCTCCCTGGGCTGCCTCTCAGAAGTCGGGCCCACTTCATTATCTTTTGGTTTGTTGGTTGGTTGGTCTGTTTGTTTGGTCTCTTCTGTCATATGGTGGTATAATGGTAAAGCCACAGACCATAAGCAGACACAACCCATAACTAAATATACAGTGGAATAGAAATGTAATAACTTTATTGTCCAAACAATGATAAAACATGTGCAATGTTATAACATCACGAGCACATAAACATGTTAAGTTTCAAAGCGTCAAATCGATAGCATTTAGCTAGCTGTGACAAAATACATAAAAAGAGAATCAATACTTATAAAGTGAGATCAGCTTCACAAGAATGCCTCTTTCCATTCACATCTAGGTTTTCTGGACTCCCCGTCCGGCCGTATGCAGTGCATGGTTCACCCTCATTCTCACCAGCTACAGGTCAATTATCCTACCTATTAACTGTTGGTGGTGAACCACCTCCTCACTGCAAACACCTGCAATTAGCACACTCTGAGGAGAAGACACTCTTGATTTAAATCCCCTTGTTCCTGCTGTTGATAATACTTAGGAAATACTCTATGTGGGATGAAAACAGTCAGTATTGTGTCTAAACTATTAAAGAGACAAGATTAAAAAATAAAGAATACACTAAAACTTGTGTTGTTGTTGTTGTTGTTGAAAGAATTCGCAGACATATTGTAATTTTATCAATTTTTTTTACTTTAAGGACAAACCAGTATGGAGGAGCAGTCCTTATGTCCACACCTGGGTTGTGATGGTGGGGTTTAAGAACATATATTTTGCCTTGTCATTGTGACAGCAGAGGCTCAAGCAAGAAAATATTTTGCATGGCATGCTTTTGAAAAATCACTTTGAATTACATGTCTGTGTGGAAAGATAGATTGTATATTATTTTGGTGTTTTCTTTCTTTTGAAATTTAAGTATTTTTTTATTAATATAAATATTGGGAATTATTATAATATCCATCATAAAAGTCTTCTGTTTTCATTATTCAATATCCATACATGAAACCATTACCATAATGCATTTTTGGATGTTAATCAATTTAGGAATTAAAACACATAAAATAATTCATATTTTGATAAGAGATAATAAGAGAATACCTATATTTAATATAGGTTTTCTCAAAATACGTTTCAGAACTATCACGGCATCAATTCTACGGAGGCAAGCATATACAAAACTGCAGTATGTACTATAAGTAATGGTTTACAGTACACATTATATAACTAGCACAGGTTAGTACTTAGAACTAAAATCTAATTAAAAAGTCCAGTAACGTACTTAATAGAACGTTTCAAAGATCTTGAATGAATCCAACTATTTTGGTAATATTGAATCTTGTGACCCTGTTAAAGAAGATGAACTCAGCATGGAGACTCCATGTTAAAAGGTACAGTCACGCCACAGAAATTCATGTAACTTCTTGCGATATAGTACTCTTGAGATAATACATTTTTCTAAACATGTTATAAATGTACTATTTTTTGAATAGTTATCTGAACTTTTAGAAGCGAGGAAAGAGTCGTAGGAAAAGCTCTCTTTAAGCGACTGCATCCATAATGTGAGACAAATGGGTTTGCTTTCTGGTTATTAGATTTTTTTTTAGTTTGGCACATTCTATTTCAGGGTCTGCCTACATGACTTTAAATCAGTTCAAACCACTCAGTAGTACGTTCGCTTTTAATGTTGATGTGTTTTACTGTAAAGACCTGCTGGGTCATTTAATCTCTTTTCCCCCATTCTCAAACAAAGCACTTTCCATGGAACTATTAGAACTGTATGTGTTTGCGTGTGTATGTGTGTGTATGTGTTATTTTTTTGTGACAGCGTGTGTGTATCAGTGTCTGTGATCTGGAGCACATCGCCCCACAGTGGTGTACAGTAGTATCAGCGTGTCCCACCAGCACAGTCACTCCTGCCAACCCCCTTCTGCCTCCTGACTGACTCCCCAGTGCTTCCACGGTGAACAGCACATTTACATAAAGGTGCAAACTCTTCGGCACGAGATCATCGACACTGTTTATCGTTTGATCAGCTATGATTGATCCTCTGTTAATTCAAATCTAACGTAGCGCATTTTCACTGCCAAGGGATCCATGAAGAGGTTCAATTACAGACCAATCTTATTAATTCCAGAGGTTACGGGGAGATGACATACAGCAGGGTTTTTTTATTCTGGAATGCAGATGTGTTCAGAACATAATTAGTAGATAAGAGTTGTAATTGGAACCTGCTGTGTGGCTGCAGAGGGTGTAGCCCTTGCTATGTTTTACAAGTTCCACCGTGTGGAAGAACACTTTTTTATAACCTGCTCACACACACGCACCATCCATCACACACACACAAACAGTGGGAGGGGAGGGACCGACCAAACACTGCTCCATGGTATTGTGTTAGTGAAAGTGTGTCTGATGAGGAAAATGGCATAACCTCTGGAAATGCTATGGTTGTGCTAGGAAAAAAAAACATGCAAGGGTGTATGACAGTTTCTTCATTCTAATAAATATTGGTGTATAATTATCAAGACTGTTCTTTCATTGAGTTTTTTCATTGAACTTTTACAGTCATACATTAAGCTATAGCTACTGTTGTATGTGTTCACTTTAGACAAGTGTAGTGAATGTAGAATGTTGTGAATACACAGGAGAGTGGGGCCTGACACACACAGTGATAGTGCCACCCAATACTTCATGGGTTGTTGAAGAATGTGGGGTGGAAACATCAAACACTCCTGTGTGCCTTTTCGTAGCACGTTTATAGCGTTTTATGACACAACGCAGGCCTTTTTTTTCTGGCCCTGTCTCCCAGGCCATGTAAAATATCAGGGAGGTGGTGGGCTGGTTATATGGGTGGTACAGGCCTACAGGGAGGTGGAGGGCTGGTTATATGGTTGGTACAGGCCCACAGGGAGGTGGAGGGCTGGTTATATGGTTGGTACAGGCCCACAGGGAGGTGGAGGGCTGGTTATATGGTTGGTACAGGCCCACAGGGAGGTGGAGGGCTGGTTATATGGTTGGTACAGGCCCACAGGGAGGTGGAGGGCTGGTTATATGGTTGGTACAGGCCCACAGGGAGGTGGAGGGCTGGTTATATGGGTGGTACAGGCCAACAGGGAGGTGGAGGGCTGGTTATATGGTTGGTACAGGCCCACAGGGAGGTGGAGGGCTGGTTATATGGGTGGTAAAGGCCCACAGGGAGGTGGAGGGCTGGTTATATGGGTGGTACAGGCCTACAGGGAGGTGGAGGGCTGGTTATATGGGTGGTACAGGCCCACAGGGAGGTGGAGGGCTGTTTATATGGGTGGTACAGGTCCACAGGGCTGCACAGAGGCATATCAAAGAGCCACCCCCTGGTCCAGCACACAGCCAGGGGTTCATTGGACTCGTTAGACAGCCACGTTATTTCAGCATGCCTGTCTCTCAGCCTCTGAACAGACTCTATGGGGGACTTGCTGCAGCTCTACATAAACGTCAGCAACTCCAGTAGGACCCCTCCCTCCCACCTCCACAGACTCCCTCTCCCCAACTCTGAGGGGCAGATGTGAGGCTGACTGTACTCACCGCGGTGGTCCACACTTGTCTGGTTTGGAACTGAAGCTGTGGGGCACGGGGCACGGCAGACCCCTCCCACTGGCCAAGGGTGTTAGCGGAGATGTGAGGAGGGTGTGAGGGAGGGAGGGGCGACGCAGCACGACTAGCAGGCAGACCCAGGGCCACTGGTGTGGAGGACGGGGGAGGCAGAGGAGTGGAGTGTTCCCAGTGCTGGGTGGCGGATCTCCCCCAGCTGTGCCCATCTGAGGGGAAAAGCGAGCCAGAGGAAGCTCCATTAGCTCCAGGGGAAGGCCCTGTGTGGCCCACAGTCAGCCGCAGCCGAGCAGAAACACCCAGAGCTCTCTCTCTCTCTCACTCGCTCTCTCTCTTTCTCCTCCTCTCTTGCTCAGTTTCTCTCACTCTCTCCTTCTAACCCCTCTCTCTCCTCCATTTCTATCTCACTCTCTCCTTCTAACCCCTCTCTCTCCTCCATTTCTATCTCACTCTCCTTCCCTGTCTCCCTTCCTCCTTCCAGGAACCCTCCTCACCGTAACCTCAATTAGGAGCCCAGGACCAGAGGTTTCTGGACAATGAACCTCATCACTGTATCAATGAACCCCTCCTCACCATATCAATGAACCCTCCTCACCGTAACCTCAATTAGGAGCTCAGGACCAGAGGTCTCTGGACAATGAACCTCCTCACCGTATCAACGAACCCTCCTCACCGTAACCTCAATTAGGAGCTCAGGACCAGAGGTTTCTGGACAATGAACAAAGCACTCTGATTCACTTGGGTCAGGTCATAAACTGTAGAATAATTGGCACGTCTCAAGTTCTCCTTTATGATCTACGTACACGTCATTGTGGCCAATTACACAAGGGCTAGTTGCCCTGCAAAATAATCACCAGATAGATATTTCCCCAAACGGCACCATTGTAAATCCAGTGTGTGTTTATTCAAGTCAAACAAAGAAATTAGACACAAATTCAACACTGACCGCTGCTCCATTCATTGTCTTATTTGTAGAATAGACACATGCTGGAATGCGCTTAACCAGTCAGCATTCAGGATTAGACCCACCCGTTGTATACTGTCCAACAACTGTGTGAAGAAGCAATGTAACGTGACAGCTAGGCTAGACCTCCTAAAGGTAACATTAGAAACACAGTTCCATTTCAAATGTAGATTTCCAACCATTTAGAGAGTTAATCTGGGAATTCAGAGAAACACTGTCCTACAGAGTAGTGTGCCTGAGGGAGAGGGAACATGTGTTTAATTCATACAGGGTGTTTCTTTAGTTAGGGTTAGACACTTAACTGAAATGAGAGATCCTCAGCCGCCTCGCCTCTTCCATGTCTCTCTCTCTCTCTCTCTCTCTCTCTCTCTTTCTCGCTCTCTCTCTCTCTTTCTCTCTCTTTCTCTCTCTCTCTCTCTCTCTTTCTCTCTCTCTCTCTCTCTCTCCTCAACAAAAGCAGCTAGACCACTTTGGCATGGCCCAGCCTGCTGGTCTCTGTTGTCCACTGACCCATATCTCTATTAATTACATACATGGTTTATCTTTCATACACTCCCAGTGCCTACGGCGAGACGGCTTCCGCTGCAGAAACACTTCAAATGAGGCTAGATCCATGTCAGATGTATGGTCTTTCCTGCTTTAGAGAAACGACTCAACATGTCCTGAAGAGCCTGCTCCTTATCATAACAGTATGAATGACTAGGGTTCATGGTGGATATGCTGGACAGCTGTAAAGACTTGCTAGACATGTTGAATGTCATCTTCTTCTTCTTTCTCTTCATAGTTTTGTTTTGAGCCCTTTTGAAGCATTTTCTGCATCATCTTTTGCGCAATAATAAAAATATATATTCTAACTCGTCTGTATGTACGGCATGTTTGTCTACAGATGTGGGATCTTAATTTGATCACCTTGTTGCAGGACATTTTAAATGTAGTGTATTGGAGTTTTTAAAAGGCTTCTAAAACTTGTCATTTCAGACTAGATTTTCCCTTACAAAAAAGGTGAATGTCTACCTTCTACATACAGTATCTATCTGTGTATCTGTATCTGCATATGTTTATTGGTCTGCCTGCTTTCTGTTGTCAGTATGAAGCAGCCTGTGTCAGGAAGGCGCTGTGCTGTTCCGTCTGTCATTTCTGCCTCCATTGAAATTCTGACATGGTCACGTTCCGGGGCTTCATGTTTTTCAATTAGACGTCACTTCAGCCATCCCTGGCTCGAAACTAAAGGGCATAATTCCATTGTTTAGCTGCACTGCAAGCCGACCCTGTTATATGTAACCCTTTTATATTTGAAGAATAGGAATATATTCATATGGAAATAGTGTCATGTTTGTGATTCAGTTGGATGAGCATCTACAAAGATCCTCTTATTATAAATATCAATTCACAGTCCTCATGTCAGCACTCTTACAGAGTTCTTTAATTATACTTATTATTCATTTAGAATGTTTCATCATCACATTTCTGTGATTATAAAGGAATCTACAGACATTGATTTGAAATAATCTGCAATATTCTTTGAGGAGAGAATGATATAATGAGGTTAATGCAAAAGGTGTAACCTGCTGTGGTTCAAATCCTCTTCACTAGTTTTACCCAGCAGCACCTACTCTCTAACGTGCCTTTGTACTCTGTGTTTGCCTCCCAAACAGTAGCAGCTGAGCTGATGTGGTGGTTATGTCCCCCCAACCCTGACAAGTGTTCTCTTGGCCCTCCGAGAGGCCCGAGGAGCCAGCGCCCAGGGGTGGTACTGTAGTCTGAGTAAATAACCCAAAAGGCCTGCGATTTCCCAATCACAACAGAGGTGTCATTTACACCCCTTGTCATGAAGTACGACCATGCGGGGCACCAGACTGAACCCCGAGGAGACGTTGTATTGATCCCCTCCGCCAAGAAAGCCAGCTGCCATTAAAGCCATGACAGTGGAACTGTATCGCATCGATCGCCAGTGCCGGGCCATCTTGCTATTATTTATAGAAGAGTGGGGGAGCGCTCCATCCACTACTCTCTTATGACTGGTAATTGATGGCAAGTGGGGCCTTGCTTCCTCCCCTGACCCCAGCACACTGAAAGTCAGATGGATTACATCTAACACAATTATGATTGATATTATCAGATTACGCCACGCACGAACGACATGGCAGACTGCCTGCCTGCCTGCCTGCCTGCCTGCCTGCCTGCCTGCCTGCCTGCCTGCCTGCCTGCCTGCCTGCCTGCCTGCCTGCCTGACTGCCTGACTGCCTGCCTGCCTGGACGACCATGCTGAGGTATGCTGAGGTATTCACTCTCTCTGGATGTCCGTCTGATGCTTTCTTATCCTTCAGTAGCGGGGAGAGATAGCGTGTGTGGATTGTGTAAGCGTGTGTGTGTGTGTGTGTGTGTTTGTGCATCTGTGAAGTGTTAAGATACTATCGGAGTACAACCCAAACAGTTTTTAGCTGTGGGACACTGGATTACCAGTCAATTCAATAACATCCACAACACAACCACTCTTATCTGGAACCCTGATATGGCAGAATTTTCAAACCAACGCTTCACAGTATTTTCTCCATGCTCTCTCTGTTCACCTCCTGTGGTGTAACACAGCTAGGAGACTTCACCTCCTCTCGCTCTGAAGGATTTGGCTGATGCACTCACACTCTCACACACACACACACACACACACACACACACACACACACACACACACACACACACACACACACACACACACACACACACACACACGCACAGACACACACACACACACACACACACACACACACACACACACACACACAGACACACACACACACACACTGCATAATGCCATTCTGAATACTTTAATATGTATAAAAGTTCTAGTTATCAGCACAAATCTGCATCACCATGCTGCTACTCCAGAGGTGTATAAATGTTTTGGCAGCTGACATGGCTTGACTTAATATCCAGCTGAGTAATTGAATAGCTTCTGATGGGATCTCTGTTCCCTGTGCATTCCTTTATTTATTTATTTATCTCACCAAGATTTGTATAACTCCTCTGGTGTTGTGACCGGATCAAGCAATTCCTATTTAGAGCCAGCTCAATACATACACACTGCAATTCATATTTAGAGCCAGCTCAATATATACACACTGCAATTCATATTTAGAGCCAGCTCAATACATACACACTGCAATTCATATTTAGAGCCAGCTCAATACATACACACTGCAATTCATATTTAGAGCCAGCTCAATACATACACACTGCAATTCATATTTAGAGCCAGCTCAATACATACACACTGCAATTCATATTTAGAGCCAGCTCAATACATACACACTGCAGTTCATATTTAGAGCCAGCTCAATACATACACACTGCAATTCATATTTAGAGCCAGCTCAATACATACACACTGCAATTCATATTTAGAGCCAGCTCAATACATACACACTGCAATTCATATTTAGAGCCAGCTCAATACATACACACTGCAATTCATATTTAGAGCCAGCTCAATATTTACACACTGCAATTCATATTTAGAGCCAGCTCAATACATACACACTGCAATTCATATTTAGAGCCAGCTCAATACATACACACTGCAATTCATATTTAGAGCCAGCTCAATACATACACACTGCAATTCATATTTAGAGCCAGCTCAATACATACACACTGCAGTTCATATTTAGAGCCAGCTCAATACATACGCACTGCAATTCATATTTAGAGCCAGCTCAATACATACACACTGCAATTCATATTTAGAGCCAGCTCAATACATACACACTGCAATTCATATTTAGAGCCAGCTCAATACATACGCACTGCAGTTCATATTTAGAGCCAGCTCAATACATACGCACTGCAGTTCATATTTAGAGCCAGCTCAATACATACGCACTGCAATTCATATTTAGAGCCAGCTCAATACATACGCACTGCAGTTCATATTTAGAGCCAGCTCAATACATACGCACTGCAATTCATATTTAGAGCCAGCTCAATACATACACACTGCAATTCATATTTAGAGCCAGCTCAATACATACACACTGCAATTCATATATAGAGCCAGCTCAATACATACACACTGCAATTCATATTTAGAGCCAGCTCAATATTTACACACTGCAATTCATATTTAGAGCCAGCTCAATACATACACACTGCAATTCATATTTAGAGCCAGCTCAATACATACACACTGCAGTTCATATTTAGAGCCAGCTCAATACATACGCACTGCAATTCATATTTAGAGCCAGCTCAATACATACACACTGCAATTCATATTTAGAGCCAGCTCAATACATACACACTGCAATTCATATTTAGAGCCAGCTCAATACATACACACTGCAATTCATATTTAGAGCCAGCTCAATAATTACACACTGCAATTCATATTTAGAGCCAGCTCAATACATACACACTGCAATTCATATTTAGAGCCAGCTCAATACATACACACTGCAATTCATATTTAGAGCCAGCTCAATACATACACACTGCAATTCATATTTAGAGCCAGCTCAATACATACACACTGCAATTCATATTTAGAGCCAGCTCAATACATACACACTGCAATTCATATTTAGAGCCAGCTCAATACATACACACTGCAATTCATATTTAGAGCCAGCTCAATACATACACACTGCAATTCATATTTAGAGCCAGCTCAATACATACACACTGCAGTTCATATTTAGAGCCAGCTCAATACATACGCACTGCAATTCATATTTAGAGCCAGCTCAATACATACACACTGCAATTCATATTTAGAGCCAGCTCAATACATACACACTGCAATTCATATTTAGAGCCAGCTCAATACATACGCACTGCAGTTCATATTTAGAGCCAGCTCAATACATACGCACTGCAGTTCATATTTAGAGCCAGCTCAATACATATGCACTGCAATTCATATTTAGAGCCAGCTCAATACATACGCACTGCAGTTCATATTTAGAGCCAGCTCAATACATACGCACTGCAATTCATATTTAGAGCCAGCTCAATACATACACACTGCAATTCATATTTAGAGCCAGCTCAATACATACACACTGCAATTCATATATAGAGCCAGCTCAATACATACACACTGCAATTCATATTTAGAGCCAGCTCAATATTTACACACTGCAATTCATATTTAGAGCCAGCTCAATACATACACACTGCAATTCATATTTAGAGCCAGCTCAATACATACACACTGCAGTTCATATTTAGAGCCAGCTCAATACATACGCACTGCAATTCATATTTAGAGCCAGCTCAATACATACACACTGCAATTCATATTTAGAGCCAGCTCAATACATACACACTGCAATTCATATTTAGAGCCAGCTCAATACATACACACTGCAATTCATATTTAGAGCCAGCTCAATAATTACACACTGCAATTCATATTTAGAGCCAGCTCAATAATTACACACTGCAATTCATATTTAGAGCCAGCTCAATACATACACACTGCAATTCATATTTAGAGCCAGCTCAATACATACACACTGCAATTCATATTTAGAGCCAGCTCAATACATACACACTGCAATTCATATTTAGAGCCAGCTCAATACATAGAACTGCAATTCATATTTAAAACCAGCTCAATACATACACACTGCAATTCATATTTAGAGCCAGCTCAATACATACACACTGCAATTCATATTTAGAGCCAGCTCAATACATACACACTGCAATTCATATTTAGAGCCAGCTCAATACATACACACTGCAATTCATATTTAGAGCCAGCTCAATACATACACACTGCAATTCATATTTAGAGCCAGCTCAATATTTACACACTGCAATTCATATTTAGAGCCAGCTCAATACATACACACTGCAATTCATATTTAGAGCCAGCTCAATACATACACACTGCAATTCACATTTAGAGCCAGCTCAATACATACACACTGCAATTCACATTTAGAGCCAGCTCAATACATACACACTGATTTGTATGGTTGGGCAGCATGTTGTGTGAGGGGTGTCATATACATTGAAACTGGGAGGGGAACAGATCTCCTCCGTTATATCCACTTGTACACAACAGGAGGTTGGTGGCACCTTAATTGGGGAGAACGGGCTCGTTGTAGTTGAACGGTATTATTCCATTTGCTCCGTTCTGGCCATTATCCCCTCAGCAGCCTCCACTGTTGTACACTGAAGATAAGATATTGTTTAATTGACCCATAATCTATTTAAAGATATGGAATGTGGCCATTATACCCCCAGAATGCCTCTGTGTTGTTTTTTTCTCTTCTTCTAATGTTTCTACATGAGAGATACATGTTAATCCTCCTCAGAGTTCACAGCCTTCTCTCTCATCTGGAATACAATTTTCAGACAACACCATCAAAGGACCAGAATATTCGATGGATTATGCTAATCACATTTTGTTCTACGCTTTTATCTTGACCCAGAAAATGTGAGGGTAGCTTAGTTTGAGCATGCACAGTTTATTTGTGTGCATGTCTGTGTTTGTATAAGGTCTTTTTGCGATGCAATTCATTTGAGGGCATGCATCATGTCCGAGTGTGTATGTGTGTCTCAGTGTTCATGTGCATTTCTGTGTGCATGAGCTTTCTTGAGCGTGAGACCACCCGTGTGTGTGAGGCAGACGGAGAGAGTGGGACAGCCAGAGAGTTGAACAACTTTTCAACACAGCTCTTCCTGTCCCCGGTCAATGACCAGCATCCCGCTCTCAATCCATTTCTGTATGTGTTATTATGATGTGGTCTGCATTTTTCCCATAATCCAATTACTCTGGATAACCATAACGCAATTTAAGCATGTTTATTATACCCTCACAGTATATAACTCTCTTTGTCAAACATAGGATGCTAAAATGCCATAGCTCTTAAAAGGACCTCTTTATGTTTCAGAAGTTAGAGTTTCTCTGCGGTCTCCAGGGATCATGTCTATGGAGAATTAAATTAACATGGCCAGCAGAAATAGCTTCCTATAAGCTTTAAATGGTAGAAGACAAGTCCTTTAAAATCTATTTTCCACTCTTTGATTAGATTTAGCGGTATCATCACTGTAGCACAGATATGTCTGTTCTTCATTCATATTTCAGAGAAGAAACATTAATCCCACAAATTGGTTCCTGTCTCTTCTTGTTAGAGTGATCTAGATTTATGACTGAGAGAAACCACAAGGCCTCAGCCTCGACACTTGTCTCTTCAATTCTTCAGCTTCCTAAATAAACTTCCCATGTTTTCATGTAACCGTTGTTTTCACAGCAATTAAACTACAGTAAATCAAACTGTCTATCATCTATGAGAGTTTACTGTTCCATTAATTGTTAGATCAATAGCAAGAAATATAGTGTGTTGCGTACAGAGCCATTATTTATACCCTCACAAAATGTAATGTTGTTCTGTAGCAAACCCTTTCACCAAGTGTTTGGTCCCCCACTCCCAGAGAGAGACACAGATGCAGGTTTTGCTGTGAGGCAGTGAGCTGACTGGTATAGTGTTGATGGTGGGGGATAGACCTGGACCATCTCTCTCTCACACAGGCCCAGGGAGGAGAGGGGCGGGCTGGGGAAGGAGAGGAGGTTTGGCTGGCTGGCCTGGTCCTGGTCCTCATCACCTGCTGCCAAATGCGTTTTAACACCTGTGCTGCGGTATAATGACTTGTTAAAGGGGGCTCAATAGGGGCAATTCACCTGATGAAAATGGAAGAAAAAAAACATGAGATATTGAGTGTCGGCGAACACCAAAAATGGGCCATTTAGAAGAGGCCCTGGTTAGGGTTATTGTACAGTTAAGATATAACCATAGTAATTTAATGGGCTCTCAGTCATGTTTTGATACCTGATTTATTTGTAAATGTAACCATTTGAGAAGAGGACCTCTACCTTGTGTGTGCTTAACATATGGTATATTAGATTAGTCATGTGGCATAAGATTGTTTTGTGTATCATCTTTCTCATAAAACGCATGCAACATCTGTTTTCCAGTTTCCCATATCACGTATGGTGGTGAACTCAAGAGATATTTGATAGCATTCATTATAGTGTATTATAAATTGGGTGGTTGGAGCCCTGAATGCTTAATGGCTGACAGCCGTGGTATATCAGACCGTATACCACGGGTATGACAAAACATGTATTTATGCTACTCTAATTACATTGGTAACCAGTTGATAATAGCAATAAGGCACCTCAGGGGTTTGTGGTATATGGCCAATATACCACGGCTAAGGCCTGTATCCAGGCACTCCGCGCTGTGTCGTGTGTAAGAACAGCCCTTAGCCGTGGTATATTGGCCATATACCACACCCCCTCAGGCTTTATTGCTTAATTACTTTAAGTACTTTAGAGACAAGGTTTGGAATAAGCACTGAGCTTAACTGAACTGTTTTCTGCCTCTTACAATGAGTACTCTGCTCTCACTGTGTTTTGGGGTGCCAGGGGGCCGAGTGGTTAGAGCGTTGGGCCTGTAACTGAAAGGTTGCTGGATTGAATCCTTGGTAAAGGTAAAAATCTGTTGTTCTGCCCCTGAACAAGGCAGTTAACCCACTGTTCCTAGGCTGTCATTGTAATTAAGAATTTGTTCTTAACTGACTTGCCTAGTTAAATAAAAGGACTAACATTTCTCAAAATCAGGCTTTTTGTGCATTCCTGCACTCTGCTGTTTGCTGCAGTTTTATGAAGCTGTGAAAAGGGACAACAGCAGTGTTGAAGAATACAGAGAGCTCTGAGCCAACGCTGTGAAGGTAAAGAGAAAAGGGAATTGACAACATTCTCCTCAGCCATACTTCTGCTATGTCTTGTGTGGATAGGATACTACTACTGGGCCCATTTCCTGTCCTGTCCTCCTGGGTCTGCCTGAGCATGACTGTGGATTCCACTCAACAATGGTCAGCTTTTGAACCACTCCTCAGGACCAGGAAGTTCAGTATGGGTGGAGCTGAAGACATCCCTCAGAAACATAGTGATGTCAGAGAGAGGGAACTCGTGCTAAATTAGGCAACACTGGTATACAAAAACTGTTTAGTAAATCATAGATGACATAAATCCCCCCCTCCACAAAGTGGAGTATGAAAGTGTGAAAGTATAACAACAATTGTTTGCTTCTGATAGAAGGCTGTAATTTTATTGTCTTTCTTTGTTGTTTATTGTCATTCCACCAATGCCTACTTCCTGTAATGACATCGTCAGGCTGAAATAATGTGTTTTGCTCTGAGGTATTTCCCGTCATAATACAGCTCTTATATCCTTCTAGGTGTATCATCAGTTGAACCATATCTTTTCCTCGTTCTCTCTTGTGCTTTACAGTCAAAATGCAGCACAATACATCTTCAAAGCTGCTATTGTGGCAAATAATTGAACATATCAGTTCACAGAAGTTAATAAGGTATACTTTTGTAATGTAGGAGGCTTACATTGACAAACGGATTGCATTTACTCCTCGCTGCCTTGCTTATTATCAGTAACTTGTAATATATGCAAATCTCCCTGCTTGAACTTTACAATCTTTCAGTTGAGGCTATTCATCTCTTTTTAAGTGTTCATTTGCATCTGGAGAGTGCCCATGCATCATGCCGTGTCATTTTGAAAGCAAATATTAATCAATTTTGCGTCGTGAATTGCCCCCAAGCTGTGCGTAATGGGCGATAGTGTGACTGTTTCTCTGTCTGGATGGATCTTCACGTACTTCTCTGTTCAAACTTATGAAGATAATTAAGGAGTGGACGAACATTCATCAGGAGCAGACGAAGGCGTAAGCCTCCTTATCACGTGAGAGCACAGTTGCCCAGCCCTGATCTGGGGCTAACAGCTAGGACTCGATGCTTCTCTCTCCTATCCTATGATCAGTCATAGGAAGTAGACTCCATCAGTCCTATTGCTCATTATGGAGATATTGTAGAGGAATAACCATAGAATAAATTTGTCATAGCAACTGGGATTATGAATTCGTCATGGATGATTTGAAAAGCCAGCTGGCATGTTAGGAGTTTACTGGCAGTGTGTGCTTACTCAGTGACTCTTTATTAAATTACAGGCAATGCCTTTTCAGACCTGTTCGAGTCATACAGTATTTAAGACTTTACAGTAATACAAACTGGCCTGAGTCGTACCACCCACTGGGCACAGGCGTCAGTTCAACGTTTAGTTTTTACACTTGGTTGAGTTGTCAACTAATGTGAATTCAACATGAAATCAAAAAATAAATGACCCTGTCATTGGATTTAGGTTCAAAGTTGGGTTAAAAAAATACAAAATTCCCTTAAGTTGATGATTTTTTGCAAAACCAATCAATTTCCCACATTGATTCCTGTGTGGCTCAGTTGGTAGAGCATGGCCCTTGCAATGCTAGGGTTGTGGGTTCAATTCCCACGGGAGACCAGTATGAAACTGTATGTAGTCACTCTGGATAAGAGTGTCTTCTAAATGACAAAAAAAAAACGTCATCACATTTAATCTTTTTGAAATTACTCGGAAACAACGTTGATTCAACCAGTTTTTGCCCAGTAGGCAGACTGTTTCAACAGATGATGTTATTTTGTTACAGTTTGCTAACACCAGTGTCCACTGGACTGCAACATCATTATTAAGTTACAGGAAATGTCATAGCTGAATGAAATACTACTATAAATGGTATGAGTAATGTGATTTCCTTCAACTGAATTGTGCTTATTCCTTAATGCTGTTTACTGTCCAACACAGCATTATAAGAGAACACTAATGAGCTTAAAGACTGTGTCATGTTTGCTAGCAGAGATATTGCAAACACACACACACACACACACCAGGCAGTGGTACGCAGAATGACTCAGACAGGCCTTGGCCTCATTAAGGTTTGTTGTAAGTGGTGAGATGGATTCCATCCGTGTGTGTCCATCTGTGTCTCAACCTCCTGGGATATCACACTCACTCAGGCATGGCACTCATCCACACAGGCCCCCTTGTATTAGACGCACTGAATACATGTCTGAGCGTCATACTATGTCATACCACATCAGGCCAGGCACCCGTTCCTGAGGAGTGTGACAAACCTAAAATTTTTCCTCACAGAACAATTGGCAGACTGCATGGAGGCTGGATCATGATGAAAACACTCAAAGAGGTGCATACACAGCAAATACAGACGCCACGCCCACACTACAACGTGTCATCCGACCGGCCCACAGACAAACGATGATAAAGTGATCCTCTCATGACTTTGACAGGCATGACAGACAGCGCCAAGCCGGCCCACGCAATAACGCCAGCCGGGCAGCTTCTCTCTTGCCATTCCACAGGATTCAGACACACACTGTGGTTTTCACTGTGACAGCACGATCAAAGAAAAAAAAAAACACCTCTGATAATGCTCGCAATTACCAGCAGACCCTTTTTTTTTTATGAATAAGTTAATGTTTCACAAAAGAGTAGTGACACTTTTCAGAAATCACTAACAGAATTTTGACGTATTTAAAAATGCTCTAAATCTATAACATAGATGATAAGTCTTAACATTAATGTATGAACATGTTCACCTTTTAAACATGTGATTATTTTGCTATGTAACTTGAACTTGTTTTGAAATGATTTAGCCTTACATTTTGAAGCATTGCTACTGTTTCTCTCGGTTCATAGATAACTTTCTAGGCATCCTCACGATGAGGTGCATACTGTACAAATCATTTTGGATGAGCTATTTCTTTGAATTGAATGAAAACAGGTGTTCTCCCTAGGCATCCACTCACAGCCTAGGAACGCTGGTGATTTTTAAGCACTGGAAAAGGACAGTACTAGATTTTTCAAGAAGCGGCGAAAATGTGACAAGCCTGCAAGGAGAGTGGGACAGCAAAAAGGTCTAGCATGTAATATCAGGGGAACATCAGGCGAACAATGGCCAGTCATCTCTTCTGTTAATTATAGTCATATCGTCCTATTGAAGTCTGCTGTCCCTTAACATATTCCTCTTTATTTTGAGGCCTGTTTTCTATGGTAATGAAATGTCAACTCTCTGACGGTCCCCCCGCCCCGTTTCGCAGAGTGTTGATCAAAGTGACCTTTGTCCCTTTTCTCAGTGCTTCGCAAATCAATACACACACAGTCAACAACACCTTGACAGATGAAGGCACAACATACAATAAATGACAATTCACCAACACAATGGCCAGAACATATCTGACACCTACTGCTTATAGCAGCCATTTTCAACACAATGCCAGCCTGTTATGTTCAGAGTGTGGTTCATTTGCCGGGCCTGTCTCATTCTCTCACAGGTGTTGATATTAAAGAAGAGCGACTTTTGTTAAAGAAACACTTCATCCCACAGTCATACATTTCTCCTAGTATATATATATACGCCTGTCCTGGCTAAGTGCTGACAGAGGGAATGGTATGACTACAGTTGTAGCTCTTTTTGTATTATTGTTGTTGTCTTTCAGAAGAGAGGTTATATTGAAAGCAATCTTCCTCTTAAGGGAGCAAATTGTTCTGAGGAAAATTGTAACTGCCGTCGCTCTGGGATGATTGGCAGTATGTTTGGTTGTTGACAGGCAGGATTGAAGGGGGGAGGAAGATGAAAGGCACGGTGCATGTTAAAAAAAATGTGTTGTGAAAAACAAGGGTGAAATTTCACACACTCCCTAGACCGGATGAAAATGGCTGTTTTTCCAGGTGGACTCATGGAGCATGTAGTGTATGTACACAGGTTTAGAGAGAGGAAATGCAGTGTGTACTATAGTCTACTCTATAGGCAGAGGGAGGGCGGGAGAGAGAGAGAGAGAAGTCCCTCCAGATGCTCATTCATTGTGTAGGCTCTACAGTGGGCCATCAGAATGATAGAGACTGGCCTTTTTCTCTGTGTTTCACAGATTTGTAAGGATCAAGAGGATTTGTTTCCGCTGGCAACCTTCCAGTCACCTGAACCAAAGGAGAAAATGGGAGGGAAAGGTCCCTCTGGGTTTCAGAAACTGGCCTCTAACCAATACAAATCCCACTAAGACAGGTGTGAAAGCGTAAAACTAACCCTAAGCCTAGCTTCATGTCCACATCCTGGTTCAACCCTAACCCTAGCCTCAATTACAACCCTAACCCTAGCCTCAACCACAACTCTAACCCTAGGCTCAACCACAACCCTAACCCTAGCCTCAACCACAACCACAACCACAACCACAACCACAACCACAACCCTAACCCTAGCCTAAATCACAACCCTAACCCTGTTGGAGTTCTGTCTGCTCTGCTGTCCCCATCCTACCTTTCTCTCTGTCTCTCTGGCACACAGCTCTCCCCCTGTCCTGCCTTCCCCTGCCCGCCTTTCTTCTTTCTGTCTCTGCCCCTGTCGGTCTCTCTGTCTCGCTGCACCCAGCTCTCGCCCTGGCTGTCTCTCCCTGCCCCGCCTCTCTCTCTGCTCTGCTCACCACCTCTGCCCATCTGGCACACAACCCTCCCCCTGTGCCCTTGAGCCAACAGGTCCCTGCTGCAGCTAATTGCCCAGACCAGACACTGACATGTCTCTTATTATGGGCATAATGAATTATGAAAGTGACTGAGCAGTCGCAGCCCCCCCCCCACCCCCCACCCCCCCCCCCCACTCCCCCTCACTCCCCCTTCCTCACACCCCTCAATAAACAAGTTTGTTTAGGGTCTGGCTCAACCTCATCCATTAATGTTATTGTTTTCCCTAAACATTATATTGATTCAATTTAACACCAATCAATTTGAAATGGTTCTGACATTCAGATATGACCTTAAAGTGAGGCGATCTAAGAACTATGATTAGGATTAAACTTTCAGCTAATGAGGTGATTTCTCTTCCTGGAAGTGTGTCAGACAAGACCCAACAGGAATGGTCAGTAAAAATGAGATCAATTATTGCAAACTGAACAGGTTTAACTTGATTACCCATTTGCACCTGCTAATTTGTGTAATTAATAACCCTGTTTCGACCGGGACAAAGCAGTTTATTAATAACAATCTATATCTGTGCTCCTTAATGAAATGGAATGGATAGGTCATCCGTTAGGCAGGTAATGTCATAATCAATGGTGCCAAACAGACATGTTAATTAATACCATTATTAATTGTTACAGTTATAGTTGAATGCTACACGCTGTCAGCTCCATTGTCCTATTATGTATGGCAATCAGCGGATTGGAAATGGCAAAAGTAATTAACCATTCAGGCAGGCAGCGCTGGGAATTCAAATGAGACGGTATCAGCTCTGACAGCTGGCAGGCGAAGCGCTACACACACTGGGCGTCGAACAAAACCAGCATTATCTACTGACCCGGGAACAACAGGAAAAGGGATGTATCGCAAACTAATAAATACATTCACAGTAGCCGGCCTGCCATATCACACAAAGGCCTGATGAAATGCCTGCTTGATGCCTTTGTGTGGGTACAAGCAGTGTTTATGCGTTTGTCTGTGCGTTTGGGTGGTGTAGTACTTCAGCTCGGCCTCAGAGCCATACGAAATATACTTTACGTATTTCTGAGCACCTCCAAGACGTATGAAACCTACTAAAGATCTAGTTACTTCAGACAGAAACAAAAGTAGAGAGGTTAGTCAGGCAGGATGGGTGGGCATCCTTTCATGACAGTCTAGCAATGCAAAGGTGTCAAAGCTAACCCTTCCTCTAACTCTTATTCTAAAGTTAGGGCTCTATATTGTTCATCCAGCCATCCCTATGGGAACGAATGGGTAAAGAATAGGGTTTTGGAATAAATGCTGAAAATAAGATCTGAGGTTAACACAGGCTTAGGAGATTTTATACGTTTTGTTCTATGAGATAATAGCATTCAGTTAACATGAACTTTATGAATTATGAAGCATGTGTGATTTATGTTTTTTATTATTACATAAATTCTTCAATATGCACAAAAAGTGACATTAGCTGATGAAGATTACTACAGACCTTATTTCGGGTTTTAACCCAAAAACCCTACAAAAACTAAATTCATTTCCTCATAGGCTTTGTCCAACGAACCATGGTAGAGTTAGTGCCAACAAAAAGACGCAGAAGTTCAGCTTTACAGCGTGATTGAAATTTAAAGGCAATGTTCCCGCTTTAGAGGAGACTGCATTCACGGTAAACGCTGCATATGTCGCCTCAATTGGAAATGACCTGTAATGCTTTAGTTTTACAGATTGAATAGAGCCCTTAACCGGGGGCATTTTTAGGATTTGAAGACATTTGGGGTTTAGCCCAAAGCCAGTAGGGGGGTCCGGGGGCATTCTTCCCCAGCAAAAATACAAATAATTTTATCAGCTAAATGCATGAATTTGGTGCACTTTGAGATGAACGTTGAGAGATTAGAATATTGAGAGATTAGATCTTTTTCAGGTAACTTTCACCTTCCCACCTGCCACAGCAGACACTCATTTACAGTTGCTACTGTGGGTCTCTCTACTCTGGAGCACTCTACTCTGGAACACATACATTACAGTGTATTGCCAAAAACCACTCAACAACTTCAAACATAGACTCTGACCTGTCCAATGAGCCAAACTAATAAAGAATTTGTCCAATGAGACAAACTAATTAAAGAATTCCACAGTACCCAAACACTCTGTTGCTGTCTCTTAGTATTCTGTTGCTGTCTCTCAGTATTCTGTTGCTGTCTCGGTCTGCCCACTTCTGTTGCTGTCTCTTAGTATTCTGTTGCTGTCTCTTGTCTACCTTCTCTCGTCCTTTCCTCGTTGTAAAAAGTGTCATTTATTTTAATAGTAATTTAACTTGAAGTGATACAGTCTACTGTGTGCTCAACCCACCTCTGTTCTCTCTCCATCTGCCCTCTTCTATCACTTTCTCTGTGTATTTTCTGTTGCGGTCTCAGGTTCTTGTTTGTTACAGTCTCCTTTGTCTAGGTTCTTCTATTATGGTCTGTTCTTTTCTTCAGGTGTCTCTCTCCATCATTTCCTATTCTTCTGTTGCTGTCTCTGTGTCTTGTCTGGTGTCTCTCTCAATAATATTCTACTCTTCTGCTGCTGTCCGTGTCTTGTCTGGTGCCTCTCTCCATCATCTACTTGTCTGTTGCGGTCTCTGTGTCTTGTCTGGTGTGTCTCTTTAGTTTAAAAATCCAAAACGGTCAAGGGGATACTGGGGTAGCTTAACTTGTTTTGTGCCTGTGTCTGGGTCACCTAAATCATCCTCTTCCCTACCATTTGCCCCTGTCCTGCTGTTCTCATTTGTCCTTCTCCTTGGCTCATCTGAAAAGTAGCAAGCTAAAGGTGCAACATGTCATTAGTTAGTTTTAAAGGGCGACTGCACCTCCTGATTTGGCCTCGTTTTAGATTTGGTTAATTGAAAATGCTAGCGGCCACGACTGAATTCAAACTTGAGTTGGTTTCAGGGTTTGCTTTGACGTGGCTGTCTTGTGTGTATGATCACAGGTGGGAACTGTTAGAATTTCAGCAATTAGCTTCAGCATGCGACATGACTTTGGATAGCCTATCTCTGGGGTTAGTTAGGGACCAGCAATAAATTACACAATGTAAATTAGACAATATTTTCATGTGGCACACATTTTTCTTTTCTCATTCAATGCTTTCAATATTTGTATATTCAAATGTATAGTTGGTTTGAGGTTAAGTCATTGAAATTTGGAGCTATTGGAATTGTAACATATTGCCCCATGTACATAGTGTAATTTACTGATGATCCCTAACCAGCCCCATAGGGATAACAAAAGATCTACCCAAATTTACCACAGGCATTACGATCGAAGTTAGAAGACCTAATTTTGTCAGTTCTACCAGCTAATGTTAGATTTTTTGATTACATAACATTTGAGGACACATAACATAAGGGCCTATGTATTTTAATGTTCTGTCTCTCCATGCTCACTAGATGCTCTGAAAGTCAGATGCTCTCTCAGAGATCTGTTGTAAACAGTAGTTTTAACCTGCCCTCTTTCACCCCCCCCCCCCCCCCCCCCAAGTCATGGGTTTCATTCAGAGCTCTAATGTTATTAATAGCATAAGTAAGAACTCTGGAACGAATTCCAAACAGTCTGATCATTGTTTGGTTTTTAATTATTAACCTTCGCATGACCCTCAGTATATTGATTGATCATGACCAATGTTATTTGGAATGGAAAGTGAATTTGACATGAGGCGGCACTGTTCAGGGCAACTGTGCTATATTAGAAATGGTATAGAAACTGAGTTTCTTTTATCCAACATACATTATTATTTATTTATTCATTTCTAACCTTTATTTAACTAGGCAAGTCAGTTAAGAACAAATTCTTATTTACAATGACGGCCTATCTTTTTTATTAATTTTTTATTTCACCTTTATTTAACCAGGTAGGCCAGTTGAGAACAAGTTCCCATTTACAACTGTGACCTGGCCAAGACAAAGCAAAGCAGTGCGACAAAAACAACAACACAGAGTTACACATTGGATTAATAAACGTACAGTCAATAACACAATAGAAAAATCTATGTACAGTGTGTGCAAATGTAGTGAGATTAGGAAGGTAAGGCAATAAATAAGCCATAGTGGCGAAATTTAGCATTAACACTGGAGTGATAGATGTGCAGATGATGATGTACAAATAGAGATACTGGAGTGCAAATGAGCAAAAATAACAATATAGGGATGAGGTAGTAGGGTGGGCTATTTACAGATGGGCTGTGTACAGGTGCAGTCATCGGTAAGCTGCTCTGACAGCTGATGCTTAAAGTTATTGAGGGAGATGGTAGTTTCCACCTTCAATGATTTTAGCAATTCGTTCGAGTCCTTGGCTGCAGAGAACTGGAAGGAATGGCGGCCAAAGGAGGTGTTGGCTTTGGGGATGACCAGTGAAATATACCTGCTGGAGCGCAAGCTACGGGTGGGTGTTGCTATGGTGACCAGCGAGCTGAGATAAGGCGGGGATTTACCTAGCAAAGACTTATAGATGACCTGGATTTGGCGACGAATATGTAGTGAGGGCCAACCAAAGAGAGCGTACAGGTCGCAGTGCTGGTTAGTATATGGGGCTTTGGTAACAAAACGGATGGCACTGTGATAGACTACATCCAATTTGCTGAGTAGAGTGTTGGAGGCTATTTTGTAAATGACATCGCCGAAGTCAAGGATCGGTAGGATAGTCAGTTTTACGAGGGCATGTTTGGCAGCATGAGTGAAGGAGGCTTTGTTGCGAAATAGGAAGCCAATTCTAGATTTAATTTTGGATTGGAGATGCTTAATGTGAGTCTGGAAGGAGAGTTTACAGTCTAACCAGACACCTAGGTATTTGTAGGTGTCCACATATTTTAAGTCAGACCCGTCGAGAGTAGTGATGATAGTCCGGCTGGCGGGTGCGGGCAGCGTTCGATTGAAGAGCATGCATTTAGTTTTACTAGCATTTAAGAGCAGGCGAGGCAGTCATTTGAGAAACCAAGGCTATTGATTCTGCCGATAAGAATGCGGTGATTGACAAAGTCGAAAGCCTTGGCCAGGTCGATGAAGATGTCTGCACAGTATTGTCTTTTATCGATGGCGGTTATGATATCGTTTAGGACCTTGAGTGTGGCTGAGGTGCACCCATGACCAGCTCGGAAACCAGATTGCGGAGAAGGTACAGTGGGAATTGAAATGGTCGGTGATCTGTTTGTTAACTTGACTTTAGAAAGGCGGGGCAGGATGGATATAGGTCTGTAGCAGTTTAGGGCTAGAGTGTCTACCTCTTTGAAGAGGGGGATGACCGCAGCAGCTTTCCAATCTCTAGGGATCTCAGACGATACAAAAGAGAGGTTGAACAGGCTAGAAATAGGGGTTGCAACAATTGCAGCAGATCATTATAGAAAGAAAGGGTCCAGATTGTCTAGCCCAGCAGATTTGTAGGGGTCCAGATTTTGCAGCTCTTTCAGAACATCAGCTATCTGGATTTGGGTGAAGGTGAAGCGGGGGGGGGGCTTGGCCAAGTTGCTGCGGGGGGTGCAGAGATGTTGGCCGGGGTAGGGGTAGCCTGGTTGAAAGCATGGCCAGACGTAGCAAAATGCTTACTGAAATTCTCGATTAATGTAGATTTATCAGTGGTGACAGTGTTTCCTAGCCTCAGTGCAACAAACACTCAAACTGGTCAGTTTTATCTCAATCTCTTCATTCAAAGACTCAATCATGGACACTCTTACTGACAGTTGTGGCTGCTTTGCATAATGTATTGTTGTCTCTACCTTCTTGCCCTTTGTGATGTTGTCTGTGCCCAATAATGTTTGTACCCCGTTTTGTGCTGCTACCATGTTGTATTGCTACCATGTTGTTATTGTGTTGCTACCATGCTGTGTTGACGTCTTAGGTCTCTCTTTATGTAGTGTTGTCTTGTTGTGATGTGTGTTTTGTCCTATATTTTTATTTAAATGTATTTATATTTTTAATTCCTTTAGGTAGGCCGTCATTGTAAATAAGATTTTTTTCTAAACTGACTAAAAAAAACTTGTGCATGTAAAAACAACAACTTAAAGCACTCACTGATATTTAATCTAGAAAGCAGATTAAATCCAGTCAGTACCTGTAAACAATGGAGTGTTAAAGGTGTCAGCCAGAAGGGGAATAGGCAGTACACAGGTGTCTGGGTTTACACGCACAGAGAACACTAGTCCCACCCCACCACCACTGTCACCCCATCCCTCTTAGCATTACAGGTGCCATACAGTCCCCAGTGTGGCACCCCCCCTCTCCATACACACACACACACACACACACACACACACACACACACACACACACACACACACACACACACACACACACTACAGAGCAGTGATGGGCAATAAAAACTCTTCACACCTTAAGTGAAAGATACGACTTTAAATATTTTACACACATCCTGCATATGCAATTTGCCCACACCTGGCTGTTAGGAGGAGCAACATCTGGCAACGGTTGCTTTAGAGGCAATAAATTATTCATCCCTGTGACTAGCATCCTCCTACTGAACATAATTTCAGAGGGGGGAGTTGTTGTGTAAGCAACACAGGTATGTGAAGAGATACATACAAGTGAACTGGGTTCATCAGTAGAGAGCAGAAGGGAAGTACACATAGAACATAATGTTCTGTTACAAGACGCATGCGTCATTCCTCCATCAAAATGTAGAGGTATATGATTACAAACTAATTTTGTCAGGGAATAGTATTTGAATCAGAATAGAGTTGGAGTAGTTTCTCTGTGGCAAAAACATGTAATTGACGGTAAGTATGAAAAATAACTGCCTCTGCATTTGAACAGGATTGCGAATGAACGGGAACTACCTTACAACAGATATTTAAAAGGTCTCAAAGTGATTGAAGAACTGCAGAGATAATACTTTCAGTTCTAAACATTAGTTTTATTGCACTGCTTTGACTTCATCAGACTGTGACCTTTAGAGCCACTAAATAAAACCCCTTATCACAATAGAGTTAAAACAGCACCTAAGTGGTATATTGAGTTAGGACTGATTGGCTTGAAATTGTTCTCTCTCAGCTCCCTTTTCATCTTTAGTTTCGGAAATCACTGTTTTCCTGTTGTCTGAATGGGCTTTAACATTTACCTTCTCTCTCCAGGCTCTGATAGGATTTCTTTGTTTACGGGCTGTCTTTCCCATGGGAATGAGACTGGTTTTCAAGTTCAATGCTGAGTGTGAACCAACCATTCTGCATTCCTATGTATAGCAGACAGGCAGCAGAATCACTACCTGATGTGATTGGAGGCTGTTTACAATAAAAACCATACCGCCTATGTCTTTTTCAAGGTCCCGTGCATGGTGTAGATGTGAGAATACAGAGAACAACATCAGGCAATCTTGGGAATGTGAAAAAAATAAAATAAAAAAAGAACAAAATAGTCCCATATTGTAACTCGGGACTGACTATTATGAGACTACAGGGAAGCTAGTCTAGTGTGATTTACAGAGACATGGCTGAATGATAACATCCCCATAGAGAACGTCACTATCGGCGGTTTCCAGACCATCAGAGCGGACAGGGATAGCGCTTCTTCCGGTAAGAGTAAGGGAGTCGGCTGGCTTTATTAGTTAACAACAGATGGTGTAATCCAAGCAATTGAGCCGTTAGCCTGAGACCCTACTATTTGCAGAGGGAATTCATGGCGGCCATTGCTGTTATTGTTTACATCCCGCCACCCCTGATGCAAACACAGCGTGTGACGTCATCCACTCTGTTATCGCGAGACAGCGCATCCCAGTGCCTTCTTTTCCATTTCGGGGGATTTTAACCATGCATCTCTCTCTTCAATGCTGCCCGCGTTCAAACAGTTTGTGAAGTGCCCAACCAGGAATAATAAAACTCTGGACTTGTTATATGCTAATGTGAAGGATGTATACAACTCCACTGCACTCCCTCCCCTCGGTAGATCGGATCACAACCTTGTCCACCTCACCCAATTCTACAGGCCTATGGTCCAACAGCAGCCAGCACCCACTAGGACCATTAGGAGAAGGTCTCCGGAGGCGAGGACATTGATGGACTTAGACTGCATAACAGACTATATACATTTTTGTGTAGACAACACTGTACCCACCAGGAAGGTATGCTGTTTTCCAAATAATAAACCCTGAGTCACCAGCGACCTGAAGGCCCTGCTGAATGAGAAGAAGAGGGCCATCAAGGAGGGGGACCGGGACAAATTGAAATGCGTCCAGAGGGAGCTGAAGTTGCGGATTGCTGAGGGGAAGAGTGTATAAGGAGAAGATGGAGGATAAGCTGAGGCAGAGCCAGGTGAGAGAGATGTGGAATGGTATGAAAAATATCACTGGCTTCAAAAGGTCAAACAGTGGGCAGACGGAGGGGACCCAGGACCAATGAGCTGAACCAACTGTGTGGAATACTCCAGCGCCACTTCAACCTTACCCTGTGCCTGGAAAGGGTCCCTGTGCCAAAGAAGGCATACCCCACTGTCCTGAATGACTTCCGACCTGTAGAGTTAACATGCCACATCATGACGACCCTGGAAAGGTTAGTCCTCACTCACCTCAGACCCCTGGTGTGTACATCACTGGACCCCCTGCAGTTCGCATACAAGCGCAACATCGGGGTGCATGATGCAATCATCTACCTTCTGCAGAAGGCCTACTCTCACCTGGACAACGCAGGTAGCACTGTGAGGGTTATGTTTTTTGACTTCTCCAGTGACTTCAATACCATTCAGCCCCTGCTACTGGGTGAAGAGATGAGGAGGATGAAAGTGGAAGCACCCTTAGTCTCCTGGGTTACGGACTACCTGACCAGTAGGCCACAATTTGTGTGGATACAGAGCTGTGTGTCAAAAAGGGCAGGGAGCTATACAGGGGACCCCCAGGGAACGGTCATGTCCTCTTCCTGTTCACCCTCTACACCTCAGACTTCAGATATAACTCTGAAACATGCCACCTGCAGAAGATCTCGGATGACTCCGCAATTGTAGGGAGCATTAGGGGTGGGCAGAAGAAGGAGTACAGGAGCACAATCAATGACTTTGTGGTGTGGTGTGAGCAAAACCACCTTCAGCTCAACATCAGCAAAACAAGGAGATGGTTGTAGACTTCAGGAGAACCTAGGCCAAACCGACTGCAGTCCCTATACAGGGAATGATGTGGAAATGTTTGGTTCATACAAGTTCCTGGGAGTCCATATGGACAGCAGGCTGGAATGGGCTGGTAACACCAGACTTGTACAAAAGGGCCAGAGGCGACTCTACTTTCTGAAGAGGCTTAGGTCCTTCAACGTGTGCAGTAAACTACTGCATACTTTCTACCGGCCATTAGACTATTTAATGCCTCACCGGGGTGCCGTGCCGTCGGCAACATAGACCTGGAGCTGTTGGGGTGTTAGGACCTAGTTTAACAATTAGGCATCAATCCGTCAGTAACTCTCTGGTCTTTAATCACTCATTCACTCAGGACTGTATATACATATTCATGTACAGTTGTTATACCATATCACGTGCAATATTGTAAGTAATTCTTGGACTGAACTTAATTAGTCATTCACTCAGGACTGCATATTAGTATCCTGTCAGTTATATCTTTTTTCATTGCTTTTAGTATATCGAATGTGCAGCACTTGCATTTATCTGTAATTAAACCCGGTACTAAGGACTGTATTTTAAGGGAATTATTATCCTAAATTATATCATACGCACATTTAGCTATTTAAGTATCTTTTTTATAATTTTTTCACCTAACACTCTGTAACAATGTATAGTGTACATATTCAGCCATTCACCCATAATATGCAATGCCTTTTTATAACTTTTTGCACTCCAGACTTCTTGTATTTCTATACTTTTTCATACTGCCGCTCTATATATCATGTATCTGTCTTTTGTGTTTTTCATTCTGGCATTTTGCACCTGCCCTGTGTTTTTTCGTAGCTGCTTGACGAAGAAATGTCCCCTCTGGGATCAATAAAGTACTTACCTATCTATCTATCTACCTATCTATCTGAGGGAGAAAGAACAGGAAATTCAGACAAAAATAAAGTGAGAAAGTGAGCCTGAGAGCGTCTGTCTCAGCTTCTGTTGTGTATGACTGTACCATAAGTCGACAGGGGGAAGAATATAGCCTGGGATCCACAATGAATATTGCTTTGTTTCACTTCACTAAAACAGCACAGTAGTAAAAGCAATATTCTGTGTGGTTTCCAGGCTAAGTAAGTTCTAGGTTTTTCCAGAGGCCCAATCCACCAGTGTAATACTTGCTCCTGTCCAGTGGAGAGGCTATAGGTGGTAAACCCCGCCCCTTCCACAGCAGCCCCAACCCAGCGCTGTTGGAGGGCCACTGGCTGTTTATCATAAACACAGCCCAGCCCAGAGAGGTCCATCTGCTTTGATTTTATTTAGCAATCTCCCCCAGGGCCTCTGAGCTGGAGTGAGAATAACAATACTTGAGCCCATCTGCTCCTGAAGTACCAGTCCCGGCTAAATTATCACACGCTACGAGTGGCTGGCATATGCTGTGGCATTAAGATACAAGAGGGCATTGCGACGCCAGCTGTTGTGTTGACAAATACTTATCTGGCACTTCTGAAGTCAGCTTGCTAAGCTGGTTTCAAGTTTGACTAAAAACTAAATGGGTGTAAGGTGTGTAAGAGGGTTCCTGAGGGGGAAATACATGTATAATATAGGTTGATTTATCTCTGTGTTGCTAAGTGTCTGGGGAACTGGGTCATAGGGTATATGGAGCGTAATCCCAACATATAGGCCACGTGGATAATAACAATGAAAAGTGGTCAAACAAACTTAAAACAGATCTTTGTCATCCTTAATGTTAAGAATAAAAGGTTGTGATCATATTGCACCCAATTTGTATTTATTTCCTAGACAGCAGATGATTGACTGTGAGTCTTAAATAGGCCTAAAACTGGGACCCATATTGTAATAATCCTATAAATAAAGGCATAAATCCACTTGCTCACACATTGTCAGCAACTGCTCAAACACAGATGAGACTTTTCTCAAGAGCTTGAAATGCTGCAGCCCTCACAGACAGGCAAGTCACTCACTGAGCTGAAAATGTACCCATATACCCGCTGGGCACACACTGGTTGAATAAACGTTGTTTCCACACCATTTCAATAAAACTACATTGAACCACGTGGAATAAACGTTGAATTGACGTCTGTGCTCAGTAGGTTATGACTAAAAAGTATACCCTTTTCACTATTTTAACAATGATTTATCAGAGTTATATGTTTAAAAAATTTACGTTGTTTCCTCACCATTTTATGCCTTTTCCAGTAGACTGTAGTTTGAGGTGAGAAGAAAACAGAACCTTGTGTTCCCTGTGCTGTCTGGGCCTCGAGCTCCCAGTCTGACCAGTGTCCAGCTGCTGTGTCTCTGCCCATGGGAAGGTTAGTCCCATCTGCACCCCGTCTCTCTGACAAACGCATCGACCAGAGCAGAGCCCCCACTGTGCTGAGCCCCTGCAGAGACACCATGCTAAATGAGATCCGCACCTCAGTGACAGGTGAGGACACGGACGGACACACGCGCACACACACCAGAGCCGTCATTAAGCTACACGACAAGCTTACCCCAATGCGCTCATACTCAGACGCACCAAACAAAGCCAACTGTCACTCATATATGCACACACCTCCAACAAACACTTTTCATACCTTTCAAAACATGGGTTTTAATTTAGTTAACATTTACGAGAACAGCACTGACATTAATTTCCATCCGTTATATAAGTTTTATACTGTACAGATAGATGCACAAGTCAGTGTCCATAGATCTCCATATCAGAGACTCTCAGCCTCCCGTGGAGTAAACAAAGTCCTCCTGTCAGTCTGTGACGAGCATTAAACTTCAGCAGTGCCGAAAAACAAGCACACACAGTAATAATGTCCCCTTTGAGGGTCCCTTGGAATAAAATCACAATGGGGCTTTGTGGAGGTTATAGTCATCTGGAAACCAGCATTGAACCTCCCAATCAAGCCTCAATCATGACATTAAACTACACTACCCAGCATGCCACTGATGGTAACATTCAGTAGTATTAATGGGACAGCATGAATCACAAGAACTCACTTCAATATCTGGTGAGAGATGGGAGGAGGAAGAGTACCAAAAAGCTTATACTTAATATTTTTTTAATTTCCTTTTTTTTTTTTTTAAAGGAAATACAATAATGTAAATATATTTGGATTAAAAATATAATTAGTTATATACTGTATTTTAAGTTATTTAATTTTGATCCATGGTTGAGGAGTTGACTGTCACAAATGTATGACAAATATAATCAGATAGATAGGTATTGAGAATGACAAATGCCAAACAGGGGGTTGCTATGTCTTGAATGCAGTTAAAAGTTTAGATATAAAATAATTTTGTTTTCTGACACACAATGCCTTGAGACTTACAAAACAGAAAAATCTAAATTGAAAATGTCAGTTTAATTTTTCCACAACAAACTGTTAATTCAAAAACACCTGCCAGGCTTTACAGTACCTCACCAGTACTAAGACTGCATAGAGAACTGTCAACCAACCGGCTATACCATATATCCATTTGTAAAACACACACTTTCATGAACTCTGCGAGGTATTATTGGGAAATATACAACCCAAAGTATTCTAGTTGATCCTAATGCTATAGTCGGATTGACATAAATATACTATTGGTGGTGGTACACATCTGACACAATGGATCATGGTACTAAGGAGGTCTTAAGACAAGCTGTTTAAACAGTATAACACAGTTGGTTGAGGATTTTGAACATGGCATTATTTTCACTATGAGTTGAATTATGGAGAGCTCCCATCTCTTACACTGATTAAGAAAAGCAGGACTCCCCCTGCTTTAGGTAAATGAGGTGGCCTCTGTCCTTCCATTAACACGGCTTGTTTTTGTTTCGCATGTTTGGTCAGCAGAGACGAGCATGTCGTCCCTCTCTCTCTCTCTCTCTCCCCCTCCTTCTCTTCCTCTCCACAGGGAGATAATATTCAGCGGGCTTCGTGTCTCCATCGACCGCCGTCTCCCACCACTCAGTTACGAGGCACAGTGAACCTACTGATGGCAAGATCAGCTTGTTTTGTTGTTCACCACAGAGGAAAAACATGAAGAACAACACTTCAACAAACGCACAGTGCAAATAAGCTTTTTTTCTTTTAGTCTCTTCACTTTGGGCAGAGTAGACTGAGAAGACCGGGGCAGGCATTTAGGAGGATGGAGTGGGGACTGAGGGAGAGCGCTCTGGAGCTCTGGACTCCAGCTCTCCCGTCTGTCTGTCTGTCTGTCTGTCTGTCTGTCTGTCTGTCTGTCTGTCTGTCTGTCTGTCTGTCTGTCTGTCTGTCTGTCTGTCTGTCTGTCTGTCTGTCTGTCTGTCTGTCTGTCTGTCTGTCTGTCTGTCTGTCTGTCTGTCTGTCTCAGAGTCTCCTGCCCTGGGGCTCTACTTGTACAGGCTCATGGTGGGGCTCTGGTACATGCACATGTAGGCGTCACACAGCAGGCGGCGGGCCTGGCCCTGGATGCTCTTGGGGTCCAGGGTGTGTAGCTCCTCAGGGGTCATCTTCAGATAAGCCCCCACCTCCGGACACGGAGATACCTGGGGGATGTTGAAGCCATTCTGCCCTCCTGTGGAACAACAAACACGGAACACTCAGAACTGTGGTATTAAAGCAATGGCAAGTGTTCTAGTTATATTTCTATGTGTGACTTGAGGGATATCCCTAAAGCTTGAATCTAAAATCTGTACTATTGAGCTGAATATCTATTCATAATTATGAACAATGAGACAAACGGCCAATATCAGAAAAATAGCTGGTTTGACAGTTCATAATAATAATAATAATAATAATAATAATAGTGTAAATGATTCAAAACATCTAATAACTCCTAAAGAATACTTTTCTCCCCATACCGTCGCGGTCAGCCATACTGTCGAAGAAGAGCCATGCGGAGTCTTGGTGGCCGTACTTGACGAAGGCCACGTAGTGACTGGTCTCGATGCAGAGCACGGCGAACAGCTCCATCCGCTGGCGAGGGAAGCTGCCCTGCCGCCACACACCCTCCTGCAGCTCCTTGGGGACAGACAGCTTCACGTGGCGATGGGCCTTCCTCTTCAGGTGGAGGTGAACCTGAGGGGACACATATAGACATAATTGTTGTAAATAAGTATTGACCCATTTCTTGGCGTTTTTGTAAGTAGTTCTATGCAATTATTATAAATCTTTCTAGTCTCACAGATCGATGGCAACTACAGTGTAAAGAATAAACTGAAGAATGAGAAGTTTCACAATTCACAAGTTTTTGAAATTAATTATGCATATATTCATTGAGTGCCTAAAAGTATTTCCTTTTTTGTCTTGAGCTATAAAGTTACATGAAACGCAGTCATTCCTTAGGACTTGTTGCCCCCAAGTGGATTGTACTGGAACTACACTGCTTTACAACTACTGCAAGTCCCTGATGAGATCCCCTTAGTTTCTATGTTGGTGAAATGGCGCTCTCTGTCTGTTACCTGTGTATTGCACTTTTCACAGAACTGTTTTATCTTCCCGGCAGTGATGTCACCGTCCTCATAACACTCCCTGCATTCATACAGAGCCAAACCCCCGCAGATTCGACACTCCCTGGGAGCTGAGAGAGAAACACAGGTTTGAGGGTGGGGCATCAAGACTATACACACCCACACACAACCATGTCCATGACGAACAGTAGATTTCTGATCTGATATGGAAAACAGTTTCATCTCATTCAATAATGATAATCCGTCGTCAACCACATTCAAATGAATTAACTTTTTACGCACTGTCTTCAAGTAAGTCTGTGATGTCTAACTCTAGTGAGGGGAAGATCTTGTTGAACATCTTGAAGTCCTTCCCAAAGCGAGGCATCTGGATGATAAGGCAGGAAGGAGCCTGAAGAGAGAGAAGAGAAGAAGCATTTACTGAGGGACAGCTGTTACATAACAAACAAATCCTGAATATGAAGCGCTGCATTGGTGACAGCAGAGCAAACATCCCACTTAAATCCCACAAAAGAGAACTGTCTAAACTATACTCTACAAAGTCACACCCAACTGAATATAAGCTACTGATCCTGCCAATTCCCCCAGTAGCTCAGCCTTTCATTGATTAACTCAGCTAATCATTAGAATTGATAGTCAAGTTGACTCTCCCTTCATGCACCTAGAACGAATCGCTTCTTGATTGCAATCAGCAAACGATTCACCCCTGAGCAACCCAACTACTGACTGACAGCCAGCCAGCCATAGACATACAGACTGGTCACCTCAGCAAACTTTAGGTCACTGTTGATGAAGGACCACTCTATAAGCTGCTGGCTAGTTGGCACGCCCACTTTGTCCTTCTTATCCATGAAGATCTGGTAAAAGTAGCAGTCCTGAACCTTCTGACCTGCCGACCTAGACACGACAGATACAAACAGGAGGTGTAAGAATACATTGGAAATCGTACTAATTTGAGCTCAGCTTAGATTTACATCTAAATATTCTTAAAATGTGTATACTATTAGAATAACTACTTTAGATAAGCAATAACAAGAGGATATGTTTATGATTATGTTTAAATGTAGACTGACCTCAGCTTGAGTAAGGGGTCCACCCTCAATATGTGATGGAACAGAATATTGAGGAACTCCTCAGGATCTGTGAGGTGAAAAGTGAACGTTAAGTTTATAACATTTAGAACAAGTTAGACATTTTATAACAAAACCCCAACACTTTAATATTTTGATAAAGGCATTAGACACCTTTTTCTTCAGATGTGAACCCTGAGGCAGCTTCTACCTTCTCCAGTATCCTTCTGAGCTTCATGACTTTAGTGGCGCACACATAGCCGTGTCTAGGACACAAATAGAAACCCAAGGATCTCACGGTCATGATACTTGGCTGTGTCTAGAAAACTTTGTGCTTATAAATCACATGTTAAGCATTGGTTTGCCACATGACATTATACTGAATGAATGTGTCTGTGAACAAAACACAAAAAGAGCAGTTTTCTACTTACATGCGCAGGGGATTTACTATCTCTGTGCGTAGCAGCTCCTGTGTCTCTCGGTAATACTCTACGTCAGTCTTGGACCTGGGCCTCAGCAGAACCGTGTCCAGGACTGAACTGAAGGAGAACAGGCTAAATAGGGGAAAACATTATTTATTTTCCCTGTTGAGAGACTAAAAAGACAATGTTTTGAATTAAAATGGTCAAAAAGAAACTTGCTTCTTAGCAAATAGCAAATTCTCAAGCAAGAATTGTGCTAGGACTGTCTGGGAGCGGACAGAGTAGGGAGGGGTGAGTGGTTTTGGTCTATTTGCTAGGAATGTCTGGGAGTGACTGTTGGCGCCGCCCTGTGTGGTCGCCTGTTAAGCAGCTCCCATGTTTGTGCGTTAATTGTTGTTTTAGTATGTTTTTTGTGAGTTTTTCTTTTGCACCAGTTGAACTATAATAGTTCAGGATTTTGGAGTGCTAATGTTTTAAGAAGGTTTTAGCAGTCCTTTTTTATCACGGAGGCACTTTTTCTTACGTTTAGCAGCACCGAACGTACACGTGTGTCCTCAATTATTTACAAGAGCCCAGATATTGTATTTAGCACACTCAGCACTGCTGCACCGCAGAAAAAAGTTCGTTATTCTGGACGAGTTGAAAATGCTACGCCTGGGACACAGCGTGGGATGTAAAGTGTAAAGCAAAGCTTAGGAAATACAACCCGGCTATACCGTCTATCATTATGGGCAACGTGAGATCGCTGCATAACAAGACGTAGGAGCTTGAGGGTCTTGTCAGTGGACAAGGGGAGCTCAAAGAAGCTAGTCTAGTGTGTTTTACCGAGACATGGCTGAATGATAACATCCCCAGAGGGAACGTCACTATCGGCGGTTTCCAGACCATCAGAGAGGACAGGCATAGCGTTTCTTCCGGTAAGGATATGGGAGGGGGGCTGGCTTTATTAGTTAACCACAGATGGTGTAATCCGAGCCATGTTACTGTTAAGGAACCATTTTGTAGCCCGGACATTGAGCTGTTAGCATGAGACCCTACTATTTGCAGAGGGAATTCACGGTGGCCATTGCTGTTATTGTTTACATCCCGCCCTCCGCTGACGCAAACACAGCGTGTGACGTCATCCACTCTGTTATCGCGAGGTTACAGACAGCGCATCCCAGTGCTTTCTTTGGATTTTAACCATGCATCTCTCTCTTCAACACTGCCCACGTTCAAACAGTTTGTGAAGTGCCCAACTAGGAATAACAAAACTCTGTACTTATATGCTAATGTGAAGGATGCATACAACTCCACTGCACTCCCTCCCCTAGGTAGAAAGGATCACAACCTTGTCCACCTCACCCCACTCTACAGGTCTATGGTCCAACAGCAGCCAGCGACTACTAGGACCATTAGGAGATGGTCTCCGGAGGTGAATGAGGCCCTACAGGACTGCTTTGAAACAACAGACTGGGATGTGCTCTGTGAGGCTCATGTGGATGACATTGATGGACTTACTGACTGCATAACGGACTATATCAATTTTTGTGTAGACAACACAAATAATAAACCCTAAGGTCACCAGCAACCTGAAGGCCCTGCTGAATGAGAAGAAGAGGGCCTTCAAGGAGGGGGAAAAGGCCAAATCGAAATGCGTCCAGAGGGAGCTGAACCTGCGGATTGGTGAGGGGAAGAGAGTGTATAAGGAGAAGATGGAGGGAAAGCTGAGGCAGAACCAGGTGAGAGAGGTATGGAATGGTATGAGAAATATCACTGGCTTCAAGAAGTCAAACAGTGGGCAGACGGAGGGGACCCAGGACAGAGCCAATGAGCTGAACCAATTTTTTAACAGGTACGATATTGGCTCTGTCCACCTTTCCTCCAGCTCTCCAGGCCACACACCCTCACGGCTGTCTCACCCCCTCTTTGCACACGACACCTCCGTTGAGACAATCAGCGACCCCCTCTGGACTGTTCTGCAACACCTCCCTTCCCCCCACCTCTGGACTGATCCTTAACACCCCCTTCCCCCAACGTCCCCACCTGGGCTGGCTTTCACCACCAACCAAGTGAAAAGAGAGCTGGAGAAAATACATCAGTGGAAAGTGGCGGGCCCTGATGGCATCAGCCCAAGGGTGCTTAGGATCTGTGCTGACCAACTGTGTGGAATACTCCAGCGCAACTTCAACCTTAGCCTGAGCCTGGAAAGTGTCCCTGTGCTGTGGAAAACATCCTGCCTAGTCCCAGTGCCCAAGAAGGTGCACCCCACTGTCCTGAATGACTTCAGACCTGTAGCGCTAACATCCCACATCATTAAGACCCTGGAAAGATTAGTCCTCGCTCACCTCAGACCCCTGGTGTGTACATCACTGGACCCCCTGCAGTTCCCATACCAGCACAGGGTGGATGATGCAATCATCTACCTTATTCAGAGGGCCTACTCTCACCTGGACAACGCAGGTTGCACTGTGAGGGTTATGTTTTTTGACTTCTACAGTGCTTTCAACACCATTCAGCCCCTGCTACTGGGTGAGAAGATGAGGAGGATGAAAGTCGAAGGACCCTTAGTCTCCTGGGTTACGGACTACCTGACCGGTAGGCCACAATTTGTGCGGCTACAGAGCTGTGTGTCAGAACGGGCAGTGAGCAACACAGGGGCCCCCCAGGGAACGGTTCTGTCCCCCTTCCTGTTCACCCTCTACACCTCAGACTTCAGATATAACTCTGAAACATGCCACCTGCAGAAGTTCTCGGATGACACCATTCAGCCCCTGCTACTGGTGGGCAGGAGGAGGAGTACAGGAGCACAATCAATTACTTTGTGTTGTGGTGTGAGCAGAACCACCTTCAGCTCAACATCAGCAAAACAAAGGAGATGGTGGTGGACTTCAGGAGAACCAAGGCCCAACCGACTGCAGTCCCTATACAGGGGATGGATGTGGAAATGGTTGGGTCATACAAGTTCCTGGGAGTCCATATGGACAACAGGCTGGAATGGGCTAGTAACACCGGGGCTCTGTACAAAAAGGGCCAGAGGCGACTCTACTTTCTGAGGAGGCTCAGGTTCTTCAACATGTGCAGTAAACTACTGCATACTTTCTACCAGTCTTTTTTGTAGTAGTGTGCTGGGGTGCCAACATAAAGGCTGGTGATGTTTCTCGGGTAAATAAGCTGATCAGGAAGGCTAGCTCTGTTCTGGGGACTAGCCTTGACACTCTAGAGGAGGTGGTAGAGAGAAGGATCCTGGCCAAACTGCTGCCCATCATGGACAACGTCACCCTCCATCTGCATGCCATGGTTATGACGCAGAGGAGCACCTTCAGTCACAGACTGATCCCACCGCGGTGTGCCAGGGAGCGCTACAGGAGGTCCTTCCTGCTGGCGGCTACTAGACTATTTAATGCCTCACGTGGGTTCCTGGAACTGTTGGGGTGTTAGGACCTAGTTTAACAATTAGGCATCCATCCATCAATCCATCCATCCGTGAGTAACTCTCTGGTCTGTAATCACTCACTCACTTATTCATTCAGCACTTATTCATTCAGGACTGTATGTACATATTCATGTACAGCTGTTATATCATAACACATGCAATATTGTAAGTAATTCTTGGACTGAACTTACGTAGTCATTAACTTGTATACTAGTATCCTGTCAGCAGTATGTTATTTTTTTATATATTTTTTTATTAATTGCATTTAGTATATCGAATGTGCAATACGTGCGTTTATCTGTAATTAACACTGTTCTAAGGACTGTAGTTTAAGGGAATTAGTATTATTACGCTAAATTATATTATACGCATATTTAGCTTTTTAAGTATCTCTTCCTGTCATTTACCTGTACAGTTAATTTAACCATGCAAATATTACATTTACCTGTACATTTAACCAGACTGTATACTAAGTAAACTATTATTACCCTCACTTATATCATACGTGCACTTAGCTATTTAAGTATCTTTCTCTGCCGTCGACCTGTATAGTTAACCATGCAAAAAAATAAATATATACAGTGGGGAGATCAAGTATTTGATACACTGCCGATTTTGCAGGTTTTCCTACTTACAAAGCATGTAGAGGTCTGTAATCTTTATCATAGGTACACTTCAACTGTGAGAGACGGAATCTAAAAAATCCAGAAAATCACATTGTATGATTTTTTAATAATTAATTTGCATTTTATTGCATGACATAAGTATTTGATCACCTACCAACCAGTAAGAATTCCGGCTCTCACAGACCTCTTTAAGAAGCCCTCCTGTTCTCCACTCATTACCTGTATTAACTGCACCTGTTTGAACTCGTTACCTGTATAAAAGACACCTGTCCACACACTCAATCAAACAGACTCCAACCTCTCCACAATGGCCAAGACCAGAGAGCTGTGTAAGGACATCAGGGATAAAATTGTAGACCTGCACATGGCTGGGATGGGCTACAGGACAAAAGGCAAGCAGCTTGGTGAGAAGGCAACAACTGTTGGCGCAATTATTAGAAAATGAAAGAAGTTCAAGATGACGGTCAATCTCCCTCGGTCTGGGGCACCATGCAAGATCTCACCTCGTGGGGCATCAATGATCATGAGGAAGGTGAGGGATCAGCCCAGAACTACACGGCAGGACCTGGTCAATGACCTGAAGAGAGCTGGGACCACAGTCTCAAAGAAATGGGAATGGGAGAAGGTCATGTGGTCTGATGAGACAAAAATAGAGCTTGCCGTGTTTGGAGGAAGAAGAAGGATGAGTACAACCCCAAGAACACCATCCCAACCGTGAAGCATGGAGGTGGAAACATCATTCCGTATTGCCCAGCAGCAGCCCCGAAACCTGAAGGATCTGGAGAAGGTCTGTATGGAGGAGTGGGCCAAAATCCCTGCTGCAGTGTGTGCAAACCTGGTCAAGAACTACAGGAAACGTATGATCTCTGTAATTGCAAACAAAGGTTTCTGTACCAAATATTAAGTTCTGCTTTTCTGATGTATCAAATACTTATGTCATGCAATAAAATGCAAATGAATTACTTAAAAATCATACAATGTGATTTTCTGGATTTTTGTTTTAGATTCCGTCACTCACAGTTGAAGAGTACCTATGATAAAAATGACAGACTTCTACATGCTTTGTAAGTGGGAAAACCTGCAAAATCGGCAGTGTATCAAATACTTGTTCTCCCCACTGTATGTATATATATATTTAACTACAGAGGTTTAACTACAGAGGTTAAGAACTCATAATAATACACACAAGGAAGACGAGAAAGCTGTCTCTCCTACGTCCTCACCAGAAGAGTGTGGAGTCCAGGTAGCAGGAGTTGTAGTGGCCCTGGATACCCTTCTTCTTTCCCACCATGATGTCCAGACCATCATTCTCAGTGCGTGGAGGAGTGTTCTCATGCACCACCTCACTCAGATAACCCCCGAAAGCTGGACAGACAAACAGTGAAGTTCAAGTTGACAATCCTGGGCAGGACTGCTTAGCTGGGTGGAAATGTACTTACTTTGCTTTTACTCGTCCAATCCTAGGGGAGGTACCTAGTGTAGGCTAAGGGTCAATTTGTAATTCAGCGCAGGACTGTCAGGTGACACTAGTGACTCACCGATAGAGTTGCATCTCTCTATGGGGTTGGAGGAGTGGTGTAGGGAGGGGAAGCGGGAGTCAGGCCGGCAGCATTTCAGCTTCACAAACAGGGCTTTCTTGGGCGCGCAGCTGAAGTAGCGCGTACCTTGAAATGTGCCGTCAGTACAGCCAACACACTCTTCCTCCTGAGAGAACAGAAACAGACAAGGCCATCATGGTGTTATCAGTGCAGTTAGCTGTATGATATTATACTAAACATATATATAGTAATGACACAGTAATAAACGTGTTTATTCCAAACATAATGGATTTGTATGATTCAACCATTCATTCAAAAAAAACGTTGGTTTCTCTGAAGGTTTCCTTAAATCTTTAGTTCACTTGTTGTGAAAATGTTATTGGGAAAAACACAAGACAAAACAGCCAAGTCTCATAGGCTACAAAGAGACAGTCCTTCCTGTCAGTGTAATGATCTCTCACCAGCTCCAGGCCAGCCAGTGGCTCCGGAAGTCCTGGGGGCAGCCCCACCCAGCGGATGACCCCACACAGGGGCGGGTTCTCCTTCACCTCCACCAGGGACCCCACCTCCAGACCAGGCACACCCCCACCCCCGCGAGAGCTTGAGGGTGAGGGGGGCCGTGGGGAGGGAGGGGTTGGGGATGGGGATTCTTGCATCTGCATCTGCTCTCCCATCACTGACTGGACGGAGAGCGAGAGGGGTCCATGGCTCATGCTGCCATTGGGCCCCGTCTTACGGCTCAGGCTGAAGGGCAGGGAATGGAACTTGTTGTCAGTGGACAAGGAAGCAGAGGGTGGGGCCCTGGAAGGAGGAGTAGCTTCATTGAAGTCAGGGGGCGTGTCTGTGAGGGACTTGGCAGGGTCCTCCCCGACTGCAGAGGAAAACAACAGACAGACAATACATTTTCACTGCAGCCGATATTACACTGGCAGACAGCTTCTAGCAATGTGGACTCATCAGATATTAGTTACACTTTTTTGCCAAGGTTCTGAATAGGGGAGAGTGCAGGTGGTGTCACAGCTTCATATCAGCATTAGCAAACCAAATGTAATGTTGGCTTATAAACACTTTCACTATAAAGTGTATGCACATGCTTACATTCACTGTGAACAGAACCACAAAATGTACCTTGTGTGACACAATGACGTTTTTATTTACTTCCCATGGGAGTTGAAAATGTAAATATTTGTGTCACTGTGAGCGTGTGTTGAGAAAATCTAAATGCCTCCACAAGGAGACAGCCACAGAATAACCCAGAAGAGAGATGGGTGAGTTACAAGATCAACACATCACCAATGGAAAATAATACAATATACCACCAAACATGAATATGATGGACCTGAACATATGGGGAGAAGGCAGTGATGAGAAACAAAACAGAGGAGATGAAACAGAAGAGAGAGAGCAGCTGTGAGAGGATTGCTCTCATTCCTACGACATAGAGGAGTCATCTCCACTGGGTCATCCTCATCCTAGAGTCCACTGATAGCTCTATAACTTCACACACAGGCTTTACATGACTCAAACATTTTCAATCCCTCGGATTCACTTGTCAATTATCCATTCATCACCACCACCATTTTGTAAGGAACATGATCGTCACCAGAGATGAAGACAACGGTTCAACTTTTACCCCATGTAGGCTACCTACCCCACATCATCCCCCATGAAACATATCCACGTCCTCACTTACACACAGTACTGAAGGCTTTCACTAATGCTTACAAGAAACTATCAATAATAAAATACAGTACTTTAGAGAGAGAATAAACGCAATAAAGCATTATTAAAAGCCTTTTTGTGATTTGATGAAGACCATGCGCTACACCAATTACACCATGCAGGTGGACCTCACAGTTAACAGGAATTAATAGATAGAGGACTCTCAGTGAAGGGTCTTGATTAGGGCCGGGACAATACCAGTCTCGCGATACTCGTTAATACCGTAGCAAGGAAACCAAACAGGAAGCAGATTTAACTTCTTTAGGAAAACAGCTCCTCATTATGTTGTCATCCAGAGTCACATGTACAGCTGAAGTCGGAAGTTTAAATACACTTAGGTTGAAGTCATTCAAATTCATTTTTCAACCACTCCACAGATTTCATGTTAACAAACTATAGTTTTGGCAAGTCGGTTAGGACATCTACTTTGTGCATGACACAAGTAATTCTTCCAATTGGTGTTTACAGACAGATTATTTCACTTATAATTAATTATATCACAATTCCAGTGGGTCAGAAGTTTACATACACTAAGTTGACTGTGCCTTTAAACAGCTTGGAAAATTCCAGAAAATGATGTCATGGCTTTAGAAGCTTCTGATAATTTACATAATTTGAGGTGTACCTGTGGATGTATTTCAAGGCCTACCTTCAAACTCAGTGCCTCTTTGCTCGACATCATGGGAAAATCTAAAGAAATCAGCCAAGACCTCAGGAAAAAAATTGTAGACCTCCACAAATCTGGTTCATCGTTGGGAGGAATTTCCAAATGCCTAAGGTACCACTTTCATCTGTACAAACAATAGTATGCAAGTATAAACACCATGTGACCACGCAGCCGTCATACCGCTCAGGAAGGAGATGCGTTCTGTCTCCTAGAGATGAACGTACTTTGGTGCGAAAAGTGCAAATCAATCCCAGAACAGCAGCAAAGGAACTTGTGAAGATGCTGAAGGAAACAGGTACAAAAGTATCTATATCCACAGTAAAACGAGTCCTATATCGACATAACCTGAAAGGCCGCTCAGCAAGGAAGACGCCACTGCTCCAAAACCGCCATAAAAAAGTCAGACTATGGTTTGCAACTGCACATGGGGACAAAGATTGTCCTTTGGTCTGATGAAACAAAAATAGAACTGTTTGGCCATAATGGCTATCGTTATGTTTGGAGGAAAAAGCGGGAGGCTTGCAAGCCGAAGAACACCATCCCCACCGTGAAGCACAGGAGTGGCAGCATCATGTTGTGGGGGTGCTTTGCTGCAGGAGGGACTGATGCACTTCACAAAATAGATGGCATCATTAGGAAGAAAAATTATGTTGATATATTGAAGCAACATCTCAAGACATCAGTCAGGAAGTTAAAGCTTGGTCGCAAATGGGTCTTCCAAATGGACAATGACCCAAAGCATACTTCCAAAGTTGTGGCAAAATGGCTTAAGGACAACAAAGTCAAGGTATTGGAGTGGCCATCACAAAGCCCTGACCTCAATCCTATAGAAACTTTGTGGGCAGAACTGAAAAAGCGTAGGAGGCCTACAAACCTGACTCCGTTACACCAGTTTTGTCAGGAGGAACGGGACAAAACTCACCAAACGTATTGTGGGAAGCTTGTGGAAGGCTACTTTGATCCAAGTTAAACAATTTAAAGGCAATGCTACCAAATACTAATTGAGTGTATGTAAACTTCTGACCCACTGGGAATGTGATGAAAGAAATAAAAGCTGAAATAAATAATTCTCTCTACTATTATTCTGACATTTCACATTCCTAAAATAAAGTGGTGATCCTAACTGACAGGGAACCTTTACTAGGATTAAATGTCAGGAATTGTGAGAAAACGATTTTAAATGTTTTTGGCTAAGGTGTATGTAAACTTCCGACTTCAACTGTATTTATTTTCCAAGCTATAGAACACACTGTTTTACATACAGCAGGTATTTTAAAGGAGCAAAGCCTTTGATCTGCTTCGTGTTTTCATTTTTGCCATGGAAAAAATCTCTCTCTCGATAATGGTATCATCCCAGCCCTAGTCTTGATAGCAAGCTAGTTAAACAAATCACAGTAAGATTTAAATAACAATGTACTGTTATTATCTACCAAAACAATACAATAATTAAGATAAAGATCAAACTCATTATTTTATTTGTTCACTGACTGGTAAATTAATATTGTAGAACAACCATGGATTAACAGGACCATGCTATCAAGACAGTTGGGAGTCTCAGTACCGTATCTTGCTGGTGTTTTACCTTCATCAATGTACCATGTGTTTTTGGATTTGGCCTGGACTGGGTGGTCAACAGAGCTGCCATTTAAAGTATAACAAAACTCTGACTTGCTTCTACTCCCACACTGTAGACCTAAGCCTGGAGAGAACACAAGTCAACAGAGAAACAGAAAAGAAGCAGGTATGTTTTTGGCTGGTTGTTCAAAGCAGACACTGTCATTAATGGCAGCAGGACAGGTGGGGAGAGGAGAGCGAGAGAAAAGGAAAGAGCGAGGGAATGGGGAGGCAGATCCTCAGCACACTGAGCAGGTCAGCAGCCATGCAAGGAACACAACGGTTCAGTAACTCTCACCACTCCACTCCATCCCATTCACATAAGCTCTGGATTCCAAATTAGAACTTCTTCAAAACTCCAAAAATCATCACGCCTTATTGATATGATTTCCCTCACAACATTCCAATGATAGAACCCTCAGCCAAGATCACGTCAGCACACTAACACCATGTTAAAGTGTTACAGTGTTAGTTAGTACATGCACGTGAAGCCAGCAGCAGTACCTTTGCTCTTTGGTTTGCTTTGGCCAGAGGAGGACTTGTCACTGCTGCTGGCTCTGGGGGCAAAACTGTGCTTCTGCAGCCTCTGGTCCTGCATGGAGAACTCTGCAAACACACATCCCAGTATAACAACAGTGTAGAACAACACTGACATACCCATCCCCCTGTGCAATAACAATTGAAACCCCTACATCGCACAGCTGTGTGTCTTGTTGCAGGTGCTGGTTCTGGCAGGTACACTATACAGTAACGCCCCCCCATCATAGCACCATTACAAAGTATAGGGTTCCTACAATAGGAAATTGGCCTAATAATGATTGGTGGCTGTGGGGCCTGGTAAAGCAGTGGCAAGGGCTTTATAATTGTGCACTATACCGGTATTGTGCTGAATCAAAGTGAAAAGCATACTTTCACTCAATACCAAGTACAGGTTAACATTATCAGTCTTAGGTTTCAGAGAGCAAAAAGCTTTTCAAAGAGAAAATGCATTAACAAAATGTCCAAGAAGACCAAAAACGTCAAAGCATCTGAACCATTGTCGGTGTTCAGAGTCAGACAGCACACACAAAGAAATCAATAGAACCAATGGCTAGAACAAAGAGGCTGAGAAGAGCAGCATCTCACTTGACTTTCAAAAACAAACAGAGCCACCAAACAAAAGAGCCTCTGTTACTGCCAGTAAAACACTAGCACACAACACTATGTTACTGTTACTGCCAGTAAAACACTAGCACACAACACTCTGTTACTGTTACTGCCAGAAAAACACTAGCACACAACACTCTGTTACTGTTACTGCCAGTAAAACACTAACACACAACACTCTGTTACTGCCAGTAAAACACTAGCACACAACACTATGTTACTGTTACTGCCAGTAAAACACTAACACACAACACTCTGTTACTGCCAGTAAAACACTAGCACACAACACTCTGTTACTGTTACTGCCAGTAAAACACTAACACACAACACTCTGTTACTGCCAGAAAAACACTAGCACACAACACTCTGTTACTGTTACTGCCAGTAAAACACTAACACACAACACTCTGTTACTGCCAGTAAAACACTAGCACACAACACTCTGTTACTGTTACTGCCAGTAAAACACTAACACACAACACTCTGTTACTGTTACTGCCAGTAAAACACTAACACACAACACTCTGTTACTGCCAGTAAAACACTAACACACAACACTCTGTTACTGTTACTGCCAGTAAAACACTAACACACAACACTCTGTTACTGCCAGTAAAACACTAACACACAACACTCTGTTACTGTTACTGCCAGAAAAACACTAGCACACAACACTCTGTTACTGTTACTGCCAGTAAAACACTAACACACAACACTCTGTTACTGCCAGTAAAACACAAGCACACAACACTCTGTTACTGCCAGTAAAGCACACAACACTATGTTACTGTTACTGCCAGTAAAACACTAGCACACAACATTCTGTTAATGCCAGTAAAACACTAGCACACAACACTATGTTACTGCCAGTAAAACACACAACACTATGTTACTGTTACTGCCAGTAAAACACTAGCACACAACACTGTTACTGTTACTGCCAGTAAAACACTAGCACACAACACTCTGTTACTGTTACTGCCAGTAAAACACACAACACTATGTTACTGTTACTGCCAGTAAAACACTAGCACACAACACTCTGTTACTGTTACTGCCAGTAAAACACTAGCGCACAACACTCTGTTACTGTTACTGCCAGTAAAACACTAGCACACAACACTGTTACTGCCAGTAAAACACTAGCACACAACACTCTGTTACTGCCAGTAAAACTAACAACACTATGTTACTGTTACTGCCAGTAAAACACTATCGCACAACACTCTGTTACTGCCAGTAAAACTCTAGCACACAACACTCTGTTACTGTTACTGCCACTAAAACACTAACACACAACACTCTGTTACTGCCACTAAAACACTAGCACGCAACACTCTGTTACTGTCAGTAAAACACACAACACTGTTACTGTTACTGCCAGTAAAACACACACCACTGTTACTGCCAGTAAAACACTCTGCTACTGTTACTACCAGTAACACACTCTGTTACTGCCAGTAAAACAGACATCTTTCTTACTGTTACTGCCAGTAAAACACTAGCGCACAACACTCTTACCGTTCCTGCAGTACAACACTAGAGCAACACTATGTTACTGTTAGTGCCAGTAAAACACACAACATTCTGTTACTGTTACTGCCAGTAAAACACTAGCACAACACTATGTTACTGTTAGTGCCAGTAAAACACACAACATTCTGTTACTGTTACTGCCAGTAAAACACTAGCGCACAAATCTCTGCTTAGTGCTGCTGTGTTCACTCACCCCCCACCGCAGATACTGCACTCATAACTGCCTAACTGACTATATGGCTAATAAACAATACTGAAGCTTCTAAAGTTATAATTTATAGAATCCAAATAAGGGCAAATTTAAATATAAAAAAAATGTAGTGTAGAGAATAGACTAAATCGGACCGCTCGACTCACCTGGCATTATGTCACAGATGGCGACTAGAAGGGTGTGCTCCAGACTGGCGAAATTACACAGCAGCTTCCCGTCGAATACACCATCCCAGTCCCCAATAGGATTGTCCTGGAAGAGCCGGAGACAGCAAACGATTACTCCTGCGATCGTTCCTCATCTCCTAAAACCTGTACTTACAGTCCCAGTCTAAGCAGCATTACTGTTATTACTACTACAGCACTTCTCTATCCAGTAACTACCCCCTCCACCCGGTAATGGGCCTCTGTCTGCAACTTCAACTCCCCTCTTAACCTTCCCTCCCTATGTTTCTCAAATGTACCTCACCGCTTCTTCAAAACAGAGGGGTGCTTATTTCAATCCCCAGGAAGGTCAAAGTTCTCCAGTACTGGTTGCTCCACTCCACCACACTAATCTATGTACTCTTGGAAGGTTGGCCCCATTGTGGGCTAAAATAGATCCCAAATAAACAAAATGTCACACAAATATAGCCTAACAATATTGTTGATGCTCTCTGCGTGCTGGGCGAGGCTGGAGCAGTGGACTCTCCTTTCCTCGGCTGCCCGGCCAACCCGCTGGCCCTGTGCCATGCTACTGGTCATACAGCCCAGTGCTGTAGCCACGTCCACAACGGCACCCTTTTGCCTATTTAGTGAACTACTTTTGAACAGGGCCCATTGGGCTGTGGTCAAAAGTAGTTCCCTACATAGGGAATAGGGTGCCATTGGGGACGCAGCCTGCATCTTTACCTCACTCCCCAGCTCCCCGCATGACTACTGCCCATTGTGTGTCCCAGACCAGAGTAGACTGAGTGGGCTCACTGCTGCTACTACTACTAACAACCAGCAGTCAAATGCCTCTGTCATTATTCATGTTCCCTTTCCTTAACTGCTATGCTATCTGATTACATTGGCAACAGTAAACATAGACACCAGCAGCTGGTTGTTAGACTGCTAAACAAACAATATAAATTATCTTTGCTTTTCTGGATAGACATACAAACAACCGTACTTGAACTAAGCTCTTGCTTAACTTGAGATGGAATTTATACATTTTAGCCATGTTATTTAAATAAAGCATTATTATATAATATTTAGTGTGGACACTTTACCTTCACCTAGTGTTAACAGCAGAGGAGAAGGTATTATCCACTCTGACAGAATTTACATTGCAAGTCTGCCATTCTACAACACACAGGAGCAGGTTGTAGAGGTCCCACTCAGTGAGGCCCCTGTATCGGACCAGCGTCTCAACCCTTACCATGTCTACTCCCACATAGTACCCCAGGCTCTCATTCCCAGGCAGCAGGTCACAGAAGATGATGGTTCCCCTCTCTGGTCCCTCTATGGTCTGGACCAGGACCCTGGAGTTGATCTCCAGCAGATGGAAACCTCTCTCCTGCTCCTCCTCCTCCAGGGTGATGTGATCCACCTCTAGCTGCCCCAGCTCCTCCTCCTCGTCATCCCACAGCTCCAGCTTGTCCAGGGCCACGAACACTCCGCATTCATCCTCACAGCGGAACAGCTGTCGGCCCTGGTAGGAGCCCTCTGTGAAGCCCTGGCCTCTGCCCTCCTCCTAGGAAGAGGCATAGGTTGGTTACATACAGTGTGTTAAACGTAGGATAACCTGTGAGTGCAAGTCGCTTATTCAGTCACGCTAACCCTTCCCCTAATCCTTCACCCAGTAATGCCCAAGAATTACCCTGACCCTTAACCTCTTCCCTAACCCTTACCCTAGGCTAAGCAGCACAGGAAAAGCCTAACACTGGACTGAGCTGATACGAAAGGCATGAGCTCTAATTACAGTAAGGTGAGATAGATCAGCTACAGTAACCTGCCTACTCAGCATTCTACAGGGGAGGGAACAGGGAAGTGATCATCATACATCTGGGATGATGAGGCTTTTAGATCGATACTGTGGAGGGCATTACAGCATACTCAAAATGTTTCATTGCAGAGAGTAGCCGGCAGGCGCCGAACTGAATAATGTGTTCTATTACACAGGGATAATCAACAGTTACAGGGTGTAGTTACATGATCCTATACACTGCAACACTGCACTTCTTCTTGAGTGCCATGTAGGGCTTTTCAGTATTGGCATCGTTCAATTTATGTTTGTATGATCAAAACAAGAAGTAAACATTGTTGCCTGTAAATGTGCAGTAAGTATTCTGAATATTGATTCAAGTCTGGCATTCAATCAAGACGTTGATCTGAAGCCCAAGAATGTGTTAAAACTTTTATAGTGAGCAAGGGTCAGCCTTGCCTCTCGCCCGGCTCCTTAACCCACTCACCCAGCCTACAACTGGACACAGAGGAATAAACACAACATTGTGCTCCAATAAACAAGCCTTTGTAGTAGGCTACTTTAGTGCATCTTTACAGAAAGTAGGCTATGGCAAGAGAGAGAGTCCATTTACTAGCTTTAGCGGTTATGAAATCCTCTAGGAACATTTCACAAACACCAAATGACAGGCCATATCACACACACACAACTGAAGTTCCCTGTGGGAACAATAAAGTTATTCTATTCTACTCTATATATTCAACTGAGTGTTAATTGCTTACAAAATGCATTACAAAGTGCATGAATAGTAAGGTTTCTCACCAGCAGTTCCACTCCAAACCAGACCCCGGAGAGAGCCCTGTCGGGGAGGAGTGATCCTTTAAATCGGACTACCCCAGGCAAAGGTTCATCCCCCGAACGCAGCTGCACGCGCACCTTGGAGCCACAGTCGATGTCTCTGGCCCGCTCCAGCCGGGGCTTGTTGCACAGCAGGGCATAGCGCTCCTCACAGTTGGTGATGGGGAACAGCAGCTCAGCTAGCTTCTCATCCAACTCCAGGAGGTCCCTGAATTTAATTCATTGGTTGCAAATCAAACACACAACAACAAGATGTGCATTTGAAACCCAGAGGATTACACAAGAAAGTATTAAAGTTACAAAAACAACATGTGAATCTATCTACCCACCCACATGCACAGTTGAAGTCAGAAGTTTACATACACTTAGGTTGAAGTCATTAAAATTCATTTTTCAACCACTCCCCAGATTTCATGTTAACAAACTATAGTTTTGGCAAGTCGGTTAGGACATCTACTAATTGTTTACAGACAGATTATTTCACTATATCACAATTCCAGTGGGTCAGAAGTTTACATACACTAAGTTGACTGTGCCTTTAAACAGCTTGGAAAATTCCAGAAAATGATGTCATGGTTTTAGAAGCTTCTGATAGGCTAATTTGCATCATTTGAGTCAATTGGAGGTGTACCTGTGGATGTATTTCAAGTCCTACCTTCAAACTCAATGCCTCTTTGCTCGACATCATGGGAAAATCAAAAGAAATCAGCCAAGACCTGATGAAAAAAATTGTTGACCTCCACAAGTCTGATTCATCCTTGGGAGCAATTTCCAAATGCCTGAAGGTACCACGTTCATCTGTACAAACAATAGTACGCAAGTATAAACACCAAAAATAGAACTGTTTGGCCATAATGACCATCGTTATGTTTGGAAGAAAAAGCGTGAGGCTTGCATGCCGAAGTACACCATCGCAACCGTGAAGCACGGGGGTGGCAGCATCATGTTGTGGGGGTGCTTTGCTGCAATAGGGACTGGTGCACTTCGCAAAATAGATGGCATCATGAGGAAGGAAAATTATGTGGATAAATTGAAGCAACATCTCAAGACATCAGTCAGGAAGTTAAAGCTTGGTCGCAAATGGATCTTCCAAATGGACAATGACTCCAAGCATACTTCCAAAGTTGTGGCAAAATGGCTTAAATATGACTAAGTCAAGGTATTGGAGTGGCCATCACAAAGCCCTGACCTCAATCCTATAGAAAATGTGTGGGCAGAACTGAAAAAGCGTGTGCGAGCAATAAGGCCTACACACCTGACTCAGTTACACCAGTTCTGTCAGGAGGAATGGGCCAAAGGTCACTTATTGTGGGAAGCTTGTGGAAGGCTACCCAAAACGTTTGACCCAAGTTAAACAATTTAAAGGCAATGCTACCAAATACTAATTGAGTGTATGTAAACTTCTGATCCACTGGGAATGTAATGAAAGAAATAAAAGCTGAAATAAATCATTCTCTCTACTATTATTCTGACATTTCACATTCTTAAAATAAAAGTGGTGAACCTAACTGACCTAAGACAGGGAATTTTTACTAGGATTAAATGTCAGGAATTGTGAAAAACAGAGTTTAAATGTATTTGGCTAAGGTGTATGTAAACTTCCGAATTCAACTGTATATATATATACAGTGGGGAGAACAAGTATTTGATACACTGCAGATTTTGCAGGTTTTCCCACTTACAAAGCATGTAGAAGTCTGTAATTTTTATCATAGGTACTCTTCAACTGTGAGTGACGGAATCTAAAACAAAAATCCAGAAAATCACATTGTATGATTTTTAAGTAATTCATTTGCATTTTATTGCATGACATAAGTATTTGATACATCAGAAAAGCAGAACTTAATATTTGGTAGAGAAACCTTTGTTTGCAATTACAGAGATCATACGTTTCCTGTAGTTCTTGACCAGGTTTGCACACACTGCAGCAGGGATTTTGGCCCACTCCTCCATCCAGATCCTTCAGGTTTCGGGGCTGTCGCTGGGCAATACGAACTTTCAGCTCCCTCCAAAGATTTTCTATTGGGTTCAGGTCTGGAGACTGGCTAGGCCACTCCAGGACCTTGAGATGCTTCTTACAGAGCCACTCCTTAGTTGCCCTGGCTGTGTGTTTCGGGTCATTGTCATGCTGGAAGACCCAGCCACGACCCATCTTCAATGCTCTTACTAAGGGAAGGAGGTTGTTGGCCAAGATCTCGCGATACATGGCCCCAACCATCCTCCCCTCAATACGGTGCAGTCGTCCTGTCCCCTTTGCAGAAAAGCATCCCCAAAGAATGATGTTTCCACCTCCACGCTTCACGGTTGGGATGGTGTTCTTGGGGTTGTACTCATCCTTCTTCTTCCTCCAAACACGGCGAGTGGAGTTTAGACCAAAAAGCTCTATTTTTGTCTCATCAGACCACATGACCTTCTCCCATTCCTCCTCTGGATCATCCAGATGGTCATTGGCAAACTTCAGACGGGCCTGAACATGCGCTGGCTTGAGCAGGGGGACCTTGCGTGCGCTGCAGGATTTTAATCCATGACGGCGCAGTGTGTTACTAATGGTTTTCTTTGAGACTGTGGTCCCAGCTCTCTTCAAGTCATTGACCAGGTCCTGCCGTGTAGTTCTGGGCTGATCCCTCACCTTCCTCATGATCATTGATGCCCCACGAGGTGAGATCTTGCATGGTGCCCCAGACCAAGGGAGATTGACCGTCATCTTGAACTTCTTCCATTTTCTAATAATTGCGCCAACAGTTGTTGCCTTCTCACCAAGCTGCTTGCCTATTGTTCTGTAGCCCATCCCAGCCTTGTGCAGGTCTACAATTTTATCCCTGATGTCCTTACACAGCTGTTTGATTGAGTGTGTGGAGTCCGTTTGATTGAGTGTGTGGACAGGTGTCTTTTATACAGGTAACAAGTTCAAACAGGTGTAGTTAATACAGGTAATGAGTGGAGAACAGGAGGGCTTCTTAAAGAAAAACTAACAGGTCTGTGAGAGCCGGAATTCTTACTGGTTGGTAGGTGATCAAATACTTATGTCATGCAATAAAATGCAAATTAATTATTTAAAAATCATACAATGTGATTTTCTGGATTTTTGTTTTAGATTCCGTCTCTCACAGTTGAAGTGTACCTATGAAAAAAATTACAGACCTCTACATGCTTTGTAAGTAGGAAAACCTGCAAAATCGGCAGTGTATCAAATACTTGTTCTCCCCACTGTATATATATATATATATATATATATATATATATATATATATATATATATATATACACACACACACATACATATACATACACAAAAAAGTATGTGGACTCACTACCAATTTCCAAACTTTCTTCGGGAGCTTCATGAAATGGGTTTTCATGGCCGAGCAGCCGCACACAAGCCTAACATCACCATGCGCAATGCCAAGCGTCAGTTATGTGAAGCTCGCATACATTGGACTCTAGAGCAGTGGAAACGTGTTTTCTGGAGTAATGACTCACGCTTCAACATCTGGCAGTCTGACGGACGAATCTGGGTATGACGGATGCCAAGAGAACATTACCTGCCCGAATGCATAGTGCCAACTGTAAAGTTTGGTGGTGGAGGAACAAGTCTGGGGCTGTTTCTCATGGTTCAGGCTAGGCCCCTTAGTTACATTGAAAATAAATCTTAACGCTACAGCATACAAACATTGTAGACAACTCTGTGCTTTCATCTTTGAGGAAACAGTTTGGGGAAGGTCCTTTCCTGTTTCAGCATGACAAAGCCCCCGTGCACAAAGCGAGGTACATATAGAAATGGTTTGTCGAGATTGTTGTGGAAGAACTTGACTGGCCTGCACAGAGCCCTGACCTCAACCGCATTGAACACCTTTGGGATGAATTGGAATGCCGACTGCGAGCCGGGCCTAATCACCCAACATCAGTGCCCGACCTCACTAATGCTCGTGGCTGAATGGAAGCAAGTCCCTGCAGCAATGTTCCAACATCTGTTTAGCAGGTGTCCACATACCCTTGGTCATGTAGTGTATGTCAAACGTGAGTATTGTTGTTTCTCAAACTTTGTATTTTTGTAACAAAATTGCTATATAGCAAGATAAAGTGTCACTATCCATTATTAAGATATGGACCAACCGCTCATCCAGGCTCAGCACCACGTTGGTCTGGTCCAGGACGCGGAGGCTCCTCTTGCCCTTGCTGGGGGGCAGCGTCCGCCCCAGGCTGTTCCTCTCCTGGCAGGCCTGTCCCAGGCTGCCCCGGGGGATCCTCAGGGTCTTCTGGGGGGGCTTCTCCACTGTACACTCCTTTGTGGAATTTTGTTGAGTTATTAAGGGTCTCAGGCTGTGTCAGAAATGGCCCTCTATATAGTGCACTGCTTTTGACCAGGGCACATTTGGAAGACGTAGTGCACTATATAGGGAATACAGAGCCAACTCAAACATAAACAAATATACCCATTAGTACAGTCGTGGCCAAAGGTTTTGAGAATGACACAAGTATTGGTCTCCACAAAGTTTGCTGCCTCAGTGTTGATGATGGCAATTTGCATATACTCCAGAATGTCATGAAGAGTGATCAGATGAATTGCAATTAATTGCAAAGTCCCTCTTTGCCATGAAAATGAACTTAATCCCCAAAAAACATTTCCACTGCATTTCAGCCCTGCCACAAAAGGACCAGCTGCCATCATGTCAGTGATTGTCTCGTTAACACAGGTGAGAGTGTTGACGAAGACAAGGCTGGAGATCACTCTGTCATGCTAATTGAGCTTTAAAAGGAGGGTGGTGCTTGAAATCATTGTTCTTCCTCTGTCAACCATGGTTACCTGCAAGGATATTGCGTTGCACAAAAAGATCTTCACAGGCAAGGATATTGCTTCCGGTAAGATTGCACCTAAATCAACCATTTATCGGATCATCAAGAACTTCAAGGAGAGAGGTTCAATTGTTGTGAAGAAGGCATCAGGGCGCCCAAGAAAGTCCAGCAAGCGCCAGGACCGTCTCCTAAAGTTGATTCAGCTGCGGGATCGAGGCACCACCAGTGCAGAGCTTGCTCAGGAATGGCAGCAGTAGAGTCATTTTCTCTGATGAATCCCCATTCCGATTGTTTGGGCCATCTGGAAAACACCTTGTCCGGAGAAGACAAGGTGAGCGCTACCATAAGTCCTGTGTCATGCCAACAGTAAAGCATTCTGAGTGGGGTTGCTTCTCAGCCAAGGGAGTGGGCTCACTCACAATTTTGCCTAAGAACACAGCCATCAATAAAGAATGGTACCAACACATCCTCCGAGAGCAACTTCTCCCAACCGTCCAAGAACAGTTTGGTGGCGACCAATGCCTTTTCCAGCATGATGGAGCACCTTGCCATAAGGCAAAAGTGATAACTAAGTGGCTCGGGGAACAAAACATCGACATTTTGGGTCCATGGCCAGGAAACTCCCCAGACTTTAATCCCATTGAGAACTTGTGGTCGATCCTCAAGAGGCGGGTGGACAAACAAAAACCCACAACTTCTGACAAACTCCAAGCATTGATTATGCAAGAATGGCCTGCCTTCAGTCAGGATGTGGCCCAGAAGTTAAATGACAGCATGCTAGGGCGGATTGCAGAGGTCTTGAAAAAGAAGGGTCAACACTGCAAATATTGACTCTTTGCATGAACTGAATGTCATTGTCAATGAAAGCCTTTGACACTTATGGAATACTTGTAATTATACTTCAGTGTACCATAGTAACTACTGACATAAAGATCTAAGAACACTGAAGCAACAAACTTGGAGACCAATACTTGTGTCATTCTCAAAACATTTGGCCACGACTGTACATCAGGACTTATCTTCCGGAGTTTATTCTCAAATACACAAGACAACATCATAAAATATGAAACACAAAAGAAACCCTTTTCGATAAAAAGGCCTCGATAAATAAATAAACATGTACAAAATCTTGAATAATCCCTAGCAAAAGTCAGTCATTTCTTAAAGAGCCACAGCTTTTAAAAAGCAACGAATCCCTTTAAAAATGGCCTATGTGGCATTGATATGAGCCATAAACAGTTATTCTAGTGTCAATATTGACTACAAAGTGTAAATAGGATAATTTTGCTCATAAAGTCAGTCTCGTCTAAAACAGAGTTTGGAGCATCCGTGCGTCACAATGGGTAAATTAAGATAGGGTTTTGATTTGACGATGTCCATTTGCCCACTAACCACTGCAGTGATCGCTCTCTATCCAAGAGGGCTCCCGAGTGGTGCAGCGGTCTAAGGCACTGCATTTCAGTGCAAGAGGCGTCACTACAGTCCCTGGTTCGAATCCAGGCTGTATCACATCCGGCTGTGATTGAGAGTCCCATAGGGCGGTGCACAATTGGCCCAGCATCGTCCAGGTTTGGCTGGGGTAGGCCGTCATTGTAAATAAGAATTTGTTCTTAACTGCATTGCCTAGTTAAATAAGGGTTAAATAAAAAATGGTTGCACATTTTACTTGAGAATTACTGCACCAAACACCTTAGTTAGATACAAAAAAACAAAAAAAATAAAAATCCTTGGTAAAAACATCAAAATTAATTACAGATTTTAGTTATTTTAGATTCATTCTGGGGATTTGGAGGAAGTGAAATAGGCTTCCGTGTCTACAGTGTCTCATGGGGGACAAGCATCATTAACCAAACGTGTAATCGGTCAGGAAATACACCTACAAGACTGAAATCTGGTCTTTCTAAATTGTATTTATTTAACTATTATTTAACTAGGCAAGTCAGTTAAGAACAAATTCTTATTTACAATGACGGCCTATCTACAGGGTCAGCCATAGTAGTACGGCACCCCTGGAGCAAATTAGGGTTAAGTGCCTTGCTCAATGACACAGACAGGTTTTTTTTCACCTTGTTAGCTCGGGTTTTCAAACCAGCGACCTTTCGGTTACTAGCCCAACGCTCTAACCGCTAGGCTACCTGCCGCCCTGAGCAACAGAAAAAAACACGTGCCAATCGGCATGTTCAGTGGCTCTTTAAACAAATTTATATTTACCTTGACCACCATGTAGAAGCGCCAGTCCTCCCTGAAGCCCCCACTGGGCTTTTCCTGGCTCCACAGGGCAGAGCTCATGGCTGTAGGGGCTGGGGCAGCTGGGGCATAGCAGGGGGAAATACAGCGTCCGCCTGTCTAACTAACTCTATATGAAGCCCCTCTCGCTTCCCTTTATGGCTGTCCCTCTATCCCCAAAGCAGTGACAGGGGCATAGCAATGGTGAGAGAGAGAAACTAGACCTAACACCTGAGGAGAATGTTGGCTGGTTAGAATACAGAGTAGACAGAGAGGGTGGTATGGTCGCTCACAGGCTCCTGCTGGCCTGGGGTGCCCTCATGATGGTCTCAACTGGCTGCCTGCATGCCCAAATGAACGTTGTAGGACCTGTGTACAAAAAGAAAGGCATGCTGTTATTATGACAATGTTGTTAAAAAGGTCATGGAATGCCTCCAGGTTAATTCTATTAGACCATTTTGAATCACTGACTTATAACCCTAGCTCAATTTCTCCCCAAAACATTTGCTAGAAATGTGCCTTTTAGGGAAAACAACAAAACATTTAGGCAATACAAATCTGTGATAAGCTCTGAATAAATGGCATTCAAAGATTAAAACTGGTATCTAAACAAACAGGATGTAGCCTCATTAGAATGTAGGCCTATTATCTGAGTGAAGCCTGATTGCACCATTAGCTGCAGGCTGCTACTGTACCTCATAAAACTGACAGTGAAAACCAGTTGAGCAAAAACATGATTAGGCCTAGCCTAGTGTACTACCGGTATCTTGCAACCAAATAGGCCTAAAAATAACCTGTATACCTGTATTCTGATTACTGACTAAACTATTTGACATAAGGGTAAATCAATTTAAATTCAATCACTTTTTGGACAGCACCCATTTGTTTTGAAAGAAACCTTCCATACATACAGTATTTGCCCATTGTAGAAGTGCTCAGAAAGTGATTGAATTTTTTTGTATTTGAATGCCACAGCATTCAGGAGATAAAGGTGCTCAAAGTTGACTTATTTTGCATTACCATGAAACATCCATGTCTTCATCACTGTTTTAAATTATATCAAACTCAACCTCTTATCTTCTCCAGTGATGAAGACATGGACGTCTCATGGTATGGTGGGGTAAAAAAAAATGGGTTAACTTTGAACACTTTTACCTCCTGAATGTTTTGACATTCAGATACAAAAAGTCACTATGTGAACACTTCTTCCATGAGCATACAGTGGGGAGAACAAGTATTTGATACACTGCCGATTTGGTAGGTTTTCCTACTTACAAAGCATGTAGAGGTCTGTAATTTTTAATCATAGGTACACTTCAACTGTGAGAGACGGAATCTAAAAAATCCAGAAGAATCACATTGTATGATTTGTAAATAATTAATTTGCATTTTATTGCATGACATAAGTATTTGATCACCTACCAACCAGTAAGAATTCCGGCTCTCACAGACCTGTTAGTTTTTCTTTAAGAAGCCCTCCTGTTCTCCACTCATTACCTGTATTAACTGCACCTGTTTGAACTCGTTACCTGTATAAAAGACACCTGTCCACACACTCAATCAAACAGACTCCAACCTCTCCACAATGGCCAAGACCAGAGAGCTGTGTAAGGACATCAGGGATAAAATTGTAGACCTGCACAAGGCTGGGATGGGCTACAGGACAATAGGCAAGCAGCTTGGTGAGAAGGCAACAACTGTTGGCGCAATTATTAGAAAATGGAAGAAGTTCAAGATGACGGTCAATCTCCCTCGGTCTGGGGCACCATGCAAGATCTCACCTCGTGGGGCATCAATGATCATGAGGAAGGTGAGGGATCAGCCCAGAACTACACGGCAGGACCTGGTCAATGACCTGAAGAGAGCTGGGACCACAGTCTCAAAGAAAACCATTAGTAACACGCTACACCGTCATGGATTAAAATCCTGCAGCGCACGCAAGGTCCCCCTGCTCAAGCCAGCGCATGTCCAGGCCCGTCTGAAGTTTGCCAATGACCATCTGGATGATCTAGAGGAGGAATGGGAGAAGGTCATGTGGTCTGATGAGACAAAAATAGAGCTTTTTGGTCTAAACTCCACTCGTCGTGTTTGGAGGAAGAAGAAGGATGAGTACAACCCCAAGAACACCATCCCAACCGTGAAGCATGGAGGTGGAAACATCATTCTTTGGGGATGCTTTTCTGCAAAGGGGACAGGACGACTACACCGTATTGAGGGGAGGATGGATGGGGCCATGTATCGCAAGATCTTGGCCAACAACCTCCTTCCCTCAGTAAGAGCATTAAAGGCTGGTAACACTGGGGCTCTGTACAAAAAGGGCCAGAGCCGACTCTACTTTCTGAGGAGGCTCTGGTCCTTCAATGTGTGCAGTAAACTACTGAATACCTTCTACCAATCTGTGGTGGCCAGTTCCATCTTTTTTGCAGTGGTGTGCTGGGGCGCCAACATAAAAGCCGGGGATGCTTCTCGGGTAAATAAGCTGATCAGGAAGGCTAGCTCTGTTCTGGGGATTAGCGTTGACACTCGAGGAGGTGGCGGAGAGAACGATCCTGGCCAAACTGCTGGCCATCATGGACAACGTCACCCACCCTCTGCATTCCATGGTTATGACGTAGAGGAGCACCTTCAGTCATAGACTGATCCCACGACGGTGTGCTAGACAGCGCTACAGTAGGTCCTGCCGGCGACTATTAGACTATTTAATGCCTCACCGGGATGTCTTGCCGTCGGCAACATAGACCTGGAACTGTTGGGGTGTTAGGACATAGTTTAACAATTATGCTTCCATCCGTGAGTAACTCTGGTCTGTACACACATTTAGCTATTTAAGTGTCTCTTCCTGTCATTTACCTGTACAGTTAATGTAACCATGCAAATATTCATTTACCTGTAAATGTAACTGTATATTTACCTGTACAGTTAATTTAACCATGCAAAATAGTCACTTACCTGTTGATTTAACCAGCCTGTATATTAAGTAAACTATTATTACCCTCACTTATATCATACGCACTTTTAGCTATTTAAGTATTCGTATAATATATTTAACCATGCAAATACTCCTTATTTATCTATATCAACTTGCAATATTTTTGCAACACTCAGTAACAATGTATAGTGTACATATTCAGCCATCCACCCATACTATGCAATGTGTTTTTATAGCTTTTTTGCACTACAGACTTCTTGTATTTCTATACTTTTTCATACTGCCGCTATGTATCGTGGATCTGTCTTTTGTGTATTTTCGTTCAGGCATTTTGTACCTGCCCTGTGTTTTTTCGTAGCTGCTTGACGAAGAAATTTCCCCTCGGGTATCAATAAAGTACCTACCTATCTATCTATAGGCCTTAGTACTACAGTCATAAATAGATTCTTAGCCAGCCGTTATTCAAACACACTCAGGCCTGACTCAGAATTTGAGACATTTTGGATTTCCCCTAGTGGTTTGATAATCAGATATGGTCAGAGTGTGTTACGGGAGCTGTGAGGGGGAATTCACAGACTAAGGCAGTCAAACGCCTCTTCCTGACAAACAATAGAGTCACCTCCACTGTAATACAGGGTTGACCTGTTTGACAAACCCAATGTTACAAAGGGGGGATCCAATCACCTCTGACATGACTCCTCTTTATGGTTCTCTGGCCACTCACATCTAGGCTATTCACACCTCAAGCATCAATAGGGTGCCACTGTGTTAGCCTTGGTTTGCATTGCAGCTTCTCTTAGGCTACGTATAACATACATTTTCACATTAAAATGTTCACATCGAGGAATTGTTTTTGTTCATCATGCAAAGTTGACCATGCCTCTATTTGAGCTTGAGGAGGGAGCATGGAGTGAGCAAAAGAATGCGACAGACACTTGCTATGTTGTGTTGTTATTCTAGTAGTCTACCATAAGGAAGGATCGAGGGGAAAAGGCCTATTGCCCTTTCAAAATACACATAATTGAATGACCCTTCGTCAACAACATGCACTACTGCAGTGCTTACATTGGCATTTTCTGAAATATGACAATTACTTCTGAAAGTAGCCCACATCATTTTTGCGTTTCCTTTTGACAGTGTTAATGTGTGATGTACAATGTAGCCACATACTGATGCTGCTGACATTCTGAATATAAAATGACTGGGATGCAACACTGACTGCCTAAACAACACACCATCTTGCATCCATTTTCAATCACAACATTCAAAAGCCCCAACAGATTTGATAAAATATTAACAATTGTATCGTCACTGCAGCAATTGTCAATCGGATGTTCAATCGGTGACATCACTGAGCGAAGGCCAGTCAGCAGCAGCGAGTGACGATGCGCAAGAGAAAAGGGAAGAATGTGTCACTACCAGGCCTTTCTTAATCATGGATGAGGAAGGACCCTCAATGAGAAAACCCCCATGGAACATGTAAATTAGTGTAAAACAGCATATCTACTAGGACATGTTTGCTGTAGGGCTAGCTAGCCAGTATAGCAAACTATGCAAGATTTGATCAGGTGCATCCATATCATAATCTGACGTATGACGAGTAAACAAACACGGAATGTAGCTAGCATTTTGACGTCGTTAGCTAGCTCGTTTTCTTACCTTATTCAAACGTCAGTTCGACGCTGGAGTGTCATGTCACCTGCTCATTCCAATGCTGTCCTTTAGTAGCTGAGGTTTGGATACGTTTGTACAATTAACTGGCTAGCTTCTTTATAGCAAGACATCTGAGAACTGATGTGACAGCCTCGAAATTAGCTAGCCAAAGTAGTTGATGGCTAGCTAGCGGCCCCCATGCAATATAGGACGTTTACTACATTTAATGTAGATACATATTTTTCTGAACGACTCTTAGACTATACTACTAAATACTGATACACAAAACATATATTATGTGACAGAAAAACGAAGTCAGGCCTTATAGCGAGAGGAATAAAGATTATTTACAGAACCAAATGACACCGAAATGTGTCTCCTCAACATATGCCAAATCATAACCCATTGGCCAATCTGCATCCATCGCAAGTGCCAATTGGCTGAGCTTCAGGTTAGTCATTAAGTCCCACCCACCGGGGTTTTCCCATGAGTTTGGTTGACGGGTATGGAAGAATCTGCGAATGAGGGGTTCTCTCTAGCAGCAGTTTCTAAAGCTGCTAATAGTCTCCCTGGTAGACGGTCTTCACTAGTTACCACAGCCACAAAGTCTTAAAGCCAACCTATTTCTACAATGTATCTTCTTAACAAATGTATTTACATTTACATACACTGCTAACCGTATGCCTAACCTTAAACTTAAATTAAGACCAAAAGGCACATTTTAGTTTTCGTGACGTTTTACGATATAGCCTATTTTGACGTTGTGTTTGTGGTAACTAGTGATAACCCTTGCATACCCTATACACTAGATGACTGCTAGGGGGCGCTGTGTTGAAGCCCCCGTGCCTCGATCTTTGCCTGATCTTGGTACTCCCCGCCATTGTACAAAATATTTTGGAAGCTATAGAATTGCTTTTATTAATGTCTACATTCGTTTTTGCCACATTTATTCTATTACAAACACCTTAATGCATACTTTTAAATTATACTGTAAGCTAAACATAACAAAAAAAATTAAAACATTTAAAAACATTTTCCTTAAAGTATCACCTTAGAGATTACTAATGTTACTGTCACCACTACAACAACATACTTAAATATATGTGAGTTTGTCCTTGAAACGTTTAATTGAAATACTGTAGAATTCCATTCATTCCTATGGAGGACTGCTCCTACTGGGGAGTGCCAATATGGACGACCGGTGGCTTCAACGCCTCTCAATGGCCAATACAAAGCATCAACAGTCCAGGGTTTATATAGATAATTGATTGCCTTCCACATTAATAACAGTGCTATTGACAGGTCTGGGATTTCCGAGACTATCTACTATACTGTGACTTGTACAGTTTACACAGATTCATGTCCTTCAAACCAGCCATGTGTGCTGACATGCAAATTGCATGCTATGAGTGCAGTATGACGTGCAAATATTGATAAAAGCATGATGTGAATTTTCCATATTATATTTTGGAGAAATTATATTTAATTAATAGTACACTCAATTGCTGTTTTAATTCAAATTAAAGCTGCAATATGTAACTTTTGGGAATTCTCTACACTATACTTGCTTGTTTTGTCACAAACTGATATTAGAATTTTAGCAACCAGCAAATGGTGGAGTGTTTTCTGCATAGTGCATCTTTAAAATGTAACAAACTACATTAACATTTCTCAGTAGGCATTGTGACATAATGTAACAAGCCCTTCTATCCTCACCATAGATCACTGACACAATAGGACTAGTTTAATCACTGTTAGTGATTCACTGATAAAATAAGAGTCATGTCACCGCTGAATCAACCCATGTCATCAAACATACTGGCACTGCCAGTCAGTTTACAATAGGGTAGGTTACATAAGGATGCTGATGTACCAGTTCAAATACTTATTTGATAGATTAGCCGGAAACAATAGGCTCACACACAATGGTGCTTACATAATGGTGCTTGCAGGTAGCCTAGTGGTTAGAGCGTTGGGGCAGTAACCAAAAGGTAGCTGGTTTGAATACCCGAGCCGACAAGGTGAAAGATCAAATCAAATCAAATGTATTTATAAAGCGCTTTTTACATCAGCCGATGTCACAAAGTGCTATACAGAAACCCAGCCTAAAACCCCAAACAGCAAGCAATGCAGATGTAGAAGCACGGTGGCTAGGAAAAACTCACTAGAAAGGCGAAACCTAGAGAGGAACCAGGCTCTGAGGGGTGGCCAGTCCTCTTCTGGCTGTGCCGGGTGGAGATTATAACAATTCATGGCCATTAAGGCCAGTTCTTTCTCCAAGATGTTCAAATGTTCATAGATGACCAGCAGGGTCAAATAATAATAAAAGTAGTTGTGGAGGTTGCAACAGGTAAATACATCAGGAGGAAAAACCTGTTGATGTGTCCTTGAGCAAGGCACTTAACCCTAATTTGCTCCAGGGGCTGACCCTGTAGGTACTGTAGGCCGTCATTGTACATAAGAATTTGTTCTTAACTGACTTGCTTAGTTAAATAAAGGTTAAATAAAATAAAAAAAACATAAAACAAGTGTCAGACCAGTTCTGTAGCATATAGCATGGTGTCACTTATCACAATGACTAATATGAAACGAATGCTACCAAACAAGCTGCCTGTAGTAACAGAACAGGTCAGAAGTTTCTACTTACTGTGAATGGATAGGTTTTCCCACATTATTTACATCATAGAGAACATCACATCCAACATGATTCATAATGTATAACATATAATAACCTATAAATAACACAACTACCATTTTAAGGGATATTCTACTAAAGAAGTTACATACACATGGCTGTAAACAATAATACTCCAGTATAGTTGACCCGCACTTTTGGCATCATCAGAATATAAGCCGGGGTTCACGCTGTGTCATCTCCTCCACCTCTTCTGGGCTGAGCTCATTACCTCTCAACCTAGAGAGAAAACAATTATTCAATTAACTCTAGTTCTTAGAGATTAGAGATCCAACCTTCACCCTCGAAGCATCTTTACATGTATGGGGAGGTATGGGGGAGGCATACGAGACTACAGCATACTGTACTGTATGTATAGGAAATAACACTTTGTAAATTACATTTCTCAGACAGTATATACAGTATCTGTCTAAATGATAAAAGCATAATGTTAACATACCACACTGCCTTCACACTAGTGTTGCTTTCAAGAGCAACTATTAGACACTCCACACCTGTTCTTGTGATGCAGTTTTTGGTTAACCTGTGGAGAGCATGAGAGAACAGAGTGAAAGATGTGTTTAGCACAACCTCAACTTTCAAAATGTCAGTTGAGGCGAAATGGAATGTGGGTAGCTGCAAAGTATTTTTCAGGTATTCAGGATGTGCTATCAATATACTCACCACAGCTCCTCTAGCGTACTGTTCTTGATGAGTGGGGCAAGGGCACATGCTCCTGCACTGCCAACACCATTGTCTACCAGGCTGCCATGAGAGATACATTTGACAGTAAGATGTATCTCTCCTTTGAAGTATTTTAATGATAACAGGGCTGTCTGGACATATAGTTACCCGTGATAGTATGGATGTGTTAGTAATGTTAATGTTTCAACCTATCAGTCTTATCATTACCTGAGCCACACCAAGGTTTGGCTGTCCTTTAGAGCATTGGCAAGGGCCTCTGCACCTTTATCACCTATTTTATTTCCCCAAAGCCTAAAACAACGAAGAGAGGATTAAAACTGTCAACCAGATATATTATTACAGCATTGTGATAGGCATAAAAACAACTTTGGCATTCTCAGAGAAATAGGGTAGTCTGCTTCCTACCCCAAGAACTGTAGTGACCGATTGAACCTCAGTCCTTCCGCCAGTTGCCCTGCCCCTGCTGCTGTGATGTTATTGTTTCCCAGCCTGCAATGCAAAGTCAGAGAAAGTGTTTCCGATTGAATATGGTATTTAGCTATTGCTGCGTGAGGTAACATTTTACAGTATCTTATACGTTGAAAGTTGAAAAATATCCTTACCTTAGAGAGAGAAAATTCTGCTTCATCTTCAGGAGGTGAGCGAAGTACTCTGTGCAGGCATCAGTTAGCTTGTTGTTGAAGAGCCTTTCAGAGACATTAACCAAGATCAATAAAGGTTATTCATCCGTTATTTTTTTTTACATCTACATATTTGACATAGAACGTTTACAGCCGCCATAGCCTAGCTATAGGCCACCTGACAGTGGAAAATAGATGTGGCCATACTCACGCAATCTTCTGAAAGCGCTCACACTGGATGCCTTTTTCAATCAATTTGCGGATTCCCTCATCTGATATGTTATTGTGTCTCAGGCTGAGGGAGTGAAATAAAAATAGTCTTATTATATAGGCCTTAGTTCAGTGTCCTGTGTGTTTTGTTACTGGCACAAGGTAACATGTTTATGCTAAACATAATGCCATAGTGAGCACCATAGTGAATAGCAAGGTAAAGCTTCCTACACTTACTATACAGAGTGGCAGACATGCAGGCAAGGCAGCAGCTGCTCCACCCCAACATCTCCTACATAGTTGTAATCTAGTTGAAGCCCCACGGGATTCCTAAGGTGCTGGAGCACGTAGGCCAGTGCAGTACACTCCACAGGGCCTATGTTACAATAGGTCAGCTTCAGGTGTTCCACCTCTAACTTAGCCATAATGTCTTTGGTAATCCTGAAGTCCTGCATCTCATGAATGCACTTGATGAGCCACATGAAGCCCGGCATGGCGTGCATGCTCTTCTTCTCCCCCTCCACAGGCCGAGGGATGGATTTAAAGTGTTTCTGCATGCCTTTGGACAGGCACGTCAACACCTGCTTGCACTTCCTGTCCAGAGTGTGCCCAGGGCAGGAGAGGAGCAGCAGGCTACGGTGGCGCTGAGACAAGAGCCCAGACACAAAGGTGGCTGTTATCTGGAGGTTGGGCGTCTCTGCTGCCGTAGCGGCCCGTTCTTGCTGGTTCAAGCAGTGCCCCAGACACGCCCTATGTAAGCCTGGCTGTTGCTGCCTGTCGTGGGGATGAAAGAGCTTAGGGATGGTGGAGCGGTCCGAGTTATTGTTCAGGACAATGTAGAGTGCAGCGAAGAAGTACTGCATGGTAACGTGCAGGAACTCGTAGTGTTTGCAGTTAGTGGAGGAGGAGAGATCTTTACTACGGATGAGGAACCCCATGCAGATATCTTCCACGGTCACCCCACACTTCTGCAGCTCTGTGCCTGTGAAGATGTAACAAGAGGCCCCCAAGCCCTCCATGGCTAGCTGCCCCAGGTGCAGGGCAGTATCCTGGTGCTCCTGCACCCAGCCTATCCCAAGGGAATTCCTGTGAGAGGCCCGGCGCTGGAAGAAGTGCTGCAGGATCATGAGGTAAACATCTGTGATGGTCTGGGGACTGCCCTCTCCACAGCCCAGCAGCTCCTTATAACACTTGGACACAATCCAACAGAAAACCGGGATGTGACACAGGCCCAGTAGAGCTGTGTTGCTTCGTAGAGACTCCAGGACCCTGGTGGCCACAGTCGGGTCGCGATGATGCTTCCTCACGAAGCAGTCGATCCCACCGGGCGAGAAGCCTTTCAAGAGGACTTCCTTGCGAAGGTACCGCTTCAGGGCGGGACCCACCGCCTCTGGCCGGCTGGTCACCACCTTAGGATAAGGATTAACTTTACAATACATACACTGCACATAAAAATCATACACATCTCATACAGCCATATACATAAAACATACCTTCCTCACCCCCTTCATGAGGGATCCCTGCAGCAGGTTGAAGAGCAGGGTGGGGACGGGGGCACACTGGGTGGGGCAGCAGTGCCTCTGCTCTGAGTCTGAGAAGCTCTGCTTGAGCTCGTCCAGGCCGTCGAAGGTGAAGAGGATTAGGTGCGGATGGTCTAGAATGAACTGGAAGAGTTGGTCCTGGTCCCCGTCCGGCCAGCAGCAGTGCAGGAACAGCAGCTCTCTGAGAGACAGCTCCCTCTGCTCCGAGCTCAGCCTGCGGCAGCTGAAGGGGAAGAGGAGGAAGAAGTCATGTAGAGCCGCCCCCCTGGCCCAGAGGAGGTGCAGCCTCTGGAGAAGGGTGCTCTTCCCACTGCCTGCCTCCCCGGAGACTAGCACGGTGTCAGCCTCCTGGTTCAGGGTGCCCACCAGGCCCACCACGTCCTCCAGCCCCAGAGCACCAGTCTGGGGCTGGGCCTCACTGCCAGCCTGGGAAAGCTCCAGCTGACCCTCTGTGTAGATGTCTTCTAAAGACAGACTGCTGGTTCCTCCATACGTGCTGAGAAAATGGGACTGGGCCGACACAGTGCTGCGCAGCTTCTTCTGATAGGACAAGCACTCTGCAGGAGCACACAAATAATAAGAATGTTTGAAATGCACAGGACATCATAGCAAACAATACAATATCTAACAAGTATTAGTGTAATATCTATGTGTTAGTGCTGTATGCAAATGACTTGCAAGTAGCTGTGCTCTGTGATATAATACAGTACCTTTGGGAGGAGCCTCTAGGTTAGATGGTGAGGGATGGTCCTCTGTTTGCTGAAAGTATTGCAATAGGACCTTTGCTGCAGGCTCCCCCTTCGATCTGACCTGGTCCAGTAGACGTCTTGCCTACATGACAAAGAAGTCAGTTTATTCATAGTCACCCCTACTATCTGCGCAGCGGTCTAAGGCACTGCATCTCAGTGCTTGAGGCATCACTACAGACCACCTGGATCGAATCCAGGCTGTATCACAACTGGCAGTGATTGGGAGTCCCAGAGGGCGACACACAATTGGCCCAGTGTCATCTGGGTTTGGCCGGTGTAGGCTGTCTTTGTAAATAAGAATTTGTTCTTAACTGACTTGCCTAGTTAAATAAAGGTTAAATAAAGGTTAAAATGTAAAAAATCTGAACCTATATAACGTCTAATTACAAAAAAGTCTAATGACAACATGACCTGTTTGGATTCAAAGATGTGCAAACGAACTTAATTCCAAGAGGGACAGGGAAGTTGTGTAATATCATTGTACTCTACATCATACCAGGCATGTAGATATAAATAAAGCTGTTATACAGGTCTCACGGTGCGGTTGGTTACCTGTTGTGAAGGGGTGTACACAGGTAGCTGCACTTCATCACAATCAGATGGTATAAAGCTGCCCGTATCCAGCAGGACCTCCAGAGCTCCTTCAATACAGTCCCTTAGCCTCCTCACCAGACCAGGCCTGTCTGTCTGGAGGGTTTGGATAGCTGTACCATGACGTTCTTTTGTATCTTCTAGATCGGCAGTACAACAGTTTCCAAGAGAGAGGCCAGCTCGTTGGGCCTCAGGGAGGACCTGGTTGAAGCAATAAAAAAATAAGGGTCTGGGATATTTAGGGATATGGCAACTTTTTTATTTGTATCTCAACATTTTTGCCTAGTGGCTTTTTTAACAAGACACATTAGGAGCACCTGCTCTTTCCATGACATAGACTGACCAGGTGAATCCAGGTGAAAGCTATGATCCCTTATTGATGCAACTTGTTAAATCCAATTCAATCAGTGTAGATGAAGGGGAGGAGACAGGTTAAATCCAGCTAACTTGACACAACTGTGGAAAGCATTGGAGTCAACATGGGCCAGCATCCCTGTGGAATGCTTTCGACACCTTGTAGAGTCCATGCCCCCGACGAATTGAGGCTGTTCTGAGAGCAAAAGGGGGGTTTAACTAAATATTAGGAAGGTGTTCGTAATGTTTTGTACATACATCAGTAATGAGTCAGTTCAAAACATGCTCATACATCCTTTAGAACGGCATCACCTGTGAAGAGCTGTGCCTACATATCTTACCTGTTTGAAAGCAGCCAGGAACAGTTGACAGGCCTCATCTCCCTTGGTGTACACCAAATCTAGTAGCTCCCTGGTGTTGGCACACAGAGCCCGGCCTGGTACCCGTACACTCTGGTAGTCCTCCCAGAACAGCATACCCCAGGACAGGAGTAGGTCCAATACACTCTCCAGACCCTCAGTAGAGCCACCACAGCACAGGGCACGCAGCAGCTCCGCTCTCTGCCTCAGGACCAGCTGCCGGGCACTCATACAGATGTAGGATCTTAATTTGAGCCAATCTGCAACAGTAGGAAAATAATCCTGCAGCAACAGGAAATTTGAATTATTATGTGGATTATAATTAATGGACATTTTTGTAGGGTTTGATACATTCTGAAAATGCAAACAGGCACAGCTCCAAGTCTGACACCCTGCCACACTCACATGGTTTACTCTCATTTCCTCTGTGAAGTCCAGGAATAAAAATCAATTCATCACAAGAAAGGGAACTGTATGAATACAATCCAAAGTTGGGCACACATTTTAATATGATTGACTTGGAAAAATAATAATAAAAATGTTTTATGCTAAGTGAGTCTCTATAAACCAGGTAAAGTAAAACAAGTTTAGAGAAGGCAAAGAGAGAGCTAAGGAGTGTGATTGTCATAAATGTAATTTAGCATAGAGAGCATGTGATAAACAGGTTAATCCAAAACGTGGTGATAAACCTCAAAGGCAACTGTGACACCTACATACAACTTTGAATCTGTAAAAATAAACACGTTATGCTGAATAGACCATGGATAAAATCGTAACTTACGTTTCAGCTCGAGATCTGTCTGATGTCTTTGATATCATCTGTCTACTCTAGTGCTGCGAATCAGAACGTCCACGCAAATGGTACAGGCGGAATCGGTTAACTCCTGTCTCTTCCTCATTCCACAAATAGCTAGTTTGCCAGCTGTAAATTATGGGTTGTTCCTAAACCATTTAATAACGAATCTATAAATATATTAAGTCGTTATTTCAACGTGAAGCATTTGCAAGTTGTTTAAAAGTATTGTATTATTGAAAGCTATTGAATTATGAGAAACGATACATTTATCTGAAGTGAAAGTGACGTGACGTCAATGAAACGTTTCGATTATTTTTGTTTTATCCTGGCTCTTTATTCCAATGATTAATGTCGCTTCCAATAGATCTCAGTTAACGGCAAAACAAGAAGTAAACCTGTTTCTGACAGATGCATAATTAATTAATACATTTTTATTTCACCTTTATTTAACCAGGTAGGCCAGTTGAGAACAAGTTCTCATTTACAACTGCGACCTGGCCAAGACAAAGCAAAGCAGTGTTACACATGAGAATAAACAAACGTACAGTCAATAACACAATAGAGAATATATATACAGAGTGTGCAAATGTAGTGCAAAATGTAGTAAGGTTAGGAAGGTAGGACAATAAATAGGCCATAGTGGCGAAATAAATTACAAATTAGCATTAACACTGGACTGATAGATGTGCAGATGATGATGTGCAAATAGAGATACTGGAGTGCAAATGAGCAAAAATAATAAATATGGGGATGAGGTAGTAGGGTGGGCTATTTACAGATGGGTTATATACAGGTGCAGTGATCGATAAGCAGCTCTGACAGCTGATGCTTAAAGTTAGTGAGGGAGATAGGAACCTCCAGCTTCAAGGATTTTTGGGAAAGTTGCTGCGGGGGGTACAGAGCTGTTGGCCGGGGTAGCGTAGCCAGGTGGAAAGCATGGCCAGCCAGCCATAGCAAAATGCTTATTGAAATGTTCGATTATCATAAATGTATTGGTGGTGACAGTGCCTCAATGCAGTGGGCAAATGGGAGGAGATGCTCTTATTCTCCATGGACTTTACAGTGTCCCAGAACGTTTTGGAATTAGTACTACAGGATGCAAATCTCGTTTTGAAAAAGTTGGCCTTTGCTTTTCTAACTGACTGTGTATATTTGTTCCTGACTTTCCTGAAAAGTTGCATATCGTGGGGGCACAGGATGTTTTTGTGTTGGTCAAGGGCAGTCAAGTCTGGGGTGAACCAAGGGCTATATCTGTTCTTAGTTCTACGTTTTTTGAATGGGGCATGCTTATATAGGATGGTGAGGAAAGCACTTTTAAAGAACAACCAGGCATCCTCTACTGACGGGATGAGGTCAATATCCTTCAAGGATACCCGGGCCAGATCGATTAGAAAGGCCTGCTGACAGAAGTGTTTTAGGGAGCGTTTGACAGTGATAAGGGGTGGTTGTTTGACCGCGGACCCATTACAAACGCAGGCAATGAGGCAGTGATGGCTGAGATCCTGGTTGAAAACAGAGGAGGTGTATTTGGAGGGCAAGTTAGTCAGGATGATATCTATGATGTTACCCATGTTTACGGATTTAGGGTTGTACCTGGTAGGTTCCTTGATCATTTGTGTGAGATTGAGGGCATCTATCTTAGACTGAAGGACAGCCAGGGTTTTAAGCATATCCCAGTTTAAGTCACCTAACAGTACAAACTCTGAAGATATAATAATAAGGACTAGTTTATCTGATCAATTTAGTATCAATGTGGTAATGCTAGAGGGTTCCCGAGTATCTCAGATGGTGAAGCATGGCGCTTCCAACGCCAGGGTTGTGGGTTCAATTCCCACGGAGGACCCGTATGAACATGTATGCACTAACTGTAAGTCGCTCTGGATAAGAGCGTCTGCTAAATGGCTTAAATGTAAATCGATGCCTATAGCCTAATAGGAGTCCAATAGTATGTATCCTCTTACAATAATTATAACTACTGGCGTATTTGTAGATTTAGTTGAGGTTTTGAGTTAAGTGAATGATTTGCCCCAAATACAATGATTTTAGTTTTATAAATATTTAGGACTAACTTATTTCTTGCCACCCATTCTGAAACTGACTGCAGGCATTTGTTTAGTGTTGCAGTGATTCCACTTGCTGTGGTAGCGGATGCCTGGCATGATTTGTGTTAATGATTTATACAGCACTTACTAAGGAGCTATGGTGCTTGCCTACGGAGCTGTGAGCGGAACGGCACCCCCTTACCTTCAGGCTCTGATCAGACCCTACACCCAAACGAGGACACTACCGTCATCTGCCTCTGGCCTGCTAGCCCCCCTACCTCTTCGGGAGCACAGTTCCCGCTCAGCCCAGTCAAAGCTATTCGCTATTTTGGCACCACAATGGTGGAACAAGCTCCACCACGATGCCAGGACGGCGGAATCACTGACCACCTTCCGGAGACACTTGAAACCCTACTTCTTTAACGAGAACATGGAATAGTATTATAGTAAGCCCCTCCACAACAACCCAGTGGCATACTGAAAAGGTGTTCATTGCAAAAAATATACAGAGAGCTCCAAACCAACCGACCGGATGGCATAATATTAGGAGACAGTGTCTATCCACTCCTACCATGGTTGATGACCCCTTTTCTTGCAGCAAACCTGAGTAGGCACGCGTCAACACTGCTCATTGCAAAACAAGATGTGTAATTGAGGGTTTAAATAGAGTTCTGAAGAGGTGCTTTGCATGCCTTAACTACATGCGAGTGGAACCACAGGGAGCGTGCAACATAATACTTGCCGGTATTGTCCTGCACAACATCGCTACCAGATGCAACAGAAAACACACCTCTTTTATCAGGGAAATCATAATGAGCAACAGGCCACACCTGAGTGTCATTAATGTCTCTAGGATGCTCTCTGCTGCCCTCTGGTGACATGTGGAACCATGACACAACCTGCCTCATTAGGTGGATAAGCTGGGGGTAAGACAAAGGCTGCGTCTGAAATGGCACCCGACTAGAATTTGGCCTGCAATCAATCAATCAATCAATCAAATGTATTTATAAAGCGCTTTTTACATCAGCCGATGTCACAAAGTGCTATACAGAAACCCAGCCTAAAACCCCAAACAGCAAGCAATGCAGATGTAGAAGCACGGTGGCTAGGAAAAACTCCCTAGAAAGGCAAAAACTAGGAAGAAACCTAGAGAGGAACCAGGCTCTGAGGGGTGGCCAGTCCTCTTCTGGCTGTGCCGGGTGGAGATTATAACAATTCATGGCCATTAAGGCCAGTTCTTTCTCCAAGATGTTCAAATGTTCATAGATGACCAGCAGGGTCAAATAATAATAAAAGTAGTTGTGGAGGTTGCAACAGGTAAATACATCAGGAGTGAATGTCACTTGGTTTTTCAGTGCAATAGAGCGCAGGTGCGGTAGAGCGAGAGTGAGATGAAAACAGCAGGTCTGGGATAAGGTGGCACGTCCAATGAACAGGTCAGGGTTCCATAACCGCAGGCAGAGGAGTTGAAACCGGTGCAGCAGCACAACCAGGTGGACTGGGGACAGCTAGGAGTCATAAGGGCAGGTGGTCCTGAAGCATGGTCCTCCGGGTAGGCTCAGGTCCTCCGGGAGAGGAGGTAGAGTGGGAGAGAGAGAGAATTAGAGGGTACATACTTAAATTCACACAAGACACTGGATAATAACATCAGATTTAACAAACTGACCCTAGCCCCCCGGCACATAGACTATTGCAGCATAGATACTGGAGGCTGAGACAGGGGGGGTCAGGAGACACTGTGGCCTCCTCCGACAATACCCAGACAATACCCCCGGACAGGGCCAAACTGCAGGTGGATTTAGTTTTTTTAACAAAATAATAATAATAATAATACTTTTTCATTTTATTTTAATTGTTGGGCATAAAAGACTAAAAACACCAGGAAATCAGGTCCAAGTGATTTTAATTTTGGAATTATGTTCCCAAGTATACCCAGGCATAATAGAGAGATACATATGATCATATACAAATGTAAGCAAGTTTGACATTTTTAAATGTTTTAGTCAATATTATATATATTTGGGCTTCTTGCGGTCAATTTGCAGTTTAAAAATTATTTGTAATTATCTTCCGACCCACAAACATCTGCACAAGAAAAAATCGGCCAGTGGCTGAAACTAGTTGATAATCCCTGCCCTACCTTATATGGAGCATTACTTAGTGTGCCATTTTGAACATTTTGTAGTCTACAACTATTTTGCCAGTCATAACCATCAGTTAGAATTTCCTGTCCTGCACTGAGGAAATCTAACAGTTAAGGGGGAGGAGTGTGTGGGCCTGCAGAGGGGTCAAATTCCTCTGACAACAAGGGGGCGGGATTGGATGAGAAAAATAACGGGGCACACAAAGACCTTAAAGGCGTTGGTGGTTTTGCTCTGAATTTTCTTAAAGGAAGTCAAAAGTAGACTATTTGAAAGATTATCGAAAATTACAGAGATCCTAATAACATCCTACAGTTATGGCAGGTAAACAAATATAATTGGATTGCATGGTTAGTAAAAACAAGATAATCTAGACTGATCTGCATGTTTGCTTTGAAAACAAAATGGAAAACAAACCCAACTTTAAAAAGCCTACTCATTTTCAGCAGGGATGAAGCCAAAGTTCTCAATCTAATACCCGAACATTTGCATGTGAACAGCAATGTTTTTTTGCAAAAACACTCAATATTATGATGTTTAATCTTGTGCAATATGCTGTTCCTCTAAGAACATTTCAATCTATTCGGTCAATTAGGTTGTATTGGATCAGCAGTCTATTGCTACACAGTTTACTCAAATGCTCTTTTCAGATGAAGAGGCCGTGTCCGGCGCAGATGGTCCCCTTGTTGCAGTGGCGTTTCAGAGGACTCCTCACCAAAAACAGAAGTACCTGGAGTCTGAACCCAAAGCATTGGGGGTAAATCATCCTGAGCAAATAAATGAAGTGTAGTCTGGCAATACAATCAAATGTAACTATAATGTATTATAATCTACGAAACGATATTTAATGTAATTTAATCTGTAGCTCATTTTACTTTACCTCTCTCTCCTCTCCTCCTCAGGTGACTCAGATTGCCCTCAGTGTGTTCCATATCACTTCTGTCATTGTCATTTACATCAACAGCATGACCATGTTGGTTGAAGATTTCATTGGATTTAGTGTCATTGGATCAGTGTTTGTGAGTGACCACCACACATGTGCCCCATGTACTACCTTGATTGATGTTAAAAGACAAGCAAATGAAAGAGTTGAGTGTTGAGACTGTGAGGTTGACATGACTCTTGCTGTTGTACTCTCTACAGGTGATCATAGCTGGGAGTTTGGCCATAGCTGCACAGAATCTCCATCTTCCCACTGTAAGTTATACAATTTGTAGGCATACAAGTTCTTTGAAAAAACAAGTGATAAATACTGTATCAGTGGCATTTCTTCTGCTCTACTCTCCTCCCTCTGTCTCAGCTGAAGGCCTGCCTGGGGATGCAGGTAGTGGCCTGTGTAGCATCAGTGTTGAACTTGATCGTCTCTGTGATAAACAAGGCAGGACACAGATATGGTTATGGCTGCTGGAAATACGTTGCAATAAACAACACCGATCACGACAATACTTGCTTTTCAGTTTCTGTGAGTATATACAGACAGGATGTCAGTATGTGTTGGAAATAATTCAATGTAAATGTATATGGAGGAAGGGGATGTTCAAACTGGGATGCTCATATTAGCTGTTAAAGTGGGCTGATAATAAGAATGTCCTATCAATTGTTACATGCAAATATTACTTATCAAATGTGTAAAGAGGCCAATGTGTCATACAATAGGAAAAGAACATGAAGCAAATGACACATTGCTCCAATTTTTGTCAACAGATTTCTACTGAACATTACCTTGCTGAGTTGGTCCTGATACATACTGCTCTCATCGCTATCTCTGTCACGCTGGCTGCCTACTGCTGCAAGGTGGTCAACTGCTGCTCCCCGGGACAACGAATGGTGAGTCAGTGTAGAAATGGAACCTCTAGAATATGAAACATACTGGCCGTAGGTCCGTTCTGGTAAATGCCAGATCGGTCCAGGCCAGTGGATCAGTCTAAATTGGGGTTTTAGCACAGAATTATCATGATTTGGATTATGATGGGGACGACAAGGATTCCAATGAGTTAGAAATGCACAGGCCAATTTTAGGTCCCATGCAGTCCATGCCTTTCTAGAACAGACATCACCTTGAAATCCAAAGTCTGGTTGGAGCCTACCAAAACTATGCCTGTGGTGTGTCTAGAATGGGCTTAGTGGCCTGTTGTCATTGTTCAAATATTGTATTTGACCAGACACCAAACAGATCATCTGAAGTAAAATGAATGTAGTTATAACATGACGGTTATAACCTCTTGATTGAGTGTGATTTCTCTCTTCTAGCCGGTGATCACAGTCCAAGTCCCTCATGCTCAGCAATGAGGAGAGATACCATGTGAGGACCTTTCCAGACAAGAGATCCAACTCTACTAACCAACCAGCAAAAACAAGTCTTATTCTTCCATTAACTAAAATATTGTAGCCCTAAATGCCTACACATGTGTCACACCGATGGATTTATTTTTGTAATTAAAAACTGCTTGGCATGATGTAGACTAATATGAGTCCTAGAAGGTGCAGGAACCTTATTGTTTTTGTTATATTTCCTGGGACTTTCTTCTTTTGGTCAATATCTCCACAACCAATTGGAAAAAAGTTTTTGTATTAAAAAAATAACGAATGGCAGGTTTGTAGAACCCCTACATTATGATCTATTGAGGGTTTATAAATGGCTTTTCAATAAAGTATATGCATGGGTTTACAACTGGCTAGGCGGCTATGTGGGTTAGATTATGGTGCTGTCAATATTAGGAGGGTTGGAGTTGATTCCCACATGGGCCACATGCTGAATGTAAGTATCACTGGCAATTGTAATATAAGTCACTTTATATAAAATGTTCTCCCAATAACCATATAATTATCATATTGTATCACAACGTAAAGAACCCTAATCAATATTATTCCTGTTATTTCAATGTTCATGTACAGTGATAAAGTAGGAGTGGCTTGAACATGAAACTTATTCTACTATTTCTCTTAAATGAGCCATTCGCCGATGTTCATGACGTGACTCAGAGTGGGAGTAATGATCTAGAATCAGTTGTGCCTTTTAGATCATAATGAATATCAGATTCCATGGACAGGGGAGACCTGAACCTAGGTCAGCACTCCCACGCTGAGACGCTTTATGATTACAGTTCAATTTGCATTACAGTGCCTCCCCTTTGTGGCTAACGCAGCACTAAAATGCTGCTAGATATGAAAGTGCCCATCTCCTGTAATCCATTTGTAGATGCTAGATTTGGAGTAATGGTAAATTGATATACAGTGGGGAGAACAAGTATTTGATACACTGCCGATTTTGCAAGTTTTCCCACTTACAAAGCATGTAGAAGTCTGTAATTTTTATCATAGGTACTCTTCAACTGTGAGTGACGGAATCTAAAACAAAAATCCAGAAAATCACATTGTATGATTTTTAAGTAATTAATTTGCATTTGATTGCATGACATAAGTATTTGATACATCAGAAAACAGAGAACTTAATATTTGGTACAGAAACCTTTGTTTTTAATTACAGAGATCATACGTTTCCTGTAGTTCTTGACCAGGTTTGCACACACTGCAGCAGGGATTTTGGCCCACTCCTCCATCCAGATTCTTCAGGTTTCGGGGCTGTCGCTGGGCAATACGGACTTTCAGCTCCCTCCAAAGATTTTCTATTGGTTTCAGGTCTGGAGACTGGCTAGGCCACTCCAGGACCTTGAGATGCTTCTTACGGAGCCACAGTTGCCCTGGCTGTGTGTTTCGGGTCGTTGTCATGCTGGAAGACCCAGCCACGACCCATCTTCAATGCTCTTACTGAGGGAAGGAGGTTGTTGGCCAAGATCTCGCGATACATGGCCCCATCCATCCTCCCCTCAATACGGTGCAGTCGTCCTGTCCCCTTTGCAGAAAAGCATCCCCAAAGAATGATGTTTCCACCTCCATGCTTCACGGTTGGGATGGTGTTCTTGGGGTTGTACTCATCCTTCTTCTTCCTCCAAACACGGCGAGTGGAGTTTAGACCAAAAAGCTCTATTTTTGTCTCATCAGTCCACATGACCTTCTCCCATTCCTCCTCTGGATCATCCAGATGGTCATTGGCAAACTTCAGACGGGCCTGGACATGCGCTGGCATGAGCAGGGGGACCTTGCGTGCGCTGCAGGATTTGAATCCATGACGGCATAGTGTGTTACTAATGGTTTTCTTTGAGACTGTGGTCCCAGCTCTCTTCAGGTCATTGACCAGGTCCTGCCGTGTAGTTCTGGGCTGATCCCTCACCTTCCTCATGATCATTGATGCCCCACGAGGTGAGATCTTGCATGGTGCCCCAGACCGAGGGAGATTGACCGTCATCTTGAACTTCTTCCATTTTCTAATAATTGTGCCAACAGTTGTTGCCTTCTCACCAAGCTGCTTGCCTATTGTCCTGTAGCCCATCCCAGCCTTGTGCAGGTCTACAATTGTATCTCTGATGTCCTTACACAGCTCTCTGGCCTTGGCCATTGTGGAGAGGTTGGAGTCTGTTTGATTGAGTGTGTGGACAGTTGTCTTTTATACAGGTAACGAGTTCAAACAGGTGCAGTTAATACAGGTAATGAGTGGAGAACAGTCTGTGAGAGCCGGAATTCTTACTGGTTGGTAGGTGATCAAATACTTATGTCATGCAATAAAATGCAAATTAATTATTTAAAAATCATACAATGTGATTTTCTGGATTTTTTAGATTCCGTCTCTCACAATTGAAGTGTACCTATGATAACAATTACAGACCTCTACATGCTTTGTAAGTAGGAAAACCTGCAAAATCGGCAGTGTATCAAATACTTGTTCTCCCCACTGTATTTGTATTTTTTTTTACTTTTTTTTTTCTAGGCAAGTCAGTTAAGAACAAATTATTTTTTACAATGTCGGCCGAGGAAGATTGGGTTAACTGCCTTATTCAGGGGCAGAACGACAGATTTGTACCTTGTCAGCTCAAGAATTCGATCCTGCAACCTTTCAGTTACAGGCCCAACACTCTAACCACTCGGCTACCTGCCGCCCCAATAACTGTAGTGTTATGAGCAAATGTTAGAGGTAAGCCTAAAGAGCTGTCAAGTCCCATTGTGGTGACCCTGATGGTTTCTCCGAACTGATGGCCTCTACAGTTGTGGCTAGATGGAGTACAGCATTTTAGCTTGGCCTAACCCTAACTTTTCCTAACCTTAACTTATCTGATCTGATTACTATGATAGACAAAACAGAAATGGTGAGTTCCCCTTATACTGACCGCCCCATATTGTCAAAGGACATCACTGCTGGTATTCTGAACCATGCTTATAGGATAGGCATTAGCTCAACAGGACACATCCTCTTTGAAGGTGCTTTTTGGAATGTGTTCCTCAAAAAGAAGCTGTTTAAAGAGGAAATGTCTAACAACAAAAACATAATTTCTTCAGTATTAGAACCCAAATGATCATTGAGTAGATATCAAGTGACTGTTTTTAAATGCATAATGTGATGGACCTCATATAATTCTGCTAGTTAAATAAAGGTTAAATAAATAAATAAAAATACAAATATAATTCTGCTAGGTCCTAGGAGATCTGTAGCACAGATTAGGGCCCCAGTCATATTGTCATACCCAATAATATATTCTGCAGATGTCTAATGCAACCACTTGAGAGAACTGTTGTGTAAACTAGAGCATGCTATCTGTTCACTAGTGTGGACTGTGGGGCCCCATCTCTTACCGTTTTCCTATGACACATTTGCTTCAGATTCCCTTGACACTAACCTTTCATCCGGCACTTTCTATTAACTATAAGCTTCAACTGTTCTAAAGAACTCAATCACAGAAATGACTGATGCACAAATGATCAAAAATAGGGGTGTTTTTTCACACACATCATAACTCTGTCTGCAGGGTGCACTGTGATCATTTACCAAGACATTTAGCTATTTATTTAACATTCATCTAAATCAGGAAATCGTTTGACGTGAGACGATGATTAATTGACTGAGTTTTGACAACTCATTCTAAATAACAGTATGCAGTGGAGGTGTGGGAGTGAGAGAAACGGGTGAAAATAAATATTTTTGCCATTGCAGACAATGTATCTATGCATCATGCTCACGTGCTGTGTTTCTGATGTAATCATGAAAGAGCTCATAAAAACACAACCATGGAAACAGCGCATTCAGATTGACATCTACTCCTCATGCATTCTTTGATCTGAGAAATAAAATACTGACTGTGTTATTTTAATATCATCATATTATTATTGTTACCTCCTGTGTGCCATGATTAGTTCATTGCATTTTTCATTATGTTCTGAGGTGGAAATCTTCAAATGTCAGACAAAGGAAGTACGTAATGAAAGGCAGACAGGGGTGTGTGATTTTAAATTCAGTCTCTTCCTAAATCTGACCAGGAATGTAACGAATGCCCCGCGCAGGACGACGGGCCCTCCTCCTCTCCAGCGATCATCCTCGCCGGCGTTCTAAACCGGCGGTCGGGGGAAGATGGTAGCAACACCCTGATGACCCACACCTGTTCCATATTGGTCAATATGACCAATATGGAACAGGTGTGGGTCATCAGGGTCACTATTTAACCCTGTGTTTTTTGTTTCAACCCTCGCGGGTTATTGTCTATTGTGTGTTGCTGTAATATTATTAAATGTCATTCGTTCCCTTGTTAAAACTTCATCTCCTTTTCAATTTTGCCTCATCACTCACTTCTCACCCCTCGCAATATGACAGAATAACCCGCCGTGCACCAGAGGCACCTATTATTATTTTGTTTGTTCTCACTTACCTGTCTTCGTAGCACTGTTGTTCCTAACTCCTTTTTGTCCTTTTTTCATCCCACACTCTACCCTAGGTCTCTATGGACGGGTGATGCTAGGGAGCTGGGTCGCCTGGTCGGGCAGCAGAGCTAGAGGAGAGACTCAGAGCCATGGAGGAACAGGTTTCCAATCTGGTCACTGCCCTCGGTGGTCTGATGTCCCACATGGCTGCACGACCGTGCGGGGAACACCCGGTGGATCCAGTCGGAGCCACAGCGTCCCCAGCACCTGGTCGTGTCGAGTCTCGTCACGTCTCGGGAGGAGAACTCCGGAGAGCCAGCCCAGAGAAGTACGATGGCAATCCGGAGGATTCGTGCACTCAGCTGGGCGACGGCACTGTGGGAGAGGGACAGCGAGCTGTTACGGTCAATTGCCGCCTTCGTTGGCGAGTTCCGAGCTGTTTTTGACCATCCCGCGGAGGGGAGAGATAGACGGAGTCGTCAGGGACTGTGTCTGTACTGCGGAGAGAGAGGGCATGTGAGAAGATCTTGCCCCTCTCTTCCGATGGGACGCAGAAAAGGGGTAAGTGGCCGGGGGGTTCAGATGGGCACAGTAAGTGTAACTAATACTGTAAACATCGCTAGTCCTTTCTGTTGCTCAGTTGTGCTCTCCGGTAACTTCCCTAATTATGTGTCTACAGCCCTGATTGACTCCGGGGCTGCGGGGAGTTTCATTGACCGGACTCTGGTTGACTCTCTTCGGCTGCCGTTGCGCCGGTTGAGGTCCTCAATGCCGGTTCATGCTCTGGATGGTCGACCGGTGGGGTCCGGTTCCATTACTCACGTGACCCATCCAGTCACTCTCACTATTCACGGCTGCCATCGAGAGAGACTGGAATTGTTGGTGATCTCATCCTCCATACATCCGATCATCTTGGGACTTCCTTGGCTCCAGCAACATAACCCAAACATCAGCTGGAGCGCACAAAGGATTCTGGGATGGTCGGAAAAATGTAGGAGGACCTGTATTACACCTACGGTAGGGGCAACATCAGTGGAGAGTCCTGAGAGCGCCCTCAAGGGGAACATTCCGCCAGAATACGAAGATCTATGCGGAGTGTTCTCTAGAGAAGAGGCCAAATGTCTCCCTCCCCACCGAGAGTGGGACTGCGCCATTGACCTCATGCCAGGTGGCACGCCTCCCCGTAAACGCATCTATCCGCTCTCTATGGCCGAAACAGATTATATGGAGACGTATGTCCGAGAGGCGCTGGAGTAGGGGCATATTCGCCACTCCACATCCCCTGCTTCGGCCAGTTTCTTCTTTGTGAAGAAGAGGGATGGGGGTTTGAGGCCATGCATTGATTATCGAGGTTTGAATGAGGTGACGACGAAGTATCGATATCCAATGCCCCTCGTTCCTGCGGCCATAGAGCAGCTACGGGGAGCGCGATTCTTCACAAAGTTAGACCTCCGGAGCGCTTATAACCTCATACGAATCAAGGAGGGAGATGAGTGGAAGACCGCATTTAGCACGGTGTCCGGTCACTATGAATACCTCGTGATGCCATACGGACTCGCTAATGCCCCAGCGGTATTCCAGTCGTTTCTGAATGAGGTATTTCGAGAGATGTCGGGGAGGTATGTAGTAGTATATATTGATGACATACTAGTGTACTCCTCGACATTCTCAGAACACGTGACCCACGATCGTGCTGTCCTCCAACGACTGTTACAGAATAAACTGTATGTCAAGGAGGAAAAATGCGCCTTTCACCAGACGGCCGTCTCTTTCCTCGGGTATCGTATAGCTCCGGAGGGGGTGAAGATGGAGGAGCTAAAGGTGGAGGCAGTAAATTCATGGCCAGTCCCCAAAAACATCAAGGAACTACAGAGCTTCCTCGGTTTCACCAACTTTTACCGCCGGTTCATCAAAGGCTATAGTTCCATCGCTGCGCCACTCACGTCGTTGTTGAAAGGAAACCCTCAACGCCTCACCTGGACCCCGACGGCGGAGAAGGCATTCATCGACCTGAAGGGCCGATTCACCACCGCGCCACTACTACGCCACCCGGACCCGCTCAAGCCCTTCACGGTCGAGGTCGACGCGTCGGAGGTCGGGGTAGGGGCGGTCCTCTCCCAGCTGCAGGGGTCCCTCCCCTGCTATACCCCTGTGCTTATTACTCCAGGAAGTTAAGCGCTGCGGAGAGGAACTACGACGTGGGTGACCGAGAACTACTGGCGGTGAAGTTGGCGTTGGAGGAGTGGAGACATTGGCTAGAGGGGGCTCTTGAGCCGTTCACTGTCCTGACGGATCATCGGAACCTGGAATACGTCAGGGCAGCCCGGCGCCTTAACAGGCCCGCCAGACAGGCCCGCTGGACTTTGTTTTTTGAGCGCTTTCAGTTCACCCTGACCTATCGCCCAGGAACTAAGAATGGCAGGGCGGACGCACTCTCCCGCATCCACGACCGGGGGGCAGAAACGAGGCAGGAAGTGCCCATCCTACCTCCAGCATGCATCGTAGGACCCGTCTCCTGGGACATAGATGCTGAGATTCTACGGGCAGGGAGACGGGATCCTACCCCTACAACATGCCCCCCGGGTAAGACATACGTACCTCGGAGAGTGCGGGGAAGACTGGTAACCTGGGTGCACACCACACCAGCCACCGGACACCCAGGTATCAGTCGGACCCTGGAAGCGCTCCAGGAAAAATATTGGTGGCCTGGCATGGGGAGGACTGTGCGACACTATGTACTGTCATGTGTTGTGTGCACACAGTCAAAGGCGCCGAGAACGGCTCCTACAGGAAAACTCCTGCCCCTACCAGTACCTCAGCGGCCATGGACACACATAGAGGTAGATTTTGTTACAGATCTGCCGCCAGCAGAGGGGAAAACCACCATCGCCGTGGTAGTGGATAGATTTTCCAAGATGGTCAGATTCATCCCACTACCCGGTCTCCCCTCTGCCCTCCAGTTCACTGAGGTACTATTTCAACAGGTCTTCCGATTGTATGGACTTCCGGAGGACATCGTGTCTGACCGAGGTCCCCAGTTCATTTCCCGGGTGTGGAAAGCGTTCATGTCCAAGCTGGGGGTCGCGGTCAGTCTCACATCAGGGTACCACCCTCAGGCTAATGGGCAGGCGTAGCGCACCAACCAAGAACTGGGGAGGTTCCTTCGATCCTATTGTATGGAACAGCCAGGTGAGTGGACCCGTTTCCTCCCCTGGGCGGAATACGCTCAGAATTCCCTGCGCCATTCCTCCACAGGTCTAACCCCTTTCCAGGTGGTGCTAGGCTATCAGCCCAGGCTGTGCCCCTGGGCAAGGGGTTCTAATGAGGTCCAGACGGTGGAGGAGTGGTTTGGGAAGGCTGAGGGAGCCTGGTCCGCCGTCAACGTCCGCCTGCAGAGGGCAGTCCAACGTCAAAAGACGCAGGCGGACAGACGGCGGAGTGAGGCTCCAGTGTTCCAACCAGGGGATAAAGCCTGGCTGTACACAAGGAACCTCCAGCTCCGCTTGCCATGCCACAAGCTAGAGCCCCGGTATGTGGGACCTTTCACGGTCCTTCGGAGAGTGAATGAGGTCACCTATAGGTTGAGACTTACACCACCCTATACTAACATGTCTCCCTCTTTCCATGTCTCTCTCCTCAGACCGGTGGTTCCTCGTCCACTAGGGGGATCCGGACCTGCAGTGGCGCCTCCACCCCCAACGGAGGTCCGCGGGGTCTGGCATATCGAGTGGAGAAGGTGCTGGACTCTCGGCTACGGCAGGGTCGGGTACAGTACCTAGTGGACTGGGCAGGTTACGGCCCTGAGGAGCGCAGCTGGGTCCGGGCGGTAGACATCTGCGATCCGTCGCTCACAACGGAGTTCCATGCACGCCGTCCGGACAGGCCAGTCCCCCGCCCTCGGGGTCGCCCAGGGTGCCGGCGAGTGGCGACGTCAGGAGCCGCGCCTAGGGAGGGGGGTACAGTCCTCCCCATGGTGGCCTGCCACTATGTACTGTCATGTGTTGTGTGCGCACAGTCAAAGGCGCCGAGAACGGCTCCTACAGGAAAACTCCTGCCCCTACCAGTACCTCAGCGGCCATGGACACACATAGCGGTAGATTTTGTTACAGATCTGCCACCAGCAGAGGGGAAAACCACCATCGCCGTGGTAGTGGATAGATTTTCCAAGATGGTCAGATTCATCCCACTACCCAGTCTCCCCTCTGCCCTCCAGTTCGCTGAGGTACTATTTCAACAGGTCTTCCGATTGTATGGACTTCCGGAGGACATCGTGTCAGACCGAGGTCCCCAGTTCATTTCCCGGGTGTACTGTAACGAATGCCCCGCGCAGGACGACGGGCCCTCCTCCTCTCCAGCGATCATCCTCGCCGGCGTTCTAAACCGGCGGTCGGGGGAAGATGGTAGCAACACCCTGATGACCCACACCTGTTCCATATTGGTCATCAGGGTCACTATTTAACCCTGTGTTTTTTGTTTCAACCCTCGCGGGTTATTGTCTATTGTGTGTTGCTGTAATATTATTAAATGTCATTCGTTCCCTTGTTAAAACTTCATGTCCTTTTCAATTTTGCCTCATCACTCACTTCTCACCCCTCGCAATATCACAAGGAAGCTAGCCTACCACAGGGAGTAGCAGTGTCACACATTTATTGTCACACAATTGTCTTTATCCAACCAGCACAGCGTAGTTATTGCTATATCTGATGAATATCTGATGAATATCTAGGGGTTGTGTCCTGGTCTGAGTCAATTTAAATTAAATGGCACACTGTGTTTTTGTATCCTTTCATTTAACCCAGTCTGACCATGGACATTATTATATGTGACGATTTAATGAAAAGTTGCTTGTTTATAAACCTTGGGCAGCAGTTGACTGTAGTTTATCAGTCCTCTGTTCATTATTAGCAGGTTGTACTGGGCAGCAGCAACCCGACTCTGACTCCTATCAACCTGCCTCGTTAGATGGATAAACTGAGGGGAAGACAGGCTGCGTCTGAAATGGCACCTTACCCTATATAGAGCATTACTTAGGGTATCATTTCCACAACAATTTGCCAGTCAAATCTATCAGCTAGAATTTCCTGTCCTGCACTGATGAAATCTAACAGTTAAGGGGGAGGAGTGTGTGGGCCTGCAGAGGGGTCAAATTCCTTTGACAGCAAGGGAGCGGGATTGGATACAAAATAACGGGTGTTTTGCTCTGAATTTCGTCTAGGAAGTCAAAAGTAGACTATTTTAAAGATAATCAAAGGCGTCAGAGATCTTAATAACATCCAACAGCTATGGCTGGTAAATCAAATACAATTGGATTGCATGGTTACTAAAAACAAGGAAATCTGGACTCTGATCTGCATGTTTGCTTTTAAAATAAACCCTATCTCATACCAAAACATTTGCATGTGAGCAGCAATCGGCTCAATATGCTGCTCCCAAAGAACATTTCATTCGGTCAATTGGGTTTTATTGCGGTAGCTTCAAAAGTCTATTGCTACACAGTTTACTCAAATGCTCTTTTCAGATGAAGAGGCCGTGTCCGGCGCAGATGGTCCCCTTGTTGCAGTGGCGTTTCAGAGGACTCCTCACCAAAAACAGAAGTACCTGGAGTCTGAACCCAAAGCATTGGGGGTAAATCATCCTAAATCAGCACTATAATTTAGTATAACCTATGAAACGTTATTTAATGTAATTTAATCTGTAGCTCATTTTACTTTACCTCTCTCTCCTCTCCTCCTCAGGTGACTCAGATTGCCCTCAGTGTGTTCCATATCACTTCTGTCATTGTCATTTACAACAACAGCATGAGCATGTTGGTTGAAGATTTCACACGTCATTGGATCAGTGTTTGTGAGTGACCACCACACATGTGCCCCATGTACTACCTTGATTGATGTTAAAAGACAAGCAAATGAAAGAGTTGAGTGTTGAGACTGTGAGGTTGACATGACTCTTGCTGTTGTACTCTCTACAGGTGATCATAGCTGGGAGTTTGGCCATAGCTGCACAGAATCTCCATCTTCCCACTGTAAGTTATGCAATTTGTAGGCGTACAAGTTCTTTGAGAACTGAGATATACTGTATCAATGGAATTTCCTCTCCTCTTCTCTGCTCTCCTTTCCTCTCTCTGTCTCAGCTGAAGGCCTGTCTGGGGATGCAGGTAGTGGCCTGTGTAGCATCAGTGTTCAACATTATCTTCTCTGTGTCAAACATGGCAGTACACAGATATGGTTATGGCTGCTGGGAATACGATGACGGCAACCACACTGATCACCACAAATCTTGCCTTTCAGTCACTGTGAGTATGTACAGACAGGATGTCAGTACGTGTTGGAAATAATTCAATGTAAATGTATATGGAGGAAGGGGATGTTCAAACTGGGATGCTCATATTAGCTGTTAAAGTGGGCTGATAATAAGAATGTCCTATCAATTGTTACATGCAAATATTACTTGTGTCATGCAATAGGAAAAGAACATGAAGCAAATGACACATTGCTCCAATTCTTGTCAACAGATTTCTACTGAACATTACCTTGCTGAGTTGGTCCTGATACATACTGCTCTCATCGCTATCTCTGTAACGCTGGCTGCCTACTGCTGCAAGGTGGTCAACTGCTGCTCCCCGGGACAACGAATGGTGAGTCAGTGTAGAAATGGAACCTCTAGAATATGAAACATACTGGCCGTAGTTCCGTTCTGGTAAATGCCAGATCGGTCCAGGCAAGTGGATCAGTCTAAATTGGGGTTTTAGCACAGAATGATCATGATTTGGATTATGATGGGGATGACAAGGATTCCAATGAGTTAGAAATGCACAGGCCAATTTCAGGTCCCATGCAGTCCATGCCTTTCTAGAACAGACATCACCTTGAAATCCAAAGTCTGGTTGGAGGCCTACCAATACTATGCCTGTGGTGTGTCTAGAATGGGCTTAGTGGCCTGTTGTCATTGTTCAAATATTGTATTTGACCAGACACCAAACAGATCATCTGAAGTAAAATGAATGTAGTTATAACATGACGGTTATAACCTCTTGATTGAGTGTGATTTCTCTCTTCTAGCCGGTGATCACAGTCCAACTCCCTCCTGCTCAGCAATGAGGAGAGATACCATGTGAGGACCTTTCCAGACAAGAGATCCAACTCTACTAACCAACCTGCAAAAACAAGTCTTATTCTTCCATTAACTAAAATATTGTAACCCTAAATACCTACACATGTGTCACACCGATGGATTTATATTTGTAATTAAAAACTGCTTGGCATGATGTAGACTAATATGAGTCCTAGAAGGTGCAGGAACCTTATTGTTTTTGTTATATTTCCTGGGACTTTCTTCTTTTGGTCAATATCTCCACAACCAATTGGAAAAAAGTTTTTGTATTAAAAAAATAACGAATGGCAGGTTTGTAGAACCCCTACATTATGATCTATTGAGGGTTTATAAATGGCTTTTCAATAAAGTATACGCATGGGTTTACAACTGGCTAGGCGGCTATGTGGGTTAGATTATGGTGCTGTCAATATTAGGGGGGTTGGAGTTGATTCCCACATGGGCCACATGCTGAATGTAAGTATCACTGGCAATTGTAATATAAGTCACTTTATATAAAATGTTCTCCCAATAACCATATAATTATCATATTGTATCACAACGTAAAGAACCCTAATCAATATTATTCCTGTTATTTCAATGTTCATGTACAGTGATAAAGTAGGAGTGGCTTGAACATGAAACTTATTCTACTATTTCTCTTAAATGAGCCATTCGCCCATGTTCATGACGTGACTCAGAGTAGGAGTAATGATCTAGAATCATTTGTGCCTTTTAGATCATAATGAATATCAGATTCCATGGACAGGGGAGACCTGAACCTAGATCAGCACTCCCATGCTGAGACGCTTTATTACAGTTCAATTTGCATTACAGTGCCTCCCCTTTGTGGCTAATTCAGAACTAAAATGCTGCTAGATATGAAAGTGAGTAAATGTTAGAGGTAAGCCTAAAGAGCTGTCAAGTCCCATTGTGGTGACCCTGATGGTTTCTCCGAACTGATGGCCTCTACAGTTGTGGCTAGATGGAGTACAGCATTTTAGCTTGCCCTAACCCTAACCCTTTTCCTAACCTTAACTTATCTGATCTGATTGAATCTAGGCCTTAACTGCTGTACATTTGACGTGAAAGGTGAACATTATTCATTCAAGAGTTGAATCTTGATTTAAAGCTTGCTTGTTCCTCAAAAAGAAGCTGTTTAAAGAGGAAATGTCTAACATCAAAAACATAATTTCTTCAGTATTAGAACCCAAATGATAATTGAGTAGACATCAAGTAGATTACTGTTTTTAAATGCATAATGTGATGGACCTCATATAATTCTGCTAGTTAAATAAAGGTTAAATAAATAAATACAAATACAAATATAATTCTGCTAGGTCCTAGGAGATCTGTACCAAGACATTTAGCTATTTATTTAACATTCATCTAAATCAGGAAATCGTTTGACGTGAGACGATGATTAATTGACTGAGTTTTGACAACTCATTCTAAATAACAGTATGCAGTGGAGGTGTGGGAGTGAGAGAAACGGGTGAAAATAAATATTTTTGCCATTGCAGACAATGTATCTATGCATCATGCTCACGTGCTGTGTTTCTGATGTAATCATGAAAGAGCTCATAAAAACACAACCATGGAAACAGCGCATTCTGATTGACATCTACTCCTCATGCATTCTTTGATCTGAGAAATAAAATACTGACTGTGTTATTTTAATATCATCATATTATTATTGTTTCCTCCTGTGTGCCATGATTAGTTCATTGCATTTTTCATTATGTTCTGAGGGGGAAATCTTCAAAAGTCAGACAAAGGAAGTACGTAATGAAAGGCAGACAGGGGTGTGTGATTTTAAATTCAGTCTCTTCCTAAATCTGACCAGGAAGCTAGCCTACCACAGGGAGTAGCAGTGTCACACATTTATTGTCACACAATTGTCTTTATCCAACCAGCACAGCGTAGTTATTGCTATATCTGATGAATATCTGATGAATATCTAGGGGTTGTGTCCTGGTCTGAGTCAATTTAAATTAAATGGCACACTGTGTTTTTGTATCCTTTCATTTAACCCAGTCTTACCATGGACATTATTATATGTGACGATTTAATGAAAAGTTGCTTGTTTATAAACCTTGGGCAGCAGTTGACTGTAGTTTATCAGTCCTCTGTTCATTATTAGCAGGTTGTACTGGGCAGCAACAACCTGACTCTGACTCCTATCAACCTGCCTCGTTAGATGGATAAACTGAGGGGAAGACAGGCTGCGTCTGAAATGGCACCTTACCCTATATAGAGCATTACTTAGGGTATCATTTCTACAACAATTTGCCAGTCAAATCTATCAGCTAGAATTTCCTGTCCTGCACTGATGAAATCTAACAGTTAAGGGGGAGGAGTGTGTGGGCCTGCAGAGGGGTCAAATTCCTTTGACAGCAAGGGAGCGGGATTGGATACAAAATAACGGGTGTTTTGCTCTGAATTTCGTCTAGGAAGTCAAAAGTAGACTATTTTAAAGATAATCAAAGGCGTCAGAGATCTTAATAACATCCAACAGTTATGGCTGGTAAATCAAATATAATTGGATTGCATGGTTACTAAAAACAAGGAAATCTGGACTCTGATCTGCATGTTTGCTTTTAAAATAAACCCTATCTCATACCAGAACATTTGCATGTGAGCAGCAATCGGCTCAATATGCTGCTCCCAAAGAACATTTCATTCGGTCAATTGGGTTGTATTGCGGTAGGTTCAACAGTCTATTGCTAGACAGTTTACTCAAATGCTCTTTTCAGATGAAGAGGCCGTGCCCGGCGCAGATGGTCCCCTTGTTGCAGTGGCGTTTCAGAGGACTCCTCACCAAAAACAGAAGTACCTGGAGTCTGAACCCAAAGCATTGGGGGTAAATCATCCTAAATCAGCACTATAATTTAATATAACCTATGAAACGTTATTTAATGTAATTTAATCTGTAGCTCGTTTTACTTTACCTCTCTCTCCTCTCCTCCTCAGGTGACTCAGATTGCCCTCAGTGTGTTCCATATCACTTCTGTCATTGTCATTTACAGCAACAGCATAAGCATTTTGGTTGAAGATTTCACACATGTCATTGGATCAGTGTTTGTGAGTGACCACCACACATGTGCCCCATGTACTACCTTGATTGATGTTAAAAGACAAGCAAATGAAAGAGTTGAGTGTTGAGACTGTGAGGTTGACATGACTCTTGCTGTTGTACTCTCTACAGGTGATCATAGCTGGGAGTTTGGCCATAGCTGCACAGAATCTCCATCTTCCCACTGTAAGTTATGCAATTTGTAGGCGTACAAGTTCTTTGAGAACTGAGATATACTGTATCAATGGAATTTCCTCTCCTCTTCTCTGCTCTCCTTTCCTCTCTCTGTCTCAGCTGAAGGCCTGTCTGGGGATGCAGGTAGTGGCCTGTGTAGCATCAGTGTTCAACATTATCTTCTCTGTGTCAAACATGGCAGTACACAGATATAGTTATGACTGCTGGGAATACGATGACGGCAACCACACTGATCACCACAAATCTTGCCTTTCAGTCACTGTGAGTATGTACAGACAGGATGTCAGTACGTGTTGGAAATAATTCAATGTAAATGTATATGGAGGAAGGGGATGTTCAAACTGGGATGCTCATATTAGCTGTTAAAGTGGGCTGATAATAAGAATGTCCTATCAATTGTTACATGCAAATATTACTTATCAAATGTGTAAAGAGGCCAATGTGTCATACAATAGGAAAAGAACATGAAGCAAATGACACATTGCTCCAATTCTTGTCAACAGATTTCTACTGAACATTACTTTGCTGAGTTGGTCCTGATACATACTGCTCTCATCGCTATCTCTGTCACGCTGGCTGCCTACTGCTGCAAGGTGGTCAACTGCTGCTCCCCGGGACAACGAATGGTGAGTCAGTGTAGAAATGGAACCTCTAGAATATGAAACAGACTGGCCATTGGTCAGTTCTGGTAAATGCCAGATGGGTCCATTGGCCAGTGGATCAGTCTAAATTGGGGTTTTATCACAGAATGATCATGATTTGGATTATGATGGGGACGACAAGGATTCCAATGAGTTAGAAATGCACAGGCCAATTTCATGTCCCATGCAGTCCATCCCTACCTCAAACAGACATCAAAGTTTGGTTGTTATAACATGAAGATTATAACCTCTTAATTGAGTCTGTGAGTTCTCTCTTCTAGCCGGTGATCACAGTTCAAGTCCCTCCTGCTCAGCAATGAGGAGCGATACCGTGTGAGGACCAATCAAGACAAGAGATCCAACCCCCTAACCAAGCAGCAAAAACATGTCTTATACTTCCATCGACTAAAATATATGATTCCTATATGCCTACACATACAGTATTTCATTTATTTTTGTGATTAAAAACTGTTTGACGTGATATAGACTAATGTGAGTTACATTTTATTCCTGCACTGTGGAAATATAACAGTTAAGGGGGAGGAGTTTGTGGGCCTGCAGAGGGGTCAAATTCCTTTGACAACAAGGGGGCGGGATTGGATGAAGAAATAACGGGGCACACAAAGAGTTGAGGGGCATTTGTGGTTTTGCTCTGAATTTCCCTCAAAAGAAGTCAAAAGTAGACTATTTTTCAGTATTCTTCAGTATTAGTACCCAAATGATCATTGAGTAGATATCAAGTAGATGACTGTTTTTAAATGCATAATGTGACAGACCTCATATAATTCTGCTAGTTAAGGTTAAATAAATAAAAATAAAAATATATATAATTCTGCTAGGTCCTAGGAGATCTGTTGCACAGATTAGGGCTCCAGTCATATTGTCATACCCAATAATATATGCTGCAGATGTCTAATGCAACCACTTGAGGGAACTGTTGTGTAAACTAGAGCATGCTATCTGTTCACTAGTGTGGACTGTGGGGCCCCATCTCTTACCGTTTTCCTATGACACATTTGCTTCAGATTCCCTTGACACTAACCTTTCATCCGGCAGTTTCTATTAACTATAAGCTTCAAATGTTCTAAAGAACTCAATCACAGAAATGACTGATGCACAAATGATCAAAAATAGGGGTGTTTTTTCACACACATCATAACTCTGTCTGCAGGGTGCACTGTGATCACTTACCAAGACATTTAGCTATTTATTTAACATTCATCTAAATCAGGAAATCGTTTGACGTGAGACGATGATTAATTGACTATGTTTTGACAACTCATTCTAAATAACAGTATGCAGTGGAGGTGTGGGAGTGAGAGAAACGGGTGAAAATAAATATTTTTGCCATTGCAGACAATGTATCTATGCATCATGCTCACGTGCTGTGTTTCTGATGTAATCATGAAAGAGCTCATAAAAACACAACCATGGAAACAGCGCATTCTGATTGACATCTACTCCTCATGCATTCTTTGATCTGAGAAATAAAATACTGACTGTGTTATTTTAATATCATCATATTATTATTGTTTCCTCCTGTGTGCCATGATTAGTTCATTGCATTTTTCATTATGTTCTGAGGTGGAAATCTTCAAATGTCAGACAAAGGAAGTATGTAATGAAAGGCAGACAGGGGTGTGTGATTTTAAATTCAGTCTCTTCCTAAATCTGACCAGGAAGCTAGCCTACCACAGGGAGTAGCAGTGTCACACATTTATTGTCACACAATTGTCTTTATCCAACTAGCACAGCGTAGTTATTGCTATATCTGATGAATATCTAAAGTTCTGTGATATTAACTAGTTCCTTGTTTATTGTTAGTTAGTGGATGTGGTACGTACAGATGTTATTGTCAAATCAAAATCAAATAAAGTTTTATTGGTCACATACACGTGTCTAGCAGATGTTATTGCGGGTGTTGTGAAATTCTTGTGTTTTTATTTCCAGCAGTGCTAGAAATAATATCTAACAAGAAATATCTAACAAATTCACAACAATACACACTCGGTATCTTAGTCACTCAATTTGTGTGTACATATTGCATAATCTCATACGTATATACTGTATTGTACTCTACACTACGCCACTGACTGCTAAACAATCATCTCTAGCACATCAGAGATTGCTGCCTAAAGACATGGATTAGAAATCACTGTCCACTTTAAGGAAATTAAACACTAGTCACTTTAATGTTTCCGTATCTTGCACTACTCATCTTATATGTTTAAACTGTACGCTATACTATTCTTCGGTAGCTTAGTCACTTAATCATGTTTACAAACTGCATCACCAATCTCTCATGTGTATATTGTATACTATAAAGCATACTATAAACGTATTATACACTGCGTGTTTCCAGCCCCGAATGCTGATTGGCTGACAGTGGTGGTATATGGGACCGTATACCATGAGTATGACAAAACATTTGTTTTTACTGCTCTAATTACTTTAGTAAACAGTTTATAATAGCAATAAGGCACCTCAGGGGTTTGTGGTATTTGGCCAATATACCACGGCTAATGGTTGTATCCAGTCACTCCGTGATGCATCGTGCATAAGAACATCCCTTAGCCATGGTATATTGGCCATATACAGTACCACACCCCTTCGTGCCTTATTGCTTAACTATACCACTTTATCTTAGTCCAATGCCACACTGACATTTATGTATATATTCTTTTATTCTATGTATTTATTCATTCCTTACTTAGATTTATGTGTATTTGGGTATATGTTGTGAAACTGTTAGATATTGCTTGTTAGATATTACTGCACTGTCGGAGCTAGAAGCACAAGAATTTCACTACACCCGCAATAACATCTGCTAAACACGTGTATGTGACCAATACATTTTATTTGATTTGATTAAGAATATATCAATATTTGGATGAGAAATGACAAAGCGGCATAGACTAAGATACAATATAATATAATATAATACAGTATATTGTGTTGTTCATACACAGTCTTTGCACGTTCTAAATTATGCACTGTGACTTTAGACTGTCACGGTGCGTAGGCAGGACCCAAGGCGCCGAGCAGTAGTAAATCAACATACTTTATTTGGTTACGCAAAAACAACAAAAAGGGAAGGAAGCAACCATGAACTGGAGTGCTACATGCACAAACAATAACGCACCCACAGGTGGGATACTCATCAACTTAAGTAGGATCCCCAATTAGAGACAATGCAGGACAGATGCCTCTAATTGGGGACCAACAAAACCAAACATAGAGTTTTCTAGAAACCTCCCCTCTGTCAGGCCCTGACAGTCACCTCCAGACCAACATAAAGATGGCTAGAGGTCTCCCTATAGTCAGGACCTGACAGTAGACACAGCTTTATGAAGTTGTCGAAAATGTAGAATTTAGGAAGCAGACAAAACACATCTTGTAGAGTGATATATACACCAGTTGGCAGAAATCACTGACCTGTTTAATCTTCTCTTATAGATGAAACTATACCCATTCCAGGAGCAATGATGCTAGCCAAGTCTCTACAGAGTACAGACTATTCCTCCCTCAGCGATGAGGTGATTCGTGGGTCTGTGTGGGTCTCCAATGGTGAGGGACAACTTCTTGAATCTTGCCCAGACGTATAATAATGTTTTTCACAGATATGTTACACAGAGACTGGCTGCATTGTGTGTCTGATGATTAAGAGGTGGGAAAAAAATCCCAAAATTGTTTGCAATGGAGGGTAATATATCATGTTAACCCCTGTAATCTATGCAGTCCTGCTGATATCATCTTGGAGCTAATTGTATCTCTCGTTCCAATTAGAAATCACTGAACAAACAAACAGGGAGTCAGATGACAGAAGAGCGAGGATCTAGCTGTCACTGTTATACTTGTTTTTAGTAAGGACTAGTGTCTGGGTACAAATGTCTTGACACACCAGTAACCACAAAGTTCCTAAGCTTTGGGTCATTGGTTGTAATGAAGGGTCAAACTGATGCTGATCTGACGATGTGCTGCAGGCCTGTGAGCTCTGCAATGAACACCTTGTGACAGACTGACATGTCTATGAACAGCTGAGCCTGGAACTCCTCCATATATCTACTGTAGCCTCTGGCTTGTTCCAACCACATAGTCTATGGATCCAGCTACGTACAGATCGCTAGACCTGAGCAATGGAGCAGTAAAGGGGAATCAAGATGCCGACAGGACTCCAAGTTTCTATTGTCCTCCAAATCACCCTGTGAAAGAGAAGGAGCGGGAGAAAGAGGGGGATTTTAGAGGGAGATAATATTCATTTTTCCACAATACCCACAGAGAGCCAGAGCCAGAGCCAAACCCTGACATGGCGGAAATGTTAATCAGCATGTGGTTTATTGGACATTAAAGTAAAGTCCTGCTCCATATGGACTCAATTCAGCTCCCTGTGCTGCACTAAAGCAGCTGCAAAGCACTAAATAACTTTACTCCACACAGCCATTTTAACCTGATGGCTATGAATAACATAGCACAGCACAGCCGTTACAGGCTTATGGCAGTGAATAGTGTAGTTCAGCACAGTCGTTTCATCATCATGCATTTTTCTGCTCTTAAGATATGAAAAACATGTGGTGAGCTTGACGTTAGGCCAGGTGCATCGAGTCTGCACGTAATATGGAAGAAAACAGGAAGGCTAGGAGTTGTTTTGAATACTAAGATATTGTAACACAAGATGTGTGATTGTGGATGTGACTGCAAAATAAATCTGGACCGCTCTTGCTTTGTGCTTGGTGTTAGATCAGTCAGACAGGGATAGAACTGGGAAGGTAGAGTAGGTCCATCCATAACCTGACAAGATCAGTCACAGAGACATTCTCTATTTCCTTATCAGTGTTTGGACAGGAGTGTACTGTAGTCTCTTTCTGACTGGTACCTATTACTACCTGTCTGTAAATTGGCTCCATGGTTCCACAGCCATTATCAGTAGCTGTAAATGTCAAGCGGCCATCTTTCTTTTTCTTTTCTTTTTCTCCACAGACAGACAATAAAACCGAGTGCACTGTGAGGTCAGAGTATGCATCATCATATCGAACTTTATGGACTGCTGAAATTCATGGCTTCTTTAAATCCCTGCGCTGAGACCTTGTGGTGCGTTGATCAAAACTAAACCATTAAATGCAGTGTAGAGGGTCCTCACTCAAAAAAGAGAGTTGAGCTCTGCTGAAATTCATGGAAATCTGGAAGATTAAATCCAAGGTGTGTGTGTTAATCAAAAATGATAACAGCTTCCCTAGACAGACTAACTAAGCCACTCTAATGAGAGCGAGAGGGGGGATGGAAGATACAGGTTGGTACATTATTCTCCCTGTCAAATTATGGAGAGGTTAATTGGCAACAGGCGTTTGCTGTAATAATGCTAAGAATGGGAGTGTGATTTTCTGTCTCCTATTGACTCATATGTTGATAAGATTGGTATCCAATTAGTCAGTTCTCTCCAAGGCCGGCGAGCGAGGAAGGGAGGAACTCAAAAGAACCGGATAGAACCTATTTTAAAGGGAACAGGGCACGGATGTGTGTGTGTGTGTGTGTGTGTGTGTGTGTGCGTGCGTGCGTGTGTGCGTGCGTGTGTGTGGCCGCAAGTGTGTGTCTATCGGGATTTAATTGACAGGAAGATTAAAGCTGACATCTGAGAGACGAAGAAGCTTTTTTCGGGCGCCAACAAAGTCGAAAAAAGAAGGAGAGTCTGGTCTCCTCTCCAGTGCCTGCCTGCCTGCCTGCCTGGCCGAGGTTTGGGGTGCGGCGGCACGGCCGCTCAACGTTAGCGCTGCCCCCACTGGGTGCGTGCTGTCTGAGATGGGTCCTACTTGTTGGACATTCATTATCAAACTCTGTTTGCTCCTTTCATCTGCAGCACTCAACGTAAACTACAGAGGCACCTTGCAGCTTGACATCTCTCCATTCATGCTGTACCTTTAACAGCATGCTGCCACTTCAAAGAGGAAGAGCTGCCTTTGATGTTGCAAAAAGAAAGAACCTCAATGATCTACTAAAACCAATGCAGCAACTTTTTGGAGGGAGCAGGCTGGCTGCTTTATTCAACTAACTCACTCTCTGAGTTTGAGAAGGGTTCTTCCTCTTAATGCCCAACCTCTGTTCTGTTCTTCCTGTCCATGACAAGTCCTTCCTTTGCAGATCCAGCAAACACAGAAAACGCAAGTTAGCCTTCGTCAGAGACAAGACACCAGAGCAGGTGGTCAATTCAATTCAAAGGGCTTTATTGGCTTGGTAAACATATGTTTACATTGTCAAAGCAAGTGAAATAGATCATAAACAATCACAAATAAACAGTAAACATTACACTCTAAAGGAATAGAGACATTTCATATGTCATGTTATGTCTATGTACGGTGTCTCTGTCTGTTCCTCCCATAATCTAAGACATTTCAAATGTCATGTTATGTCTATGTACAGTGTCTCTGTCTGTTACTCCCATAATCTAAGGCCTTTCCTCCTCGCGCTGCTGTAATCATATTAGTGTTTCTCCCTCACCTTAACCTACACAATTTGATCATTTAATTGTATTTAAGCTAAAACAAACAGTCACAAAGCACACGATTTCAATCATCATACTCAGTCATAAAATAGTTACTGATTACATGCAATGTCAGCTTGCGGTACATAATATGTGGCTCCAGAATCCAGTAATGATGCCATGTAACAGGAAATACACATGGCGTGCACAGGCACACACGCACACACTCATCCATCTGGGGCCAATCTAAACCAGTTGTTTCCTTTGAATTCAATGTTGCAGTAATTTGCAGTTTTTTTTTCAAAGGATCTGTAAGCTTGTGGAAATGACAAATGTGTTTGTGTTTTTCCTGTTTGTGACAGACAAGGAGCCTTTAAATCTGGTGCAGAAATCACAGCTATAAAAGGAGAAAGTAGGCGTTCTTCTTGACTGGTTTGTGGCAGTCTTTAATCTAAAACATTGTTGGGAAATTAGGCAAAAGGCCAGTTTGTTGGCCATGTGTGTAGATTGCAGACCCTCACTCCTGAGAAGATGAAGCAGGGAGGCAGGGCAGGCTGAGGCTGGGGCTCCCACCAGCCAACCACACCTCAACACACAGACAACAAGTGCATCTACATTGATTTTCTGCTTTGATCTGTGTGTTGAGATCTGTTGATTTTTTTCCTTTTCAAATCAAGAGTCATTTCCATTCTAAAAGCGGCAATTACAGTCTGTTGGATATAAAAGGCCTGAAGCTACTGGCCCCTTCATCCTCCAGCCACCCAGACACTGAATAATTCACCACAGCAGAGTTCATTAGCTATCGCTGGAAAATCCAACGGCAAGCAAACCTGTGGAAATGTTATTATTACTGTACTGACTGACTGACTGAGGATCCTGGCATGAGAACACCTGAACCATTTAGTCAGTGCTGTAGCTACCTGCCCTCGGAGCAGTTTCTGGATAATATTATTGGGTGCTTACTTTTCATATTGATTAAACATTCATCATCCTCTTGCATTAAAATATCCTGAATTTAGAGAAAAGTGTAATCCGATTGTTTAAAGGCGTAAAACTCATTCTGTGATTTTGAAAACGTTCACATACTGCACCTTTGGTCCAAAGACATTAAGACATTACTTCACCTCCCTTTCTATGAGAGACAGCTAAGCGTGTACCCAGAGCTGGAGAACAGGTCCCGGCTAACCTTGTCCCAGGCTAATTGCTAACAAGCCGGCTGGTGGATGAGGCTAGGTCAGGGCTAACAGTGATGACCCACGATCAACACTGTAGGATCAGAGATACCACACACGTACACACCACACACCCACCAAGTGATTACAGGGACGGCTGTTTAATCCAGCCAATTGTCATCTCATCAAATTATTAACAAGTGAGGCCCGGTGCAAATGTCAACAAACAGTGAAAAGTGATATTCAGTGCCAGTGACTGATTACAGGGGCAGACGGCTTGAACTTTAGCACTTTGTCAGCTCCTTAATTCAATGAATTTGACAATTATTGAAGCAGCTTTATTTTTTTTAGCCCTTCTTTTCTACACATGAAAGGCTGCCACACCAATTAGCTTTCATTCTTTTTTTCCACTCTTTCTTTTCTCTTTTTTTTCCTCTTTCTTTTCATGCTCTTGAATCGGCAGAAACCGGCATATTCCAATAATTTGCATTATCCTGTGAATCTGGGCTTTGAAGTTCTGATATGCGGTAAGAAATAGGGGCCCACTTATCCCGCATGAAAAAAAAATTCAAAGCCCATAAATACGCTGGAACAGATGTACATTATCATTGGATTTACTTTTTTTCTCTTTGCTCCTGTATTGGTAATAGAGTACCTCGTGTTCTTCTCATCCTTAGCGTTTAGCATCTCGTCTCTAGAGAAGCTAGCACCCCACTGGGCCAATCCGCACTTCAAAGCACTCACTGCCTATCTGCTGGAGACAAAGAGAACACATATGGCAGCCTCTCATTTTACCCACAATATCATTGCTTCTCCTGCTTTTGGCAACAACAAGATAGGGTTCATCTCCACCCCCTCCCCAACTCCCCCACCTCTTCCCACCCCACCCCACATAGCTCAACAACACACAATCTAAGGGTGTTTTCACATAGTAGTCTTTAAAATAACCCATCTCAGTATTTTTTCAATTGAACTCTGGGGTCAAAAAAAGCAATAGAACTCAGTTTTCTTTGTATTCACACTGCTCTTGCCTTTGAATGAGGACTCAACTCTTTTGCAGGTTCACTTCACCTATTCTGTGATCCGAGACCATTCACATTGCTATGTTTATTTGTATTTATTTAACCTTCATTTAACTAGGCAATTCAGTTAAGAACAAATTCTTATTTACAATGACGGTCTACCTACAGGGTCAGCCCCTGGAGCAAATTAGGGTTAAGTGCCTTGCTCAAGGACACATCGACAGGTTTTTCACCTTGTCGGTTCAGGCATTTGAACCAGCTACCTTTCAGTAACTGGCCCAACACTCTAACCGCTAGGCTACCTGCTGAACCAAGATTTTTTCCAACATTCACTCAATGCATTCTGAGTTTTGACAAAGGGCAGGACAAGCCATTCCATCCGAGTGTGTATCAGACAGCTAGATATTGTCAGGCTCTGGCCATAGGGAGGCCATTGACTCCTCTAGATAGCCAGGGTCAGAGCCTGACAGATCTAGGACTCTAGATATATGTTTAGGTGTAGAGTTGAATCCCCAATTAGAGACAGCTGCGAGGCATTGTCTCTGATTGGGGATTCTATTTAAGTTGCTATGTCCCACACCTGTGTGTGGGTCATTGTTTTGGGCGTGTCTGAGATGTCAGTATGTCGTCAGTATGTCGTCAGTATGTCGTCAGTATGTCGTCAGTATGTCGTCAGTATGTCGTCAGTATGTCGTCAGTATGTCGTCAGTATGTCGTCAGTATGTCGTCAGTATGTCGTCAGTATGTCGTCAGTATGTCGTCAGTATGTCGTCAGTGTCAGTGTCAGTGTCGGTGTCAGTGTCGGTGTCAGTGGCATGGTCATGGTGAAGTAAGTGTATTTCTGTTTGGTATACGTTGTTATTTTCGGCAGTTTGTCTATAAGTATATTTAAGTTGAATAAATATCATGTTGAACTTCTACTGCTCTGCATCCTGGTCTGTCTTTACACCCATCCGTGACAGATATACCTACTTACATTTTGGAAGCTAATAGATTGCATTTAGTTAAAAGATGATACATAATTATAATCAGAAAATAATAACAGAATAAATAGCAAAAGAATACCTGCTGATTAAAAACCAGTTAAATGTAATCTATGTAATCCCCTAAGTAATTATCATGAGAGCATACTAATGTTGCATATCTGGTAAAAAAAATGTTATAAATTGCTGAAGTTTAGTCACTTTTGAGGACACAAGCTCAAGTACATAGTACAAATATGAAAATTAAAAATGTGTATATATTTCCTAATCAACAAAACTGTATGTATGAATAAGGCTTGAAATTACTTATATGCTTTCTAAATATATGAAATTATACTATATTTTACTAACTATAAGAGTCACCTTCCTTATAACTGTAAAATGTGTATGTTTAGTGTTAGAGAAATTGTGCATATTTTCTAAAGGTCTCTTGATCAAAACGTCTGCCCTCATCGCTGTGAACGTCTCAGAGCTTTAGCTTGGCTTCCTGACACACTGTTTTTTGTTTAAAATCTATGAATTATTTTAGATTACTGGCTTTAATCTCTGAATGTGCTACAGTGATGGAAGGATTCCAGGTATATGCGTTGTTAGTGGCTGTGATGTAGGGTTCAGCCAGGAGTTGATGGACAGTCGTAAGAGCGAATGAAATGGTAGGAGGGACATCCCAGCTTCAAGTGGTGTCAGATTTGTGACATACTCCTGTGTCTGTGAGAATCAGGGCTACCGCTTAATGCAAGACATTTCAGTCTACAGTATGGTGTCCACAGATCGATTTATAAGCGAAAATGTTGGTCGGTACCAGAACCACGCAGGTCCCCAAAACAGGGGACTTTACATTTAATAGGTATAATGCTGTAATTGAAAATTGTACACCCAATGTAGGCTACTGCCCCTTTGAAATATTATTTTATTTTATACCCTATGTTGTGATTCTCACCAAAAATGTTGTCTTCTCACACTATTCAAACCCCACAATCGAATAAACAGCGTATGAAGCTCTGTCTAATAGAACACTTATTGCAAACAAATAATCTCAACTAAAATCTCGACACATTTTGGAATTTCTGTGACTAATCTATACCCAAAAACAGCACGTTTTTCTGCGAACCTGCACATCATAATATTTTCTCTTTTGTGGCTCCACTGTGAGGGGTTATGGCAGGGGAAACAGTGAAGTTGCAGTGGTCTAGTACGTGGTGTGGGAGTGCTTTTTGGAGTGCTTTTTGTTCACATTCCCCAAAAAAAGGGAACCGGACCGCGGAATTCAAGCGAACCGAACTCAGACCACCTCTCAAGATGGTGTCATTTTGGTTTGCTTCGGGGCTGTTTTGAGGGGTTTGAGTTCCTTTAGTGTTCAACTGCACAAGAAATTAAGCAAACCACACTGAGTTCACAAAAATACATTATAGTTCACAAAAATACATTAGAGTTCACAAAAATACATTAGAGTTCACAAAAATATATTATATAATTTTTCCACTAATTAGTATTTTGACCAATTACATCAGATCTTTTCACATCAGATCTTTTTCAGAGCTAATCTGATTGGTCAAAAGGCCAATTAGTGAAAAAAAAGAAGTTATTGGGCTGCCTGTATATAACACAGCCTTAGAGTAACCAGGGGTGTACATCTGATTGAGTAATGATTTGAGATTGTAGCTTTAAATACACACTGTGATGGGAATGGAGATCTTCCTCAGCTGAGTGAACCGAGCACCATCCTAACTGCCTTCTTTCCAAAGTGTTCTACCCATGTCTCTCAGGGGCCATCACAGTAATTGCTCACTGTAATTGCTGTATTACAGTGGCGTTAGGGCTCATCTATAAATTATCAGGACTCGTCTTCTGCTAACTGCAAATTCTTTAACTTTCCACACACTATAATAACCCTCTGACCTGGGTTCATCTGAATGCTCACACACAGAGCACCACACACAGAGAGAAAGCGAAAGAGAACCAAAGCAAGCAACTGAGACAGATATTGATCTGAGGTCAGTCTAAGGATTCATTCTCTGAGAGGACTCTGGAAACCTTTATGTTTTCCAGGTTTAGTGGCCATCTCTGGATGTCTATGTTTGTTTAGGAATTGGTCCCCAATTAGAGGCAGCTGCGCCGCATTGCCTCTAATTGGGGAGCTTATTTAAGTTCCGTTTTCCTGTGTGTGTGTGTGTGTGAAATTGTACCTCTATAATTTGTAAGGCGTTTGATTTTCCCTGTACATCCATTTTCCCACCTGTGTTTGTGTTCTTTTCGTGCACGCCAGTTCATGGTCGCTGTCGCGCTTTTTGTTATTTTGGTGTTTCGTATAATAAAAGGTATGTATTCTCCCCACAGCTTCGGGTCCTGTCTCATAGCTATCGTGACAGTCTAATTATTCCTGTGGTTATATCTCTCTGGTGCTCATCATGCTAAACCAACCTGCCTGCTGGACTCTTCTTCTTCTTCGCTCTGAGAGGATTGACAGGAGGCTACGCGCACTAAACGGCAAAAAGGAGAACAGAAATTCAGCAGAGCAGATACTTACAGACAGTACAGGGCAAATCAAACACCTTACAAATTATAGAGGTACAATTTCTGTATTAGTTAAACATAATACCAGCGAGTTCAAAAAGACATGCCGAAGTCAAACGAATCCAAAGAATTACTTTGAAAGAGTGATCTTAGATATTGATGTCGTTTCTATACCCACTCCTGGCTAACATCTCTCCATGTAGACCCTGCAGTGGGCTGGGGATGTGATTGATGTACTAAAAGATGAAATGAAGAAAGGAAGCTTTGGAAATGGCGTCGTTTGATGTGTTGGAAGGAAAGATACTGTTTATCATGATCCAGACTTCTGCGGACACACAAACGTGGCTGATTTAAATGAGCTGTATTTGGGAGAGAATGGCGGGTCACGTTGCCGAGCGACACGTTGCCGAGCGACACGTTGCCGCGGACACTGTGGTTGTCCCAACTTAAGCTGCATATCAAAGTGTGTGCATGTAGAGAGCGTGCCATGGCGGGCAGCTGTTGCCAGACAGATTTGGGAGCCCACTGAGGCTCCATGGGGTGGGATGGAAAGGATCCTCCTCCCCGTCCTCCAACCCCCTCATCCCCACATACAGCCACATCAAACCAACACATACATGGCACATCAAAATACACACATACAGACTAACGCACACAAAAGAGGATAAAACGACCTGAAATAAACCCAAACGAGGAAATGTATGTATAAAAAACACCATGGGCTCAGAGCTCCAGCAGAAACAGATTCCAAGACACACATAGGCGACCTGCGGTAGTTTAAATCACACACACTCCCTCATCCATATACATCCAACACAAATACCCACAGCAGCACCACAGAACAAATCCACACAAAGAGGAGTCAGCAGACGTATTCTAGGGAACAGGTTCATACTTTAATGAAAGGGTATTTCCCTTGGCACAGTTCTGCTATCAAATAAATAAAGCAATTAATCAAGAACTGTCTATATAAACTAAACAAAGTCATGAAAAAGCCATTAGGGACAAGAGAGAAAGGGTCTAGTCTGCTATTGAGGAACTGAACAGGAAGTGCCAGACATGTTTCATATACAACAGTCACCAAGAAGAAGTGAGAGAAAGAGACAACTATCCTTCCCTGCTAGCGCTGATTGGCACAGCAGATATTGTAGAGAAGTGACAAAATAGTTGGCAAGTGTGATAGTTTGGCAGAAATACTGTATATTCACTCAGTCATTCAATTATTATAAATACGTTTATTCCTTCTACATGATACTTGTATAACATTTCTGCAGTCCATTTACTATTTACATTAGTTAAACATGTAGATACATGAATTTTACAAAACATAACTTAGTGGTGGAATACAGTGAGAAAAAATCTTGTCAGTAAATACTGAAACTGAATACATTTACAGATGGAGATCATACAGTGGAGAATTCTGGAGCAGAATTTTAGATGCCGATGAAGCTGGAGAGTCCCTTTAAAGAGTCATAGTGTCCGCCGAAAAGGCACCCTATTCAACACAGTGCACTACTTTTGACCAGAGACCCTGGTCAAAAGTAGTGCATTATATAGGGAATAGGGCTCCATTTCAGACGCACCATAGAGATATCTGTTCCAGTGGCTACCACAGGCCCACTAATACCACAGTACTCTAGAGGCACATGGCACCATTCATCTAGTGTCTGTGGTGTTGGGGGAAGATGGCTGTAACTTTAACTGAGGATGAGAACCCAAGTAGATCCCTGCCTATTAGCCACGGTATCTGTCTGAGGGGATCACGGAGCTGTGCAACTGAGTGATCCAGACACCTTCTCACACACACGCCTTATGAGGACCACCATGAATGGAGATGCGGCCCCTCTGCCTCTTTCTGGCTTGATATAGTCCCCAATGCAGCCACAAGCCATTTCCACCTTAAGCATGTCTATCCTATGGGCAGGTGCTAGTATCAACACCTCTACTGTTTAGCTGTGGTGTTGCCGTGGTGTGGGGTGAAGACTACAACATGAGTTATAGTGTTGTGATGGGCCCTGTCAGATGGGGTGCTGCCATGACAGGCCAGACAGATCGGCAGCGTTCCAGGGGAGAGAGGGGCTGTGGAATGGGGTGCAGCTGCGTTCCCCTTGTGGGTGGCTGAGGTGGGTGACTGTGTCCCATGGTTAGGCCAGCCTGACTGGTGCCTCTGCTAATGGACAGCCTGCAGCTGTGTGCGGGAGGGCAGCACTGGAGCTCAGGACAAGCCTGGAATGCACAGGATTCCTTCAACTGACTCAAAACACACACTAATGGAAACTTGAATTAAAAGCTAAACCTACACATGACCCAGAGTGGAAAGTTGGCTGTGATGTTCATACACCTGCTGTGAGATTCAACACACCTGTAGAGGAATTATTGAACTCTTCACACCTGCTCACGACGCGTAGCTAGTAGCTAGGTCTAACAGGTTATACTGACTACCAATGTTCCCTCTAAGATACGCAAGCGCGCAGCTCCCCCAGGACTGCCGATTAGAAGAAATATCAGCCCGCACAGAGAAGCACGAGATTGAACTTCACTCAACTTTCTAGAGTTTTCCCCGTTAGTGAACACTATCAACATTTCCCTTTACTGTGGAAATTGTGATCGAATCAACGCAATATTAGCCACTTTCCATGCAACATACTGTACCTAAACAAAACAAACTATGCAAGAGATTTTTTGGTAGGCAGAGCGCATCGGCGTAGGATTCTATTGCACTGACAGGCACAACATAGGCCTGTACTCTACACAGACTGGTGCAACATGACCAATCAGAGCTGCAGTCAGCCTATATGCAAATAGACCATTGCCATATATGCATCTGTGCACCAGATGCAGGCATACCATAGTGACCTGTCCTAAACAGTGGTGTAGGGCTCTGACGGTTCACCTAGTGTGGAAGAGGATCTGAGAGGTCCTGTGTAGTTAGAGCTGCCCAGCAAGCCTTCAGCAGGGTGAGTTATGGTCCTGGTGGAGCCTGCTCGCCGGGCCTTGTGTCACCTAGCACCAGAGGAATGAGACAGACAGCTGAGAGCCTCCCCCCCTGGCCCAGCCCGCCCAGCCAGCGTCATAAACAGAGCCTTGTTGCCCGAGGGCTGGGGACACATGGCGTGATGGCGGCCTGGTGAAACGAGTGCTGACAGCTGGGGACAGGGGGATGCCCCATGGGGGGACAGCGGTTAGGGTCATGTGGTATGATCAGACCTGGAGGATCATGGGACTGCTGTGGATTGTCAACCACCACATATTTATGATTCAGCTAATGAGAAAGAGCCTTACTGTGAACTGCTAACCACAACGATTGGATGTACTTGAGGTGTACACTGACCATTTGTCTGAAAGAACTGTGTGTGGTGATATTAGGGGAAGATAGAGTTGTATCTTTGATGGTCTAAATTGTATACATAGTGGTCTTTCAATAGGGGAAAATGGGATTGAGGGAGACAGAAATTTAGATTGTTGATACAAACATATCACATTATAAATAAAGCTTATAATGTCGATAATATACCTGTGTTAAACGTGTACATACAATATGTAGGTCAAATATTTAGGAGAATTTCAAAACTACATGACTGCAGATTGTGGCATTTTTAAAAAATGTTTTGTAAAATAAAAAAAAAACAACATCTGAATAATAACAATAATAATAACACCAACAATTCCATTAATAACGCTAGAGGTAGCAGCTGATTACAGTCTTCTATTCTCACTGAACATTTCAATATTTTTCTCTCATGGAGTGTCCTGTATTGAATGTGAGAGTCAGGAGCTGGATGATCTTGTCTTCTTCATCAGTCCTCTGTTCTGACAGCCCATAGTGTCTCCAATGCAACTGCACCCACAAGTGCTTTTCAAGTGATTTTCAGTGGCGACAAGGGTATCACAGCAGACAGGGAACACATGCACACACACACACACACACACACACACACACACACACACACACACACACACACACACACACACACACACACACACACACACACACACACACACACACACACACACACACACACACACATACAGTATATTCATACACACAAATGTACACATTCTTTTTCTCTCTTTCGCTCTCTCATTTGCTCTCTCTTTCGCTCGCTCTCTCTAACACAAATTCACTGGACACTGGGGATGTCTATTTTACTTCATATATTTTATCTTTTTACATCACAGTCTTTCCATCCAAACCAGCCCCTCACCTCTCATTCCCCTCCCCCAAAACTCAGAGGTCTGTGAGGATGGCGGTGCCAGTATGGCCACGTAAAGTCAGTTAGTCCATCAGAGTAGAGGGTTTCAGAGCACCAGACAGACAGAGAGGGATGAGAGGAGTCCTCTGAAGGATTACAGCAAAGTCTCTTTTCTCCTTCTGTTCCTCTCAGGCTCCCTATTACATCCCTCTGCCCTGTCCTGCTCCTGGTTCCTGGGACGCCTGAAGACCAAGACACTGTCCCACTGCCTCACAGGGACTCTTCATGCCTGGCCAACCCATAATAACCCTCTTCACCCTGCACCTCCCCCTATCTGTCCAACTCAATCCTCCTGATGTCCTGTCCTCTCAGCCCACAGGGCCAGCTCTTGTGGCAATGCAAGACCCAACTCCCCCTGACCCTTGTCTGTCTGCAGAGTCTACTGGCCTGGCTGTGGAGCCAGGAAAATGTGGGGCTGTGAGAAGGTGCTCTGGGGCCGGGGCAGCAGGACAGTGGGCTGGCTGGCTGGCTCAGGACTGGTAGAAGTGGTGGTAATGGTGGTGGTGTTCATGGTGGTGATGATGCTCGTGCCTCTGAACCATCTGAGCCAGCCCTCCTTCATAGAGGAGCACACTGGGAAGGTCCCTCACCTGCTCCTTCTCCACTACAGGCCCCACTGGGGCCCCCAGAGACCCCAGGGCCCGGTACTGCTGCTGTCCCTCCTTGGCCCTCTGCTTGTGCCTGCGGTAGGGGGCTGAAGACTGGTGAGGGGGGGTCTGGCTGGGCAGGGCCGGGGGAGGGGGGGCCCCTCTGCTTCTCATCACCCTGCCAGTGGTGGTCTGCGTGGGGTGTGTTCGGCTGTGGGTCTTGGGGGAGCGCAGGGCATGTTTACCCGGGTCTTTACTCGGTCGTGGGGGACAAAGAGTGTCATGGCCCGGGGCGGCGCTGCTCTCCATGGCCACCTGCGAGCGGCGGTGGTGGGAGTAGGAGTGGCCGTTCTCTGGTTCATGAGAGCGAGACCTGGTCTGGTTCGATGGTCGGGTCTGTGGCTCTGCTTTCACAGGCTCTGTGGTGGGAGCTGGAGAGGATAGAAATACAGGTCAGGATAAATGTATTTATTTTTTATTCATTTTTTATTCAACCTTTATTTAACTAGGCAAGTCAGTTAAGAACAAACTCTTAATTACAATGACGGCCTACATTGTTCTACAGGGTAAAACATAGTAGTAATGGCGCCCCTGGAGCGTATTAGGGTTTAGTGCCTTGCTCAAAGGCACATCGGCATAAAAAAAAAAAGAAATGCCTTGGGTATTCGAACCAGCAAGCTTTCGGTTACTGGCCCAACGCTCTAACTGCTAGGCTACCTGCCACCCATGATGGGTAAATTGATACACCAATAACTTAATTGAAAGACTGAGAAGTTCATAACTCATAAACATTAATGTTACCAGTTCCAATACCTATTTTAATACATTTATTTCATTTTTTCTGCTTTCTTTTTTCACAGGACAAAGTGTATTGTTCTGCTTTGAACTAGAGGAGGTCACACTAAAAAAATGATCCTGTCTACACAGACATTTACACCAAAGCAGCCCCATATTAAACATAATTTAATTCAATTCATGATGGTGCCTGGCCCCTGAACACATATCGTTTTGTGCCCTGGTGGGTCCAGGTGTTTTACTGGCCAGACCTGCCTGCCTGTAGTACAGCTAATGGACCCAGCCTCCAAGCAGGTGCTGGGGTAATGAAGGCCTCTATCTGGACAAAGCTTCAAAGGACTGCGGTGCTGTGATCGGTCAGCGTCTCTAGTCTCCAATCTCTCCATCATCGCCCCCGGCCCTAGCCCCCCCATCGCTCCCCAACCCTCTGGCGCTCCCCCCCCTGGACCAGCCCCCCTGGGCCAGCTCACCTCCTCCGAAGCGGGATGTGTAATTCTCGATGCCGGCCAGGTCTAGGTAGTGGTTCCTGCGCTCCAGGTTCTCATCCACACAGTGGCGCTGGCAGCCCTGACTCTGACCCTGCTGGGTCAGAACCTGGTTCTGGACATTGTGGTGGTCACTGTGATGACGCCTAGAGGGGAGAGAGATGGGACATTACAACAGCTTGAAGCAGTATTTTTTGCTGTCTAAGACGCATCGCAAAACATACATTCTGTCAGTGTCAAAATAAAGATTGTTATTAGTGTCAAAGATGTACACATGTACATTATGGTCTTGCAAAACCTGGATTCAGGCTGTAGAACATATGTTACCTGAGGAGGGCTCGAGACTTCTTCTCTGCACTTTTAGGGTCTTCAATGCACTTGTCAGTCTTGGTTCTGGGGTGGGGCATGTCTGTGAGAGAGAGAGCAGGACATTATCAAAAAGAGCACACACACACACACAGGCCTATTTCTTTCGGAAGAAAGAAACCTTTGTTCACAGCCTTTTACTTTGAAGATCTATAAAAGAGAAAAAACAGCAATGCTTCATTTATTTACTCCAGGCCTCATATAAGACATAAATAAAAAATATATAACCCAGAGTTTATTAATGAAGTGAGATATGTTGTGGTTTGGAATTAGCATGTAGACAGCCAGTCAGCGGTTCGTTTTCAAAGCCTGCTTCTTTTGAATCGCTTGACGTTATAAATAGCCACAACAACAGGACGTAAACAAACAGGGCATTTTTTCTTCTCAATACTTGTTTACCAAGTCATCAGTTAGAAAGGTTACGTTGAATGTAGCTATATTTTACCGACAGCTCTGAGAAGTGGGGGGTGAGGGAGAAGAAGAAAAAAAACTGGAGAAAAATAAAATGGTTTGGTTATCAAAAGGAGTCGGTGCATCTCTTAAGGTTTTTCAGAGTATTTGAAGGCACTGGGGGGCTCTCAGCTCTGTCACTACTCCCATCATTAAAAATGAACCCCATTGTGCCGGAGAGATGGAGCGATGGGAGAGATGGAGAGACAGGCAGAGAGAGATAGAGAGGAGTCTGACAGGCCTGAAGCAGGTGCCTTTCTGCATAACAACAAACAAGACTGGATGTGCTGACAGCAGAACAGTCAAGTAGGGGAGCCACAAGAACACAGCTCTCTTTCCTTCCCCTCTATCTCCCCCTTGTCTCCCCCATCCTTCCTCCCCCTCCCAGCCCTGTGATCCTCCACGAGCCTGGTAGTTACCTGCGGGGCCCTGCGTGCAGCTCCGCCAGCGCTGACTGGAGTCGGGGGCCACGGAGAGCTTGACCCGCAGCGTCTTGCTGCTGCTGGGGGAATGGTTGACCGACGTGTCCACCACCTCATAGATGGTGTGGAGTAGGCTGGTGATGTCCTGAGGGAGGGGGGAGAAAGAGAGACAGAGAGAGAATTAGACCGATACCCGCTTATTATCCAAAATCCAGAAAAGAGCCGTTAAATTCTACAACCACCTAAAAGGAAGCAATTCCCAAACCTTCCATAACAAAGCAATCACCTACAGAGAGACGAACATGGAGAAGAGTCCCCTAAGCAAGCTGGTTCACAAACACACCCCACAGAGCCCCAGGACAGCAACACAATTAGACCCAACCAAATCATGAGAAAACATACTTTAACAATTTGCACATCGTTACAACACTGTATATATATACATCATATGACATTTGAAATGTCTTTACTCTTTTGGAGTGTAATGTTTACTGTTTAGTGTAATGTTTACTGTTCATTTTTATTGTTTATTTCACTTTTGTTTATTATCTACTTCACTTGCTTTGGCCATGTTAACATATGTTTCCCATGCCAATAAAGCCCCTTGAAATGAATTGAATTGAGAGAGAGAGAGAGAGAGAGAGAGAGAGAGAGAGAGAGAGAGAGATGGTCTGAGTTATTACACAGCTGAAAACCAAGTGACTGTAGTCTGTCTAGCATGTTACAGGCAAACAGGTGGAGAGAAGAACATGCTGGCATGTCAGTTGTTTTATTTCAGTGTTCTCCCTGTAAAGTGATCAGGCAGGGAGTACAAAGATGGGATATATGCATTAAATAGATGTGTCCGGGAGGTGGGAGGAGAAGTGCTCAAATATGTCAAAACTGATGCAAAACTTAATTTCACTCTCTCTGTAGGCTTTTTATGGTGGTTTGTGTAACTTTGGAAGTGGTTAAATTAAGAGCTTTTAAAAGGATTATCTCCCTCTCAGTATCTCTCTCTCTTTGAATGAGTGGAGTAGCTGAGGGCCACAGCACAGACCTTTACCTCAGGGATAAGAGTCAGACAGAATAAGACAATAAAATAGGAGGGGAAATCCTGCAGGAGAGAGATAGAAAGGCTGAATAACATCCACACACAACGTCAGTAAAGCACAGAGCAGACATCTGAAATCTGCACTCGCTTAAGTCTTTAAAAGCCTGTTCAGGAAGAGAGCAACATGAACATCCACAGACGGATCAAAAACATAGTATGTTTAATTATACATATTTCACGTCTTGTTAGCATTACGGCATTTCTACTAATGTTCCCTGGACTGCCACTGGCGAGAAAAGGGGCTTACAAAACCACTCCGAAATTAGGACCTTTTTGGGTCTGTCAGTCTAGCTTCTGCGCCCTCTCCTCTAAAACGTCCAACTGCCTGCATTCCAATTGCCTTGCCTCTCTCTGACTGCAACATAAAGGCCTATTATGAGCTCTTTGGGGACTGGCTCCAGATACTGTTTCAAACGCTAAGACGTCAAAAGAAAAGTCTCCTATGTCATTTATATTTTTCAATTTTTTCATACGAGTGAAGAAATAAAGAAAGCTGGAGAAAAAAAGCTACTTTCTTCTTCTTCTTCTTTTTGTGTGAGCTGCCGCCTGCCGTCTCATGTGCCGCGGGGCCACGGGCGATGCCAAAGAAACTGGAGATCCAACCATCCCACCACACAGAGGACGGCTTCAGTCTCTTCACACTGTTTCAACTCAGCTCTCCAAAAATACAGGCCTCTCTGACTGCACTGCTCAGATCTTTACAAGGCAGCAGCCAGCCACTAGATATCTATAGCTGGGAAGGGAAAAGTCTCTTTGGTTCCTAGTGGCTGTATTATTGAAATGGATTAATGTAACTTAATCTGGTTGTGTCTCACTTAGTCTATGTGTGTGTGTGTGTGTGTGTGTGTGTGTGTGTGTGTGTGTGTGTGTGTGTGTGTGTGCGTGTGCGTGTGCGTGTGCGTGTGTATGTGTGTGTATGTTTGAAAGAGGAAAAGATCACGGGCAGGTAAAGAAAAGGAAAGTGCCCTGATATGTGTAAGAGTATGTTTGAATGTAAATGTGTTTCTACCCTTACCTCTCTGGTGACCTTTCCATTGTTGTCAAAATCATAAAGCGTGAACGTCCACTCCTGTCTGTTGTCTTCCTCTACAGAGACGGCACACTCAAGCTCCTGAAACAACACATTTCAATATCAATACCTTCACGTCTGTGTGCATGCTTCCATCCCTGAAAGAGTATTGTATTTTTCGCTCTAGTTCTCCTCAGAGGCACTAATAAATGGTCCATGTTGGTGGTTCACAGTTCGACTTCACACTCACTTCAAACTGGAGCTGTTTCTGCGTCCCTGTGGGCGCCTGGCTCTCTCTCCCCTGCATCTTCTCCTCCACACAGCAACTGTCCACCGTCTTCTCCGGGGGCAGAGCCACTGTAAGAACACACACGCAACCGCATTATCAAATCGAAGTTGACAGTTTAGCAGATGTTGTAGCGGGTGCAGCAAAAGAAACGTATGTTACTAGCGCCTAACAATGCAGTAAAATGTCAAACAATTAAAATGTAAGGATAGAAAAAAAATAAAAGACAAGAAATCAAGAACGACGAGATCAACTAAGAATGATATGTATAGCAGTAGATATATAAGAGTAAGCTATGTCAAGAACCCAGTGTATAAATAAGCATAAGGCACAGACACAAAATACTTTGGGGCTTGGATGCATATCATTACCATGGGAAAGTGCTAGAATAGCCCCAGGAATGGGTGAGGAGGTGGATGAATGGAACATGGAGACATGGAACTGAACAGACATAACATGCCCTACAAGCCAAGAACAGGACAATGTGGCGTAAGATATTACATTCTAAACTGGGAACATCATCTTATCTGAACATCAAAGAACCCCATGGGAGCCCTGCCTCTGTATCTGTGCCCACTGTAGCTGAGCTCATAATGCTGGATGTTTCACTGAGTAGTATAGCTCCCAGACATATAGACCAGACAGACAGCGTCCATAGGGAGGCCTCTACTCCTCTGTCACACACACATCTTATTCCAAAGCTACGCACATCCTCATCAACACTCGGCCCCAACTACAGTATCAACCCTTATAACTTATGTCAGCCCACCAACAACTCCTACTGTAACTGAACAAGTCACAGTCCTTTCATATCCTCTCATCACACCATAATCCAATTAAAACCTCTGCGATGCTTCAGACCTGGGTACTACAAATGAAAAACAGACTGATAGGTCACTGGCAGAGGCCATGAATACACAGAGTCACTCCATGGGTCCAAGTAGTGCACTGTTTAGAGAACCGGGTGCCATTTAATTATTTTTTGGGTTTTTTCTTGTACTCCTGCCTGACCAATCAGGAACTGCCTGGGTTACTGCGCACACACACACACACACACACACACACACACACACACACACACACACACACACACACACACACACACACACACACACACACACACACACACACACACACACACACACACACACACACACACACACACACACACACACACACACGCACAGAGCACAGAGCACAGCTCCTCGTAACCCTCTCTTTTGATCATCTCAGGTGCTCAAAGGTACCATTGTGCCATGCGAGGGGGCAAATCTGTTGGGTAGCAAGCCCAATATGGAGAAGGAGATGCTTATCTCCAGGCTAATGAAAAGGCCCAGAGGAATACTGTAGGCTCAGAGGGCACCCTATTCCATATGTAGACGTAATCTGCTATCTCCCTCTCTTGACTCTGACCCCCCTCGTCACTGAAATACAGTCGGCCTGCTCTTTACAAGTGGAGCTAAATGCTGCCAGAGGATTGGCTGGTGATCTGATCTGAAGGGAGGGGAGGAGGGACTGGGCTGGCACTCTCACTATGCCATCATGCCTGATCCAACAGCCCTGACATTATAAATCCACACAGACACGCACGCACGTGTACCCCCACGCACGCAAGCACACACACACACACACACACACACACACACACAGCTATCGAACCATCACACCCACAGGACCGCTGTCACACACTCTCAGCTTTTAGCTCTGTGTGGTTAGTCTGAGAATCAAGCAAGTGTGACCAGACACAACAGAGATACAGGCTTATACAGCTGAATTGGACTTCTGATACTCACTTAATGACCTTGTGAAAACTACATTTGAAAAGGCACAGAGGATGTAACTGCAAGATCCGAAGAGCCAGAACGCGCTTTCATCTTGGATCCCTTTTGCTTCGTCCCTCTTTGCAATTTTGCCAGCAAGTTCTTTTTTAATCCTCACAAACTTTCTTAGGAAATGCTTACTGAAGCCCTGAGGAAAGACAGGCTTTTATATGTGCATTGGCCTAACGATCATATGTTACCTCTCTCTAGCTCTCTATGTCTGTCCCTTTCCCTTTCAACAATCCCCTTTCATTCCTGGCTTATAAGGAATCAATAATACAGAATGCTCCATAACAGTTTTCCTTCAAGTTTAAATGTGATTTAAGAAATCTGTTAGTGAACCCCCAGGTCTAAAGAAGAATTGTACCAAACGGTAATCAATAACTCCTTTGATAGTAAGTCGTCTCTCATAAGTTCTGACTGAAACGTGCCACAAATAGTACTTGTCTACAGAGTCTGTAAGAGAACCATGGTGTGTCACCTCTTCTGAGAATGAGAAAGAGAAAGGGACCAAGATGGCTCTTCAACTGACACAGGAAGGGATTTTGACAGGAATAAGGTGTCGTGTGAATGGCCATCTAACGTTACCATACTTTCATGTTCTATAATAGGTTGTATTTATAGTGCTTTTCACCAGGTCTTAAGGAAATCTTATGTGGAGAGGACTGTGATGAGGACCAAAGCATACCTGGCCCACCGCCTTAAAATAAACCAGCCTGAACTAGTGGAACTATAAGACAAAAATAGCCAGCCGAGACACCCTGACCCACATATCTGGGCTGGTCTCATCCCACTCTCCCCTGCTGCTAGTCAGGTAGCACAACAGAGCTCTGGTGCTCTTTTCCAGCTCAGTTCAGATGAACTGAGCTTCCTGATTCCTTAATCCAGGATCACACCACACAGGGGGGGAAACAGAATAGATGGAGGCGGGTTGCAAAGCACAGAGGGGGAGGGGAGGGCCGGTGAGAGAAAGGGGGGAGCAAAGGAGAAGGGAGGTAAAGGGGGGTTCCATACATCCACATCATCAGCACATTTCAGGAGCTTAGTGGGGGAGGGGGCATGCGGCCTACCTTCTAAACGGTAATGTTCATCACTGATCCCCTCTGCACACGCCTTGTCCAACACATCCTGGAGAGAGAGAAACATAGAGACACATTTGTTTTAGTATATTTGTCACAGACCATGTACAACAAATATACATTCCACCAGATTTAGCTACATACATTAGAGAGGAAGAGTATATTCACCATATAAACAAACTATTCTAGATGGACACTGGAGATCCACATTTGAGCCGTCAAAACTTTTTAATATTTGTTTATTTAACCTTTATATAACAAGGCAAGTCAGTTAAGAACAAATTCTTATTTACAATGACAGCCTACCCCCGCTAAACCCTCACGACGCTGGGCCAATTGTGCACCACCCTACGGGCCTGATACAGCCCGGGATCGAACCAGGGTCTGTAGTGACACCTCTAGCGCTGAGATGCAGTGCCTTAGACCACTGCGCCACTCGGGAGCCCCAATACTTAGTGGCTAAATCTAAATGACAGTGTTCAGCTCTATATATGTAGAGCTTGTTTGACAACTGTGAGCTGAAGGTAAGCAGAACCAGGAAGTTAGAGAAGACAGTACTGTAATTGAATGATCTAAACAGAGTGAGCGTACGACTGATTACCACAGGTACACAGTACTGGAGTAAGTCAAAGAACTAAAAAAAAACTCTTCCTGTGGGGAATTGTGGGTTGTCTGTGAGGTTATTTCCGTGACGGGGTCTATCGTCATTGGGGGTAGTGATACGCTGGTGGGCTTATTTTTTTCAGTCCACCCGACCCCAGCCCCTCTCCTCTCCTGGCAGCCGTGTCTGTGAGTGCATACCAATGGGACTGCGTGATATGTGGGCACGGGGCTTCACCATGGAAAATGCCAACTCAGGTGTCTCTGTGGCATTACAGTGATCTGGCTCAATTACCCTTACTCACACACACACCCTTGATCTGAGAGTTCTCTTTCACACACACATCGGAAAAAACTCTCTCTCTCTCGCTCTGGCATAGACATACATACATACACAGGGTACTACTGAAAACACTCTCACACCGTTACCCTACACAGATATAAACCCAGACACCTACTAACTACATGATAAACACACCACACAACCACACTCTACATACTGTACATATATTAAAGTTACGGTACACCCTATCCTTTGTGTGAAGTACCTGCTCAAGCAATAAAAAACACCACTACAACAACTCCTGAGCTGCTTGATCTAGTCTATGTGGAGATTCTCTCCCCCCCTCAGGAGGAGTATACACTACTCACCACATCACTGACTGACTATAGTTCACTAAATATGGAGTAGGGTGCCATTTGGGGCACAGCTTGACTGAGGCTGTCTGAATCACTAAAACCTACTCAGAAGATAGCCAGGTTCCTCTCTCTCCCACTGAGCCGAAACCTTGCCAGCCTGCTATTTAAACTGGGCCTTGTTCCTCTCTCTCCCTCTGAGCCGAAACCTTAACAGCCTGCTATTTAAACTGGGCCTGACCCAGACTAATATGGTCAGGCCCAAAAGAAGCCAGCCCAGGAGATAAAAAACAGACACCGTCTGTGTGGCAGGAGTGAGAGTGGAGAGCGAGAGAAGAGGGGAGGTGGGACGGTGGGGAGAGAGTTAAATGAAGCAGTGTTGCTACTTAGTGCTCAGACCCTGCTTTGCCTTTGAGAGGCAGCCAGCAGAGCAGTATGCAGCAGATAGGGTAAGTAACAGGAGAGATCTCACAAGAACACACTCAGAGGCCTGAATGTCAGCGCTGCTGAAATCCTGCTGCCAACACACATCTCTAACGGTTTTCTGAATGCCTTGTATTTACAGATACTCACCGGGGGTCTCTGAATGTAGTACAGATTAAGCTGTACTGTGTAGCGAGTGTGTGTTTGTGTGTATGTGTGTGTATGTGTGAGACAGAGAGAGACAGAGAGACAGATGCAGTCAGATAGCTGTCCCTGAGTGGCGTCAGGACTATCTCTGCAGGTCAGGCAGAGTTCTTCAGGTCAGAGGAGGAGGGCTCAGGAGCGCCAGCTGACAACTTAATTGTCAGTAGTACTGCAGCCAGCATTGACACCACAGCCACAGAGCTCCAGATCTACAGTACTATTCACAATTAAGGTCCTGGCCTGTACAGTAACCCCAGCCCAGGCCCCAGCCTCCCTCCCTCCACAAACCCCCAGAAAAATCACCCCTCAATCAACATTCCTCCAGCCTCTCTCTCACCAGGGTTTGTACTCTGAAATCAAACAATGAAGGCGGCTGGGCTTTAGTTACAGCGAGCAACATCCCTCCAATCAAACTCTCAAAGTACACACACGCACTTTCTCTCTCGCTCATACACACACACACACTTTCTGTTTTAGATGAATGACCCAACATTATGGCGGGGTTAGCCAAGAACATGACAACAGGGGAAAGAGGAATGTGCTAATAGGTTGTTGTCTGTGATGATGGATGGCAGCAGTATTATTAGTATGCTGGGGTTACTCTGGGATCTGCTCTTGGCATCTCTGCTTAATGTTGAAAAAAATGTAATGTGTTCAGTAAATACATTTTTCAGAGCCCCCCCCTCACTTTTCTCTCATCCCCTCATCACTCCCGCCCCCCCCTCTCTTTTCTCTCATCCCCTCATCACTCCCGCCCCCCCTCTCTTTTCTCTCATCCCCTCATCACTCCCGCCCCCCATCTTGTTTCTCTCATCCCCTCATCAAAAGATCTGACCGCTAAATGGCAGGAGTAATATGATAAGAGAAACAGAACTAGGCAGAGAGAAATGTGCACAGTATCATTTCAAATATAGAATATATTTTCTCTTCTAGAATGTGCCGTTCGGAGAATCAATTCGACACACACTCAAACTCAGACTAGGACTGTCTTCAGATTGCTCTGGCCCTGGCAGTGAAGTGACTGAATGTCCCTCATTGTTTATTTCAGGGCCTTGTCCCAAAGGAACAAGGAATAAGGCCACTCTCTTTATCCAGCAGCTCCAGGGCCTGTTGTGGCCCCGTCAGTAGGCTTTAATGGAGCTAGAATAACACTTTCAGTGAGGCTCAGGTCCTCAAGTCCTCACCTCCTCACCAGGCAGGCAGAGGGCTGGACCAGCTTTATTCAGCGCTGTGAGAAAGAAGTTTAATCCCCTGAACCTCACTTCTGACTCTGGTGGTGACACACTGAGCCCTCTATAGTATTCAGCCCCTCCCTGCTACCTCAGCATCTCCATTCAGATCTATGGAGGACCAGGCCTGCACCCCTCTCTACTGTGGGACTGACTGCTCTTTTCTTCCTGGGGAGCTCACAGGGACCCCACAGGAGGATTAGGGAATGGGGATACAGACTAGTGACCTCTGTCCTCTTTTAGAAGGTTCTAAAAAAGGTTTAGGAGTTGTTTTTGTTCATTGATGGATTCTTGGCTGGCTCAATGAATGGAAGATTTCACACATAGTTTAGTGAATTGTTTTTATTCACACTTCAAAGTTGTTTCATCCTCTCAGCTTCAGGGCTAATGTGGACTTCAATGCACAAGCGACGTTATCAAAGAAGAATTTATACTATTCTTAAAATGTTTTCCAGTGATTGCATCTTTTGTTCATCCACCCTTTATTATTATTATCTTCAATGACCGTGTTTGCTACTAGCTATAAGCATGGTAATCAGCTGACCTTAAAAGAGCCATCCATCTTGACCTGTCGTGTCAGGCCAATGAGCCAATCACAGGCCTGCCTGGTGACCTTTGCCCTCTGTGGGGTCTAGGGTCACAATAGGAGTGCAGCTTAAGGCAAACAGAGTCAGGGACAAGGCCAAGTGCTGCACAACCTTGATCATCTCAAGTAGAACTCAATGAACGCTGCATCTTCCTGTATCTTTCATACCTTTAGTAACCATCTCCCAATCTATATACGCTAATCAAATGTGCTTCACTGGCCTAACTCTATACAACAAAACAGAAAAGTGAAGGCCAAGCTGCTTATTTGAGCAATAGCCGAGGAGAATTAACTGCTCAGATGATGAACATTGTGTGATACTGTATGTGTAAAGTTATTTAGGCTTTTTTTGTGTGTGTTTATGACTGGTGTTATGGAGTGTTTATGAAGGTTTTACGAAGACTACAGTGGAGTGTCACTTTCCCAGCTCTGCAGAACGTATTTGGCCGCTACTGCAGAGCTTCAGAGTATCATGAAAGGCTGTAAGCACATGAACAAGCCTCCTTCCTCCAACGCTTGGGACCACCAAAAACAATTTTCCAGACATGATGTTTAATGCTCTGTGGAAACCAAAGTATAAAGCATTTTACTTTCAACAGGAGCCAGACCCTTCGGAGAGTCTTCTCTTCTGGGCTTGGAGGACGGAGGATTGTATGGCCCCAGTGTGTTTTAAAGTTGTTAAAGCCCTTCACAGAAAGTGATTTATTCCTAGAGCAGCATAAGACAGGAACACAGTGTGACTGTGCTACATTACAGCATCCCAGCTAGCTACATTAGTACTGGACAGGCTGCTCACTCCGTCTACTAGGGCTGTTTGATTTGGCCTTTCAATCAAAATGGCTAACCCGCGTCAACGAGAGACAAAAATATGGATTTGAATAAGGGAAAATTAAGGAAAATCCAGATTTAGGTATTTACAAATAATAATATTTTAAGAACTAACATTGGGGCAGAATGGTTGTATTGAGAGTGTAAGTGAGCCAAGAGAGCCAAGGAACCACTGACTGCAGGGGTGAAGAGCACATCATAGACTGACTGAAGTTTGGCAAGTTAGGGCACGAGGTTGCCATGGGCGTCCGCCAGCCTTACCCTGGCACTGAGTTCACAGACAGACTGGGTCGTGTGTGTGTGTGTGTGTGTGTGTGTGTGTGTGTGTGTGTGTGTGTGTGTGTGTGTGTGTGTGTGTGTGTGTGTGTGTGTGTGTGTGTGTGTGCTCGCATAAGTCTATAAGTGTGTGTGTAATAACATGTGCGTGTGTGTTTGTGTGTGTGACTGTGTGGTTGTGAGAGCATTCAGTGTATGAGTGTGTATGTAACTACCATGTGTGTTTACGTGTGTAAGTGTGGGGTTCTGGAAAGTCCTACAAGGCCCTGGTCTCTACGGTGTCTGCCTCCACCCAACACAGGCAACTGACAATTTACGCGGGCGGCTGACGTCAGCTCCCCCTGATCGTGCGCCAGTCAGCAAGGGCGCAGGGCACGGTGGAGGCAAGCAGGAGGCCTCAAGAGCAGTGTTGGGTTGGAGCAGTGTTACTAGTTACTGGCACTCCTTCAAAACCCAGGAAATATCTAATTATGGGAGTGAAGCGTTGGGTTGGGTGCCTCCCGCTGCTCTCTGCTCTGCTCTCCCAGGCAGTGCTGGAACTGGAGAACACCTTCAGGTCTGACATTTAAACTGGAGTAAGACAGGCCCACGACGCAGGAGAAGACAGGCCCGCGACGCAGAGAAGACAGGCCCACGACGCAGAGCAGGGAGGGAAACAACACATGAAAGGCCATTTAGGGAACGTGAGGAACAGATTGAGGATGACAAGAGAGAGGGAAGAATGAGGGAATGGTTGGTGGCCATGTCTGTCTTGTTGTCTGTCTGTCTGTCAGGCCTGCTGGGTCCTTTTGACAGAGAGACACAGAGGATCACAGCCCACAGACCTCACAAAAAGCCATCTGCCAGAGGAAAGGGTTTTCAGTGTAAAAACTGTCCGGGTGATATCTGTCTACAACATGAATAACCATGAATAACCTAGAAAACCACACCACACCAATGCTAACATGAAGTCATTAAAACTCATTTTTCAACCACTCCACAGATTTCATGTTAACAAACTATAGTTCTGGCAAGTCGGTTAGGACATCTACTTTGCGCATGACACAAGTAATTCTTCCAACAATTGTTTACAGACAGATTATTTCACTTATAATTCACTATATCACGATTCCAGTGGGTCAGAAGTTTACATGCACTAAGTTGACTGTGCCTTTAAACAGCTTGGAAAATTCCAGAAAATGATGTCATGGCTTTATTAGCTTCTGATAGGCTAATTGACATCATTTGAGTGAATTGGAGGTGTACCTGTGGATGTATTTCAAGGCCTACCTTCAAACTCAGTGCCTCTTTGCTCGACATCATGGGAAAATCTAAAGAAATCAGCCAAGACCTTAGAAAAACTATTGTAGACCTCCACAAGTCTGGTTCATCCTTGGGAGCAATTTCCAAACGCCTGAAGGTACCACGTTCATCTGTACAAACAATAGTACGCAAGTATAAACACCATGGGACGACGCAGCCGTCATACCGCTCAGGAAGGAGACGCGTTCTGTCTCCTAGAGATGAACATACTTTGGTGCGTAAAGTGCAAATCAATCCCAGAACAATAGCAAAGGACCTTGTAAAGATGCTGGAGGAAACAGGTACAAAAGTATCTATATCCACAGTAAAACGAGTCCTCTTTCAACATTACTTGAAAGGCTGCACAGCAAGGAAGAAGTCACTGCTCCAAAACCGCCACAAAAAAGCCAGACTATGTTTTGCAACTGCACATGGGGACAAAGATCGTACTTTTTGGAGAAATGTCCTCTGGTCTGATGAAACAAAAATAAAACTGTTTGGCCATAATGACCATCGTTATGATTGGAGGAAAAAGGGGGAGGCTTGCAAGCCAAAGAACACCATCCCAACCGTGAAGCACGGGGGTGGCAGCATCATGTTGTGGGGGGTGCTTTGCTGCAGGAGGGACTGATGCACTTCACAAAATAGATGGCATCAATATATAATGTGGATATATTGAAGCAACATCTCAAGACATCAGTCAGAAAGTTAAAGCTTGGTCGCAAATGGGTCTTCCAAATGGACAATGACCCCAAGCATACTTCCTAAGTTGTGGCAAAATGGCTTAAGGACAACAAAGTCAAGGTATTGGAGTGGCCATCACATAGCCCTGACCTCAATCCTATAGAACATTTGTGGGCAGAACTGAAAAAGCGTGTGCGAGCAAGGAGGCCTACATACCTGACTCAGTTACACCAGTTCTGTCAGGAGGGATGGGCCAAAAAGTTTGAAGCCGAAACATTTGAACCAAGTTAAACAATTTAAAGGCAATGCTACCAAATACTAATTGAGTGTATGTAAACTTGATGAAAGAAATTTAACCTCTCTACTGTTATTCTGACATTTCACATACTTAAAATAAAGTGGTGATCCTAACTGACCTGAGACAGAGAATTTTTACTAGGATTAAATGTCAGGAATTGTGAAAAACTGAGTTTAAATGTATTTGGCTAAGGTGTATGTAAACTTCCGACTTCAACTGTAAATTAAATTCATAATGAAAGAAATCCACAAAAGTTGCTCATTTTATAGCCAATATATTGCCAAATGGCTTGGTGACAATGCTATAGGTTGCAGCACACTGACGTTGAAAGCTTACAACTAAAACAACAAAAAGTCTATTTGTTTTAGGGCTGCAAATGAGCTTAAGGTGTAGTGTTACTGGAGCAGGAAATGCCCACCCCCCTCCCTCCGCCCCCAACAGAGTAAGCTGAGATACTCCGGAGGCTGGTTCAAAGGTTTGGGTCTGGTGCTGCGACTATATCCTTGAGTAGGGGGATCCGGATCAGAGAGTTAGAAGTGCAGTGACCCTTTCAATTGTGTGGTACTGTGTGGAAAAATAGAAAGCATCGGCAGACACGAGACAGAAGCTTAGAACTAGGTTGAAAACCTAGTCAAACGGGTGGAACTACATGGACTTGTCCAATAAGAAATGCAAATGTGTGTTTTCTGTTGCCATAATGAACACCACCCAGGAGTCAGCTTCAGTTCATGTGAACCACTCCTCCTCCTCACCCGTTCCTACCCGACATTTAACAGCCACAGTCAGACTGGGCGGCACGTACCAACAAAACATGACGCCTTGAGATCGTGCCTAGATAGAAAGTGTTGATGTGAGGTAGTGAACGGAGCACGGCCTCTAAGCATGGCTTCAAAGAGGATAGGTTTGCACACGTGAAATTAAGATCTCAGATAATCATATAGCGTAGCGAAGCTGGCAGGAGACAGAAAGACACATCTACCAGGGTGGAGAGAGCAGACAGCCAATTATTGTGCAACACATCTGTTAGATCAACGGCCATCTCTGTGTGCGCGCATGTGTGTGTGTGTGTGTGTGCGCGCGTTGAGCAAACATAATGTAGGTGTCTGCATGTAGCATGTAGTACTATGAGCCAGAACCAGAGACCTGTTCTGTTGTTTACAACTCATCGTGAAGAGCCTATCCACTCGGGCCAAAACATCTGATGCTACTTTGAAGTATTTCTTGGGTTCCCTCCAATATCATAGATACTTGGACGGACTCCAACATCATAGATACTTGGACGGACTCCAACATCATAGATACTTGGACGGACTCCAACATCAGATATTTATGATGCATAACTCCATACAAGCAGAGGAGAGGCTGTTTGACATGCCAAGAAAAGAGACATATCTGTTTTCTTTTACAATGCTATTTGATGCACATTTGATAATCAACTGAACGTTTTTTGCTGAGCTCAAAGCCTGTCAAGGCAATCTGAGATTTGATCTTGCGAGCCAAGTCCAGCCTGATCAGATAAAACCCTCTTTAAGGAAACAAAGAATGTTTCCTTGAACTCTAACTGGACCATAACAACTCACTGAATGAACTCAAGGTCATCCATTTGAAACACCATGCCAGACGGTCGGACGATGGTGGCTAATTTGACGCTTCTGAAGGAGCAGAGTGGGCCAGACACCTTCATTGCAGTCGGCAGGGTTATGGTGCAGACTCTGCGGCCCCATGCCAGGCAGTCAGCCAGTCAGCTTGGAGGGAGGGAGGAAGCTGCCCTATGATTAAAGTGTGTGTGGTATGCAGTGAGCAGCACCAGGGCTCTGTGATGGCTACGCTGGGCTGTTTAGGAGAAGTGGAGGGGCCTGGAGGGGTGCATGCCAGTAGGCTTACCTTCTTATCTCTAGTTAACTGGACAGGCCACACACAGACAGCTCTCTCCTCTCACAACACTGGGAAAGGAAAAAAGCCCAGTGATTGGAGGAGCTGTGGTGTCCAACCTCATGGTTTTATGCTGGTATATTTAGTGACATTTGGTGCATCCGTGCAGACCAACTGCATAACATTACATTGCTGAATGTGGTGCCTTTGGATACCAGATTTAATTCATGGGCCTGGAGAGAGAAAAGTGTGTGTGCGCGTGTGCGTGCGCATGTGCATGTGCGTGCACATGCCTGCTTGAATGTGTGCCCGTCTGCGTGAATTCATCTCTGTTGATAGCCCCCCATAAGACTCTCCCCTAATGACTGCCTCTGGCTTTTATAGCTTGATTGTGCACGGCCTGCCCACCAGTCATTTTCACTACGTCAGATTAACATTGCAAACATTGCTGGTCACATTACCTCATCCACATCAAAGGCTTCCCCCTAAAAGGCTCAGTAGAATATTAGTGGAGATTTACAGCCCTCGTTTCTGTACTTCAGAAACATGCTGATTTGAGCTAATCTCCCTCCCTCCTTCCCTCCCTGCCTCTTTGTGCTTCATGTGTGAAGTTATCCAACGCTTTAATGACCCATTTAAAAAACTTTTACACCTGCAAAGATAATCTTTTACAGCTCTGCTAGCTTGCTAACCCCTCGGGCAACGCACTCCACTGCAACCTGCCTGTTTCTCAAGGCATAAGGCAAGGTATTTATTAGGGCTTTGAAAAATATGTAACCACAGCAATTAGGCTGTTTATCAAACAAGTGTCTCACAGAGAGAGGAGGAGGATGAGAAAACGGTGGCTAGATCAAGGGTATTTAAAGCTTATCTTGTTCTGTGGTTGGTTTCCCCCAGCCCAGCAGCAGAGAAGGGGTTAATGGATATACAGTAGATAGAAAATATGGAGCAGTGGCTTCTTTCTTGCCGAGCAGCCTTTCAAGTTATGTCGATATAGGACTCGTTTTACTGTGGATATAGATACATTTGTACCCGTTTCCTCCAGCATCTTCACAAGGTCCTTTGCTGTTGTTCTGGGATTGATTTTCGCACCAAAGTACGTTCATCTTTAGGAGACGGACCTCGTCTCCTTCCTGAGCGGTATGACGGCTGCGTGGTTTATACTTGCGTACTATTGTTTGTAAAGATAAACAGGCGTTTGGAAATTGCTCCCAAGGATGAACCAGACTTGCGGAGGTCTACAATTTTTTTTCTGAGGTCTTGGCTGATTTCTTTTGATTATACCATGATGTCGAGCAAAGAGGCACTGAGTTTGAAGGTAGGCCTTGATGTACATCCACAGGTACACCTCCAATTGACTCAAATGATGTCAGTTAGAAGCTTCTAAAGCCATTACATCATTTTCTGGAATATAAAGGCACAGTCAACTTAGTGTATGTACCCTTCTGACCCTCACTGAAATTGTGATATAGTGAATTCTATGTGAAATAATCTGTCTGTAAACAATTGTTGGAAGAATTACTAGTGTCATGCACAAAGTAGATGTCCTAACCGACTTGCCAAGGGAGAAACTATAGTTTGTTAACATGATATCTGTGGAGTGGTTGAAAAATGAGTTTTAATGACTTCAATCTAAGTGTACAGTCGTAGCCAAAAGTTTTGAGAATGACAAGTATTGGTCTCCACAAAGTTTGCTGCTTCAGTGTTCTTAGATCTTTATGTCAGTAGTTACTATGGTACACTGAAGTATAATTACAAGTGTCAAAGGCTTTCATTGACAATGACATTCAGTTTATGCAAAGAGTCAATATTTGCAGTGTTGACCCTTCTTTTTCAAGACCTCTGCAATCCGCCCAGGTATAGTGAATTCTATGTGAAATAATCTGTCTGTAAACAATTGTTGGAAGAATTACTAGTGTCATGCACAAAGTAGATGTCCTAACCAACTTGCCAAGGGAGAAACTATAGTTTGTTAACATGAAATCTGTGGAGTGGTTGAAAAATGAGTTTTAATGACTTCAATCTAAGTGTACAGTCGTAGCCAAAAGTTTTGAGAATGACAAGTATTGGTCTCCACAAAGTTTGCTGCTTCAGTGTTCTTAGATCTTTATGTCAGTAGTTACTATGGTACACTGAAGTATAATTACAAGTGTCAAAGGCTTTCATTGACAATGACATTCAGTTTATGCAAAGAGTCAATATTTGCAGTGTTGACCCTTCTTTTTCAAGACCTCTGCAATCCGCCCTGGCATGCTGTCAATTAACTTCTGGGCCACATCCTGACTGATGACAGGCCATTCTTGCGTAATCAATGCTTGGAGTTTGTCAAATGTTGTGGGTTTTTGTTTGTCCACCCGCCTCTTGAAGATCGACCACAAGTTCTCAATTGGATTAAGGTCTGGGGAGTTTCCTTGCCATGGACCCAAAATATCGATGTTTTGTTCCCCGAGCCACTTAGTTATCACTTTTGCCTTATGGAAAGGTGCTCCATCATGCTGGAAAAGACATTGGTCGTCACCAAACTGTTCTTGGATGGTTGGGAGAAGTTGCTCTCGGAGGATGTGTTGGTACCATTCTTTATTGATGGCTGTGTTCTTAGGCAAAATTGTGAGTGAGCCCACTCCCTTGGCTGAGAAGCAACCCCACTCAGGATGCTTTACTGTTGGCATGACACAGGACTTATGGTAGCGCTCACCTTGTCTTCTCCGGACAAGGTGTTTTCCGGATGGCCCAAACAATCGGAATGGGGATTCATCAGAGAAAATGACTCTACCCCAGTCCTCAGCAGTCCAATCCCTGTACCTTTTGCAGAATATCAGTCTGTCCCTGATGTTTTTCCTGGAGAGAAGTGGCTTCTTTACTGCCCTTCTTGACACCAGGCCATCCTCCAAAAGTCTTCGCCTCAATGTGCGTGCAGATGCACTCACACCTGCCTGCTGCCATTCCTGAGCAAGCTCTGCACTGGTGGTGCCCCGATTCCGCAGCTGAATCAACTTTAGGAGACGGTACTGGCGCTTGCTGGACTTTCTTGGGCACCCTGACGCCTTCTTCATAACAATTGAACCTCTCTCCTTAAAGTTCTTGATGATTCGATAAATGGTTGATTTAGGTGCAATCTTACCAGCAGCAATATCATTGCCTGTGAAGCCCTTTTTGTTCAAAGCAATGATGACGGCACGTGTTTCCTTGCAGGAAACCATGGTTGACAGAGGAAGAACAATGATTTCAAGCACCACCCTCCTTTTAAAGCTTCCAGTCTGTTATTCTGACTCAATCAGCATGACAGAGTGATCTCCAGCCTTGTCCTCGTCAACACTCTTACCTGTGTTAACGAGACAATCACTGACATGATGGCAGCTGGTCCTTTTGTGGCAGGGCTGAAATGCAGTGGAAATGTTTTTGGGGGATTAAGTTCATTTTCATGGCAAAGAGGGACTTTGCAATTAATTGCAATTCATCTGATCACTCTTCATGACATTCTGGAGTATATGCAAATTGCCATCATCAACACTGAGGCAGCAAACTTTGTGGAGACCAATACTTGTGTCATTCTCAAAACTTTTGGCCACGTATGTAAACTTCCGACTTCAACTGTAGATGAACAGTAAACATTACACTCACTTAAGTTTCAAAGGAATAGACTATTCAAATGTCATATTATGGCAATGTACAGTGTTGTAACGATGTGCAAATAGTTAAAGTACAAAAGGGAAAATAAATATATTTTATTTTATTTACAATGGTGTTTGTTCTTCACTCTCTCTCTCGCGAACACATTCTCCGCCAGCCCAGCCACTATGATGAACCCTCTCTGGGAGAAATCCTCCATTCCCAGGGGGAGCCGGGATTGGAAAGGAATGGAGGCAGCTTGTCACTTGGCCTTGATTTACAGGTGGCCCAGTCTGCCAAGAATAGCAAATCACTACGTTATAGCCCTTGTCTTTGAATGCAGAGTGAAGTGAAGCACATTTCTAAAGAATGGAAGAGATGAGGGGAGAGGAGAGGAGAGGAGCCGTATAGGCAGCAGAGACAGTGACACACCTCATCTCTCTGAGGGCCTGTGGGGTTAACACTGCAATCACATACCTCTCACCTCCACACAGGAAATTATGGAGCTCTTTGGAACTCTCTAGCTATACTGCCAAGAAGCAGCTCTCCTTAGACTGAGTGTGTGTGTGTGTGTGTGTGTGTGTGTGTGTGTGTGTGTGTGTGTGTGTGTGTGTGTGTGTGTGTGTGTGTGTGTGTGTGTGTGTGTGTGTGTGTGTGTGTGTGTGTGTGTGTGTGTGTGTGTGTGTGTGTGTGTGTGTGAGTGTGTGTGTGTGAGTGTGTGTGAGTGTGTGTGTGTGAGTGTGTGTGAGTGTGAGTGAGTGAGTGAGTGAGTGAGTGAGTGAGTGAGTGAGTGAGTGAGTGAGTGAGTGAGTGAGTGAGTGAGTGAGTGAGTGAGTGAGAAAGAGAGAGCTGTATGTGTTCCAGAGGGTGTGACAGTGTGTCTAGGAGGTCTGGGTAATTAGTTGAAGTACCATGAGTGTGTTTAGGAGACGGTGCTTTAGGGGTCTGTGCAGGTCTAAAGTGCTTCAGAGCATGGGAGAGAGGGAGGAAGGAAGGGAGGGAGGGGGTCTTTTAGTCAAGAACTACAGCCCTCAGGAGAGGTAGAAAGTGACAGGCACTTCAGCCTCTCACCACAGACAGAGCACTGGGGAGATATCCAGCTAAACACATGTCTGCTCTCTACCTGGTCAGGAAATTACATCTGGGCCTACACCTGCTCTGACTGCCCATCTTTTTTCATTGTCCAAAGCCATTATCTAAAGGGACCATTCACAGCCACTTCGATATAGCTGTGTCTTGTTTTTAAACCTAGGACAAAAGGTGGAATAAGGATTAGGTGAACACTTTTCTAAGGCTGACAAGGGAAGGAACCCAGAGACCAGAAAGACAGTCACCACAACTTAGACCACACAGACTTTATTTATTGGACCCTATGAGGACTTTTTCAACCCAGTCCAGACAGACACACAGACATCCTCCCAAGTCCCTATCATATGTAACTACCTCAAAACCATCTCTCACACGGTGACCTTTAAACCTTACACTAACATTCTCTCTAATTACAGATAACTTCTCAACTTAGCAAATAAACACAGGGGCAGAAATAACCACTTCCACTACAGAGAGCACTCTGGTGCCAGTGGCAGGTTTAAGGGTTTCTATTCATAGCTCAAACCAGAATTAGTGGTCAGGGTTAGCTGTCAGTTGGTCACGATAATGAACTTTGGTGGAGCATGTTGTTCACGCTCATGACTGACTGAATCCCCTGCAAGCACACCCACCAACAATCGCCTGCAAGCACACCCACCAACAATCGCCTGCAAGCACACCCACCAACAATCGCCTGCAAGCACACCCACCAACAATCGCCTGCAAGCACACCCACCAACAATCGCCTGCAAGCACACCCACCAACAATCGCCTGCAAGCACACCCACCAACAATCGCCTGCAAGCACACCAACACGCAGGAACAGATACCAGTGACAAACCAAATCAGGAAACGGGAACTCAGAGGAAAGAACAAAAAAACTCTGAGCACCCCACTCACACAATCCAGAACTTAGTCATTGAACCTCTCAACTTTTGTTGGTTTCAAAGATCTTGGGGAATGTGTAGCTTTAGCAGAGGCTTCATAATCTCAAGTGAAAGTATCACACCGACGGCATACAGGCGGATTGGCTTTGAAGCATCAAATATGAATAGGCAGTCAGTTTGTTCCACTTCCACTCCCTTCAGGCAACCCCTGTCTTTCACTTCTTAAATCTGTGAGGTTCCACTGATACTGCAGCAGAAAGTGAAGGCAGAACCGTTTCAGATAGATAGCTCACTCAGAAGGAGGTGGTGAACAACACACTGCATTTGAAACAGCGTAAACTAGGCCCATCACAGTCCAATGGCTGGGCACACTTAAGCTAGAAGAACACTGAAGCTTCTGGCTGCCTGGTGGAGAGGCCTACAGCTCAGGCCCCTGGTTGTTGCTACACCCAAGGGTAGAGAGCACTCACTCACTGTCCCCTGAGCACTGTCAAAGCCCTCAGGAGATTCCCTCAGCTGCCCACATCATCTACACACAGTCACAGACACACCACATGTATACACAAACCAACAAAAACAACTCTGGGCAATTCATCATAATCAGAGGCCGCGGATGGTGAAACGACCAGCCACACACCCCAACAAACCAGTAGTCACAGTTAAACGCTTGACAGCCTGTGGCCACTTTACATTCAGTTCCATTCAGAGTTCACACAGACCAACTCCATCTCTGGTTAAGCACTCTTCCGGTTGAGGTTCCTCTGCCTGTGTTAAGCATGAGTAATGGGTAATGGGTTTAAGGTTAACAGCCAGGCCAAATGGCCATTTAGGGACTCTTCCCTGGTCATCCTGCCCCAGTGAGAGGCTGTGGCGTGGGGTAAAGTCCTCTCCTCTCTGGGTCTCACTCAGGCACCTGTGGAGCATAAACACACCGGAGAGCAGCGGGGAGCAGGGCCTTCCTTTACAGCTGGGCCCCCCGCTCTTGTCCTGTGTTTGGGTTTCTCTCAACCAAAAACATCCCCTTACAGACAATCAAGGCCACCTCCAGCCCAGGCCACCTCCCTCCAGCCCAGGCTGAAAACATCCCCTAACAGACAATCCAGGCCCAGGTAGGCAACCTCTTTAGGCCCAGGGCCCCTGGGTCCCAGGCGCCATGGTAAGGGCTTAGGCCCCACGCTGGCTGTCAGGCGGAGGCCACAATGTTCCCAGAGCTGTTTAATGTTTATCTATGCCCCCACTTCCTCTGTTCTCTCTCTGTCTGTCACTCATGTGGCCACAGGGGCCTAGTGGTCGCCCTGTGACTGAAGCAGAGAGTTAATACTCCCAAGAGTTGTAGACTGGAGACCATCATTGATGTCTCCCTGTGTCATCCTACTAATGAAAACATACAAATGTGGGAGTAGACTAAATTGTTATTTGGCAGTTACTAATCCTAAATAAACAGAAGTAAATAAATATGTGGAGAGAGTGTGTATGTGTGGATGTGTGTGTCTGACTGTGTGTGATTGCAGTTTTATTCAGATTATGATCTTGTCCTATTTATAAGAACTGTATACATGCAGCGACTTTGACTGCTCAGTCAAATTATTCAGTGCTTACTACATGGGCCAGAGCGCAACCCACAGGGGGACCACATAAACAAACAAGAGAGAATTATTCAGGGTTTAAACGTTTAAACGCCCACTTCAGCAGAGCCTTTTAAGTGTGTGATTAAAACGGGCGCTGAGCTTCACATGGAAAGCTCAGCGCCACTACAGGAGTCTCTTTCCCGCTCTCTCTCTCATCCCCTCTTTCTCTCAATGTATCGCTCCCCCTCTCTTTCTCTCCCACTCAGTCTATACATGGTCCTTCCTCACCTGCCCCATCTTTACCAATACCTCCTGTCCCATATAACATCCCTTACTACTAACACTCTCTGTGACCATCCCTTTTCAATCAGAGTAAAACAAAAATGGGGATATAGCCTACAGATGTAGGATCTGAATTTGATCACTCTTTTACAAAGCAGATAATGCAAACTTGTATTTGAGTTTTTAAAATGCTTCTAAAGTTTGTAATTTCCAATTTCACACTTGATTTGCCCTAACGAAAAATGCATCAACCCCTAAACATTTTTACATTAATTATAATCCTCATTTAATGTTGGTGCAGGATTATTTTCCCGCTGTAGGAAACTGGCTCAAATTAAGATCCTACATTTGTATTTGCTTTCTAGACGTGTTTTTCAGAACACAGAGTCTGATGCATCCACACATCAAAAGGATAAAGAGAAGGGAGAGTCTCGTTTCAGCGTGATGATGTCAGCTGGATTAGCTCTATATTTAGATGGATAATATGCCAATTAGGCCTTTCACTGATTCACTTAATATGCACATGCTCATCAATCCGATAAGCCATCTCAAAACCGGAAGATTTAAACTCTATCACAAAACAAAGGCAAAGAGAAAAAAGCACAAATATCAATCCGTGGTCTGTGGTGTTAAAATAACACTAAAAAAAGTATCTCTTCTAGCATACTGAACATACAAACTCCTACTGAAAGCAAAGCATCATAAGAGAAGAGAGAGGAGAAGAAGAGAAACACTTCCAATTGATCTGTAGCTCCACAGTGAGCTGATATTTGGGGAAACAAAGCCCAAATCTCAGTTGCTAATCCCTGGGGATTCCGAGCACATTCCGGGGACTGCTTGATCTCCTGAGTGCATCCGGACAGCCCCTCCCAGACACACGGCATCCTTTATCACACACACACACACACACACACACACACACACACACACACACACACACACACACACACACACACACACACACACACACACACACACACACACACACACACACACACACACACACACACACACACACACACACACACACACACACACACACACACACGTCCCATGCCATCCCGCCTGCACGCCCCCATACCTCACATGCCTTTAAACATTCACACACTTAAACAATCAGATCAAAACATCACACAGTCATGGAACCCAACAATAAACTGAGACAAATCAACAATGGATCAACATTGTGAAGATACTGACACTAACATGAATGGAGAACCGTGTGAGATGTAGCACAGGAGTATCACAACAAACAGAAAGTTGTAAACAACAGGGCCAACAGAGCAAATGTCTGTGTATCATGTATCGATACTTTTACCTCATTTAGTATATCATTATCATCTCATTCTTTCACTGAAACCTTTTACGGCAGGTTCCATTCACAACACCCAATGAGGGTTATCCTCTTCACATTGTCACATAGGGTGAAATTCCTCCAGCTATGGAATCTATGTGACATTAATGCCACCTGCGTCCCCTCTCCCTCTCAGTCCCCCAGATACGTAAATGACAACCCAAGACTTCCTCTCCTCTCTTCTCTTCTCATTAGAATAACACAGAGCCAGGTGCATGTCCCCCTACTCCCCAGCCCTGTCCCCAAAGTCTTTCTTTTCTTAGATCATAACTCCAAACTTCTCCCAGCCTCATCAAAGACCAACAACAGGCCTGTCCTCCCAGGGGGGCGTGGAGGGGTACGGCCTGGCGGGAGAGGGGCATAATATGACACACTGTCACACACAGCACGCAGGGGGACAGCTGGTGGGAACAGCACAGGCATGGGGAGAGGACAGAAAGAGAGAGAGAGAGAGGACAGAAAGAGAGAGAGAGAGCGAGGAAGAGAGGAGTCTGCATTTGAAAGGTTCATTCAGCGGCGAGACAAGGACCCTGTGCTTTTGTGGAGACAATAAAAATAAAAAATAAACACTAGAGGGGGAGAAGTAAGAAAAGAAGCCACAGAACTGCCATGTCTTTTATCAGACTCAGAGGCTGAGGGTAGCACATTTAAAATCTTTACTTTAAAAAATCGGGCGATTGGGGTAGATGTTCTACTCTGCGATTCATTTCGGAGCTCTGTTCTGTGTCAGATTTTTTGTCTCAGTTTTGTATGGGTTTAGAATCTAAACCTTAGATGGAGGTTTTTGAAAAATGTGCTTTGGAATTGTCAGCCCAGAGCAGGGGTTTGGTGACTCCACCAGTAGCATCACTGGAGACCTCCTTTAACTACACAGAGGGTTAGGCCTCACAGAGGCGGGGGCCTCTATACATTCACCTCCCTGTCCCTCCCTGGCCCACTTCAAATGCAGTCTAATTTCATCAACAACAACCAGGCAAGGCCACAGGGTAAACACAAGAAACAGATGGAGTCTGAGAGGGAAAATGGGAGATGGAGAGAGGAGAGAGCTGAGATGGGGGGAAGGGGCTTTAGGGAGGAGGAAAGGAACTTGGCAAGGGTGTGGGGGAAAATGCGTTAACAAATCATCAAATGAAGTCTTTGCGATTTGCTTTCAGCACATTGCAAATTCCCAAGACAGACTGCTGGCTTAGGGTACAACTCACAACACTGCCTGAAGAGGACAGGAGAAAACAGTGGAGGGCAGGAGACCTTCAACACCTGGGCTCAGAGACTTCTTAAGACCCAACAAACCAGACCAGACAGGCATTGGAACTGCCAAATCATAAATTGTGGAGTTTTCTACTCCTGCTTAATAATCTAAGTTATAAAACTTAAGAGGAGATATAAAAAAAGCATAGTAAAAACAAAAACTGTGCTTAGCGATACAACTGCAGATTATGTACTTCATTTTATTCCCCCAGACCACTCATTTCCATTTGGACGCTGCTCACCTCCGTTTAGTCAACAAAACAATAACAAAGGTACTGGGGTGAACTGTGGTACTGGGGTGAACTGTGGTACTGGGGTGAACTGTGGTACTGGGGTGAACTGTGGTACTGGGGTGAACTGTGGTACTGGGGTGAACTGTGGTACTGGGGTGAACTGTGGTACTGGGGGTGAACAGTGGTACTGGGGGTGAACAGTGGTACTGGGGGTGAACAGTGGTACTGGGGGTGAACAGTGGTACTGGGGGTGAACAGTGGTACTGGGGGTGAACAGTGGTACTGGGGGTGAACAGTGGTACTGGGGTGAACTGTGGTACAGGGGTGAGCTGTGGTACTGGGGGTGAACAGTGGTACTGCGGTGAACTGTGGTACTGGGGTGAACTTTGGTACTGGGGGTGAACAGTGGCTGAGGGGTGAACAGTGGTACTGGGGTAAACAGTGGTACTGGGGTAAACAGTGGTACTGGGGTGAACAGTGGCTCTGGGGGTGAACAGTGGCTCTGGGGGTGAACAGTGGCTTTGGGGGTGAACAGTGGCTCTGGGTGAACAGTGGTACTGGGGTAAACAGCGGTACTGGGGTAAACAGCGGTACTGGGGTAAACAGCGGTACTGGGGTGAACAGTGGCTCTGGGGTGAACAGTGGCTCTGGGGGTGAACAGTGGCTCTGGGGGTGAACAGTGGCTCTGGGGGTGAACAGTGGCTCTGGGTGAACAGTGGTACTGGGGTAAACAGCGGTACTGGGGTAAACAGCGGTACTGGGGTAAACAGCGGTACTGGGGTAAACAGTGGCTCTGGGGGTGAACAGTGGTACTGGGGTGAACTGTGGTACTGGGGTGAACAGTGGCTCTGAGGGTGAACTGGGGTGAACAGTGGCTCTGGGGTGAACAGTGGCCCTGGGGTGAACAGTGGCTCTGGGGGTGAACAGTGGCTCTGGGGGTGAACAGTGGCTCTGAGGGTGAACAGTGGCTCTGGGGGTGAACAGTGGCTCTGGGGGTGAACAGTGGCTCTGGGGTGAACAGTGGTACTGGGGTAAACAGTAGTACTGGGGTGAACAGTGGCTCTGGGGGTGAACAGTGGCTCTGGGGGTGAACAGTGGCTCTGGGGGTGAACAGTGGCTCTGGGGGTGAACAGTGGTACTGGGGTGAACAGTGGCTCTGTTTCCCCTAATGTGGGTTCTATCTTTAAAAGGGCCATAGCCTGGAGAGAAAATGTACCCAGCTTACATGTTGTGGACCTCACATAACAATACCACAAAACCAGATGTCCTTACTGCCCAGTTCTACATAGAATAACTCTGTTAACGTACTTACATTTTGATTTCAAATAATATACAAGAACAAGTGAGTTTAAATCATCTATATGGACTAAATCTATATGCAAGGAAACATTTCTTGGCTCAGGAGTCTCTCCTCTCCCGATCTCTCCCACCCCCGCCCACGACTTGCGCAACCACATAAAACATCTCAAGGCATATGTACCTCAACTAATGATAACCTTGCTAATGTAATCAGCTCTACAAAACAAACATGTTCCAAAAAAGGGCATTTCATTTTAATGGAAGAGGTAGGCTAGGGCAGTAATCCCCTCTCTCCTTTCAAGAATATGATAGTTTGGTTTGGGAGGTTTCAGATCAAAAGGATTCCAGTCTCAGACTCCCCGCTGCTGCCACCATCTGACCCACATTCTCCTGGAACCCAGTTCAGCCGGGAGGCAAAAAGACCACAGCCTATAAAGTATATGTATCCTATACAACATGGACCGCTTTTAAAAGGCTAAGATGGTTGTTTGCATTGCATTCTCACCTAGCTAAGGTTTTAGTCCTTTTTCATTTAACAATACTATGGGTATTTACTACGACTTATGGAAAGCAGTAAACTTCCACAAACTTCCTCTCAAGTTTTGTCATGCTAATGCTTCATGGTAAGGTTAAGCCATAGATCATTTAGAAGACATTAACTAGTAAATATCTCACAATTTATAAAAATTGTATCACTAAATTGCTATTACAAAACTGTAATTTCAAGCACTGTCATTCTTAAGTGTCTTAAAATCTCAAAAAACAGTGAGAACATCTAAACTGGTAAATGGTCCCAAAAATAAACAACACAAACTGCCATGTCAAAGCAAGCAAACTAAATATAAAAAACTTCACAATGAAATATTCAAGTTCTAAAGACCACTTTGTTGAAGGAAAAAACAAAGGGAAAAGCCTTCAAATAAATATTCATGTCAGGAACACTTTCCGTCCTATTCTATTAATTTTCCCGCAGCGCTGTGAAAGCCATTAGGCACATATAATTAAATTATTTATAAAAAAGAAACTCTGCCGAGCACAAATTGTTCAAAACCATCCAACTTTTTCAGCGGGGTTCCTTTTCCATCCTGGCCAAATATCCCTTCACACCATCTGGGGAATAAAAAAAACCTCCACAAAACAATACCACCCTTTCACATGTATCCCACAATGCCCTCTAGTGAGTCTGCTGAACCAAAGAGGGCCCATGGATACCCTAACCATGCCAAGAGGAACAGAACACCAAACAGAACACCAAACCCCTTCCTCCCTGATGATGTCATAAGGAGGGTCTGATTACAATATGAAGATATTTATTAGAGGCCTGACAGCATGTCAGGCTTAGTGGCTTTGACACCATGTGCGTGCGACAAGCAGACCTGACGTTGACCCCATCACGGCACTCAGTGCTACACTTGATCACTCGCACGTCAATACAAACTGAGCATAAGTCATAAAAAGCTCAGCCCGCTGATTTTCTCATCAACATCTCTGGGATAACAGAGCCTCACACCTTTGCAGCCCGCCGACCAACATGCGGCTATTAAAAACACCTCACGGCAGGGATAGAGAAAACAACTGTGTACTTTAGACACAGGTTAGACTTTGATAAATGACATGATAAATCATAAGAAGGAAAGCAAAAAGAGGCACATGCGATCACATAAAAGATTCAGTTTAGATACATTCCTTTGCATGCATTGCCAAAGTTTCAAAGTGCTGGGATAATAAATCCAACCAGAGAAACAACGGCGTTCAGTTAACACAAGGCTTTTCTTTTGCTTTTCATGCACACAAGCATGATTCTCATTGAACGCAACTATAGCATGAAATGTAGCATGTAAACTTCCTAATGATGGTATGTCTGTGGTCGCAACATGATGGCCACTTTGCTGGACAGAGTGTATTAGCTTCCCGCTGTTCCAGTGGGTTGAGTGAACTCAGTAGCTGAGAAGCGGAAAAGTCCTGGTGAATTTTTTTGATGAGCTCTCAATCCTCAAATCTCATGCCTTTGAGAATTGAGCATCCCTAACCAAAGAGGCTTACACCCGGCTCCTCTGAAGCTTTTCCAAAAAAGGATTTCTCCTCTAGACAACAACAACAAAGGTTGTGTTCCAAATGGCACCCTATTCCCTATATAGTGCAATACCTTTGACTAGCCCTATTCCCTATATCGGTTGCCATTTAGGACACAGCCACTGTGTGTTTACCGGGATGACAAATCTGAAACAGAGATGACCTCCACCACCTCCACCCGAGCCTTACAATGCAGCCCTGTCACCAGTCTGTCAGACTGCAATGCTTTCAACTCAGCCGTGATCTATTACCTAGAGTAGAAACTTCAGCAGCATCTGTTCCTGGTGGTGTGACACATTTGTTCCCATGCACCAAAAGTGTCTGATGATAAGATAGTTATCAAAGCAAGCAGTCTGTAGCAAGTCAGGGCTCCTTTTGGAAAAAGTTGTACTAACATGTTGTTTTGTACTGTATGTTGAAAAGTGTTGTGGGAAAGATATTTGTTAATAGTGAGGTTAAAACACAAGCCTACAAAGTTCCTTCTTAAATATTTGGTATATTGTGTACATGTGGCGAAGAGTGTATTGTCAACAGCCATGTCAGTGTGTCAACATGTCACACTTGCATTCTCCAGAATCACAAAACACACAACATCCTGCTTCATATGGATTGTGTACCTTACAAACTGTTTGCAATGGGAAAGAAATGAACACACTGATAAGAATTTCACAGGTCAAGAAGAGGAAGAAGTTCCTGCAAACGGAATTTTAAATAGCAGCTTTTATCTTGCCAGACCTGCATGAGACTTCTTCTAATGTGCCACTGCATTCAATAATTTCCATGTGTCTGGATGAGAGTCAAGAATGTCTATCTATGTTGTCTAGCAAACAAAGAAAATAACAATTATCTCAACTTAAAAAAGAAAAAAAGGCATACGAAACTATTCGTTTGATGTCAGGTTCATATTATAAATAATTTCCATTTTTTTTATTGAGATTATTAGTCAACTAGCCTATAACTAAAGACACTGCTACTTTCTTTTTACATTTCTGGTTCTTTTCCATTTCTGCATAATGCACAGAAAACATAAAAATATGCAACATTTCTTGAGAATGTTCTTTAATAGGTCTATGTCAGAAGCAGACTTTCTGCTGTACGAGTATTTTGTATATATTTTGAAAAATTAAGCTGGCAACATCTGAATAATTGGTGGGCTATTTATAAGGTATTGTCATTACATTGGTGCATTGAAATAAGTTGACTGAGAACCTACTTCTGTATTTAAATTGTTTTAATTAATTCGAAACAACCGATACATTCCGTTGAAAACTTTAGCCTACAATTTATCCCATAAAAAATAAATGCAGCCTTGGCTAAACCTCGAATGGGAAGCTAAGAAAGTTAGGACCGTCCAGGCTCCATTGTTTCAACATCAAACTGAGATTAACAATCTTGTTTTTGAAATCATAATAACTTCATATAGAAACATTTCTTTCACTTACCCGAGTAGACAAGCCGCACTTATTCGTGTGGTGACAGTCCTGGTCCTCAAGACGCGAACCCGTGCAATAATATTTCTGTTTCACGAGCCAATCGTCAATTCCTTTCCTTGCCAAACAGGCATTAACTACAAAACTGTCGCCTGAAATCAACGTAAAAGGTGCGTTATTACAATGTAAACAACATGTTACGGTGTAACATCTTTCCTCAGCATTGTGGTTTTTTGCATAATTTTCATGAAAGATAGTAGATTTCGTCAGATGTTGCCAACGAGTCGGTCATTATTGGTGCATGTTTAAATGGGAAGATAGACTGGACATACTTTTAAAATATATATATTTTCAACAGATATAATACAATATAGACAACAAATATATATAATCTATGGGCTACTCACCCTCCGGACTCTCCCTCGGTTTACAAATCGCAGCTTTTCGGGACAATTGGTGAGAGAAACAGAGAACATAAAGATGGGCATTATTCGAAAGTATTACCGCAAGTGAGCATTCAAATCAACGATTAGGGGTGACATTTTTCAGTAAAACATAATATCTTACCATGTTTCGAGTGAAGTTTACCCATTTCTCTGCATTGAGTTGGAATTGAAAACCATCCGATGTATTTATAATCCAGAAATCAGCGATATCCAGACGATACAAGAAGCGTCCGTAAAGAAAGCAGCAGGCTGCGCTCAGTACATCCTACGGCAACAGCGCCACACTAGCCTTTGATCTGAAGAAAGCTTAACCCGCTTCGTCTCCCTTCCAAGCGTAAAGGAGGCGGTTACCAAAACCCGCACTTCAACCGCTGAATGAACATGATTGACACCTCACCCAAGATAAGACGACTTGCAGGCAGGCTCTCTTCTGTTTTATTGGACGAAGGCGGCACATTAAAATCAGGCAAGATTCTTTCGGAATCTCCAAATATAAAAAGAGCAGCAATGCAGCAGCCCCCGTCACCACCACCACCATTCCCAGCCAGCCAGCTATGCGCTGTGGTCGAAGAGCAACGCAATAGAGATTTAAAGGATATTTCGTTGGAGGATAAAAAATAATGAATAAAAACATGTCTTTGATTGATATACATGCAAACATAATATTTTATGAATCATATAACTATTTTGGGTTAATTGCTTCCAATAACTACTTGTTTCATAGTTCACACTGTGGGAGAATAAGTTCTGAATAAACAATAACAAATATTTATAGATATAAATATTTATGGCACTTATAGAACACTTTATGATCCCAGTTTTAAAACTAAAATAAACACAAGACAAACTAATTTGGGGCATACATTTGATAAACCATAAAGAGAGACACATTGCATTTTTTTTATGTTTACAATACTACCTACATTTCAAATTAGTCCTCTCATGAAGTCTCATACAACTTTGAGACGTGTTCAAGGTCTTACAAAAAAAAAAGCCAATTATTACTTTAACAAAAAAAGTGCACAATTTCACAGGATGGCTCCCACGTGGCCCAAGTGTAATGGCCCCGAAATTATCCCGGGCCTCTATAACGGTCAAGGCTACATTTAAGTTTACAGGCTTGGTCAGCTTCGTGCAGCAGTTTAGATCTACCAAGCCAGGCAGCCACCTGCACCACCAACCTACATGCCTGGACAGTGTGTGAATGACTGGGGGCCAGAGGGTGCTCAGACCCCTAAATGAGACATGAAAATAACATGAAAACCCCACGACTGGTTGTGTTCATGCCACATTCAATTCAAATCAAATCAAATGTATTGGTCATATACACGTGGTTAGCAGATGTTATTGCAAAATGCTTATGCTTCTAGCTCCGATAGTGCAGTAATATCTAACAAGTAATATCTAACAATTACACAACATATACCCAATACACACAAATCAAAGTATGGAATGAATTAAGACAATATACATATATGGACGAGCGGTGTCAGAGCGACATGGACTAAGATACAGTAGAATAGTATAGAATACAGCATATACATATGAGATGAGTAATGTAAGATATGTAAACATTACTAAAGTGACTAGTGTTCCATTTCTTAAAGTGTCCAGTGATTTCTAGTCTATGTCTATAGGCAGCAGCCTCTAATGTGCTAGTGATGGCTGTTTAACAGTCTGATGGCCTTGAGATAGAAGCTGTTTTTCAGTCTCTCGGTCCCAGCTTTGATGCACCTGTACTGACTTCGCCTTTTGGATGATAGCGGGGTGAACAGGCAGTGGCTCGGGTGGTTGATGTCCTCGATGATCTTTTTGGCCTTCCTGTGACATTGGGTGCTGTAGGTGTCCTGGAGGGAGGATAGTTTGCCCTCGGTAATGCGTTTGGCAGACGCACCACCCTCTGGAGAGCCTTGCGGTTGCGGGCTGCAGTTGCCATACCAGGCGGTGATACAGCCCGACAGGATGCTCTCAATTGTGCATCTGTAAAAGTTTGTGAGGGTTTTAGGTGCCAAGCCAAATTGCTGACGTTGAGTGAGAGGTTGTTTTCCTGGCATCACACTCCCAGAGCCCTCACCTCCTCCCTGTAAGCTGTCTCGTCATCGTTGGTAATCAAGCCTACTACTGTTGTGTCGTCTGCAAACTTGATAATTGAGTTGGAGGCGTGCTTGGCCACGCAGTCATGGGTGAACAGGGAATGCAGGAGGGGGCTAAGCACACACCCTTGTGGGGCCCAAGTGGAAGTGTTGTTTCATACCTTCACCACCTGGGGGCGGCCCGTCAGGAAGTCCAGGACCCAGTTGCACAGGGCGGAGTTCAGATCCAGGGCCTTGAGCTTAATGATGAGCTTTGAGGTTACTATGGTGTAGTCAGCTATATTGACTGAGCTATAGTCAATGAACAGCATTCTTACATATGTATTCCTCTTGTCCAGTGGGGATAGGGCAGTGTGCAGAGTGATGGCGATTGCATCGCCTGTGTATCTATTGAGGCGGTAAGGTAAGGTAGAGGTGATATGATCCTTGACTAGTCTCTCGGGGCGATAGTCATTTAGTTCAGTTACCTTTGCCTTCTTGGGTACAGGCAGTATCACATCCGGCCGTGATTGGGAGTCGCATAGGGCGGCACACAATTGGCCCAGCGTCGTCCGGGTTTGGCTGGGGTAGGCCACCATTGTAAATAAGAATGTGACTTGCCTAGTTAAATAAAGATATATATATATTTTTTTTAAATATAGGAACAATGGTGGCCATCTTGAAGCATGTGGGGACAGCACATGTTCAATCTTAAAAGGTAATACATGTTTACTGTTAAAAAACATATCTTTACTATTAGGCCCATACACATTTTTTGTGCACGCCACAAATAGGAAGTCCTGTGAAAAAAAAGAGACCCCCCCCCCCGAATGTCACGGTATAATTTGCACTCTGTGCCTGGGTGTGCAGCTCCACGGCCTGCTCTCTGCTAGTCCTTCCCTGGGGCTCAAGACTCCAGGCCTGGCTTGCAATCTGCTGGTCCTTCCCTGAAGGCTCCAGGCTATGCTCCATTAGCAGTGTCTGCCTCTGACAGGCCCTGAGCCCTGCAGCAGCAGATAAAATCACTGGCACCGGGGCCTCCACCTCCATCATAACTGCTGGCAGCAGCCGCAAAACCACTCCAATCGCCTGCCTGCCTGCCTCTCAGACACGGTTCAACAGGACCAAAGAGTGTAGTTTTTGAATCAGCCAGACCGGAGTCTATAGATTTGGCTGGATAAGAGTTGGTAGAGTGAGTTATGACACTGTGGCGTACATGTTAGGGGAAGGGGGCCTTCTCTCTCTCTCTCTCTCTCTCTCTCTCTCTCTCTCTCTCTCTCTCTCTCTCTCGAAACCTGTGGTCTCTCTCTCTCTGTCTCTATCTATCTCTATCTCTCTGTCTGTCTCTCTGTCTCTCTCTCTTTGTCTCTCTCTCTATCTCTCACCCTCCCCCTCTATCTGTATTCAGCTGCAGTCGAGCCTGAAGATACTAGTGGGAGCAGGTCCATGTGGGAGGTCTGGTCTCAGAGTGTGTGGTGTGGTGTGGTGTGGTGGCAGTATGGTACGTGGCACTCTGAGCAGTATACCAGCTACCTGCACAGGAAGTCTGCTAAAGTAGTGGACTGAGAGAAACTTTACTGTGGTTTCATTTAAGTTAAAGCAGCTGGGATGTTTTTTGAGTGGGAGGTCATGCTCAATAATCAAATCTCCTCCCACTTTTCTGTGGTATTTTCACCTCTTGAAGGATTCAAACGTACATACAGTGGAAGCATCAAGCTTGTCCCTGACACCAGCCACCACAGACCCCTTCCAAGTGCATTTCCACTAAACAGCGGTTTTCCTGCATCCTGAGTCTATCATTACGTTGTACCAGAGGAATCAGGCCTCTCTCTTTGAACTCCTCTGCCAAAGACACGCAGATGAGCTTGTTATTATAGCCGCTCGGCTCGCTTGCGTTCGCTGGGAACCAAGGCCTGTCCCTCTGACACACTTCCTGTTCTTTGAAGAAGCCAACGGAGAGATGGCTTTGCGTCCCTATTTCCGAGCCTGGTGCTTTGATGCCTGGGAGAGGAGGTGGAGGGGATTTCAAGCCAGAATTCCATCGCACGGATGGATCTGAATCAAACTCCAACCACCCACACCCACTGATTCTGATGTTGTGCACTGGGCTACTTTCAGCTCCATTACTCATCATCCGGCTATGAAACGGACCAAAAATATATTTCATAGGGGTCATCTTCTTATTCCTATGACTAATTACATATGCCATGTGTATCTAATAACATACTTGATACGTCATGTACAGAGCATGTCTCTAATAACATACTTGATACGTCATGTACAGAGCATGTCTCTAATAACATATGTACAGAGCAGTACAGTAATCTCTGTCTGGCTTGGACTTCAGAGAGCAAACAAGATAACAACAGTCACGTTGAGGTGAAAGGAAGGTGCTCTTTAAGGTATAAGTACACAGCGGAAGAGTGTAGACTGAGATAGATGGACACCTGCCTGGCGGCTGTCAACCTATTTACCGACCACCTTGGTGGCCAAGCCCAGTTGATTCCACCATCCGACCCTGTCCTCTCCCTGGCAACAGGAATAATAAGGGACATTCCGCTCCCTGGATTCGGGGTGGATCTAATGCTTTGTCTGTGTTTATGTCCTTGTAACAATGTTAGGGAGGCTGCCTGGGGAGCACACTGGATGCCGCTTCATTGAGGAGGAGGGGGTGTGGAGGGAGCAGAGAGAGAGAGAGGGGATAGCGTCTAGCTGAGCAGCTGCTGGGCGCTTAGAGGACAAACATGTGACTGACTGTTGCCTTTTTGTAGCGGGACAAAAGGAAGGGGGATGTTGTAAAGGGCGCAAGACAATCGTGATTGAAGTACAGTGTTGGTTTCTGGAGCGGTGGTGACTCAGCTCATTGTGGTGAGCTCAGCGTGTGATGTGTCAGGCGAGGGGTCTTCAGGAAGGGAGCTATGGCCTGTCGCGTGTATGCCGTTCCATATGGAGAATGGAGAACGCCTCTTATAATCATCCAGTGCTGGATTCATCTACAAAAAATGTATGGACTCAGTGTACTGTAACCAGGCCCCCAGTGACCAGTCTGGAGCGTGAAGCCACAAGCTCTGCTGATAGCAACCTAGCGGTGCCAAAAGACCTGGTCTGCCCTAGAAAGCCTATGTAAAATGAGTTTATTGTGTTCAAATTCGGTCCCCACTTAAGTTCGCTACAAATTGAGATATTTAATTAAATAGTTATCCATTCTGATACGGACCAATCACAGGCCAGTAGGCTACGAGGAGGCTCATGCCCTCATGCAAGCTCTTGGCACACCTAAGAGGGTGTGGGACAGTATCCAGATAAGACGGTGGAGTCAATGAGCCTGTCAAGTGGAGATGGAGGGGCTGATCAATGACTATGAGGATGACAGAGGATTGACATGGAGATGGAGGATTGGCTCACACTATGTTTGGAATATTAATTTAATATGCAATTATAATTTAGTATATTTTGAATTCCAAACTACATCATATGTCTAAGGTAATTTTGTTTGATTACAAAATGATGCAGTTGCACAAATTATAAAGATCATCAATCATCTAAAAATAAAGAATTGAGATAAAATACATGTATAATTTATATATAGTTTCTCATGGGGTAATCCAATCTAGCCAAACCGAGTTGGGATGGGTTGTTGTGACGGTAGCCCGTTAACTTTTTATTTTCAGGCTAGTTACGGCCACTTTCACCATGATCCTTAGCTATTTTTTTGGTGCCATTCAGCCCCATTCAGCAATACGGCACACTTCAAATTAAAATACTTCCGACTTCATGAGCCATCCCGTAGCGGTGCGTGGGTAAAATCACTGGGGTTGCCAAGCCAGAAAAAAAAGCCATATAACAACATATTTGTTGTGATAATTGTGTTGTTTGCTCTATAACCTGCTAGTTCACATGCCTTGAGACCGTGTTATATAGGCTTAAGGCCGAGACAATAAGAAGACACAGTGGCAGAATAAATTCAAACACACATTTATTTAATCACAAAACCAGAGAGCAACCTCTGACCGGTGAAGTCCACAAAGCATATTGCATGTAACAAAGTTACCTGACCTACAGCATGGTCAAGCAAGTTAATGTTTCCGACATTTTCAGACTATTAAACAACTATTGATTTAGAACCACCGAGAGTTACTGCTAGTCGCAAAGAAAACACGAGCTGCCTCCACTATTCCAGCACCATTTCAACTTGAACATTTCAACATCATCAAATCACCTATGCTTAGTCTAATACAGTGACAACTAAAAGATACCAAAAACAATTTAGTCCAATCAACGTAAGCTAAATATCATGTGGCTTCTGATTTGTGTGTGTGTGCGTGCATTCCTGCAAGTAGAAAAAACATGTTGTTGATTCACCTTACTTGTAGAGAAACGCCAACGCCATCCCCCTCTCTTTCATGTTGACGAAACTGTCTATGACTCTGTCATACAGTACATGCTTTTTTAGGAATTTAGGAAAGGGACAATTTTAGCTAGCTAGCCACCGGAGGACAACAACACAACGAGATGCAACAATTCAAGTAGTGAAACACAGAGATGAAATATACATTGTTTTATATGTTTTTTTTTGGGGGGGGGGGTTTCTTGGTCAAGTTTTTGGGGAAGCCTGGCTTCCCTTGGCATTCATGAATACACGCCACTGGCCAGGGCTGGAGTGGGACTAATTTTCAGCCCAGGAGTTTCATGCTTTAGACCAGCCCACTTTAGTTCACAACCTATTATACTGGAGATAAATATAATTATAGCTTTACTATTTAAGTCCGCTATATTGCACTATTCTCTACAACCTTGTTATTGTGCTGGGGTACCAACATTAAAGCCGGTGATGCTTCTCGGGTAAAGAAGCTGATCAGGAAGGCTAGCTCTGTTCTGGGGATTAGCCTTGACACTTTAGAGGAGGTGGCGGAGAGATGGATCCTGGCCAAACTGCTGGCCATCATGGACAACGTCACCCACCCTCTGCATGCCATGGTTATGACTCAGAGGAGCACCTTCAGTCACAGACTGATCCCCCCACGGTGTGCCGGAAAGAGCTACAGGAGGTCCTTCCTGCCGGCGTGAGTAACTCTCGACCTGTATGCTCTTGTTGGCTGGCCCTCACTACACATTCGTCGCCAAACCCACTGGTTCCAGGTTATCTATAAGTCTTTGCTAGGTAAATCCCCGCCTTATCTCAACTCGATGGTCACCATAGCAACACCCACCCACCCGTAACATGCGCTCCAGCAGGTACAGTGGGGAGAACAAGTATTTGATACACTGCCGATTTTTAAATCCATAAAATCACATTGTATGATTTTTTAAGTAATTCATTTGCATTTTATTGCATGACATAAGTATTTGATACATCAGAAAAGCAGAACTTAATATTTGGTACAGAAACCTTTGTTTGCAATTACAGAGATCATACGTTTCCTGTAGTTCTTGACCAGGTTTGCACACACTGCAGCAGGGATTTTGGCCCACTCCTCCATACAGACCTTCTCCAGATCCTTCAGGTTTCGGGGCTGTCGCTGGGCAATACAGACTTTCAGCTCCCTCCAAAGATTTTCTATTGGGTTCAGGTCTGGAGACTGGCTAGGCCAGTCCAGGACCTTGATGCTTCTTACAGAGCCACTCCTTAGTTCCCCTGGCTGTGTGTTTCGGGTCGTTGTCATGCTGGAAGACCCAGCCACGACCCATCTTCAATGCTCTTACTGAGGGAAGGAGGTTGTTGGCCAAGATTTCGCGATACATGGCCCCATCCATCCTCCCCTCAATACGTTGCAGTCGTCCTGTCCCCTTTGCAGAAAAGCATCCCCAAAGAATGATGTTTCCACCTCCATGCTTCACGTTTGGGATGGTGTTCTTGGGGTTGTACTCATCCTTCTTCTTCCTCCAAACACGGCGAGTGGAGTTTAGACCAAAAAGCTCTATTTTTGTCTCATCAGACCACATGACCTTCTCCCATTCCTCCTCTGGATCATCCAGATGGTCATTGGCAAACTTCAGATGGGCCTGGACATGCGCTGGCTTGAGCAGGGGGACCTTGCGTGCGCTGCAGGATTTTAATCCATCACGGCGTAGTGTGTTACTAATGGTTTTCTTTGAGACTGTGGTCCCAGCTCTCTTCAGGTCATTGACCAGGTCCTGCCGTGTAGTTCTGGGCTGATCCCTCACCTTCCTCATGATCATTGATGCCCCACGAGGTGAGATCTTGCATGGTGCCCCAGACCGAGGGAGATTGACCGTCATCTTGAACTTCTTCCATTTTCTAATAATTGCGCCAACAGTTGTTGCCTTCTCACCAAGCTGCTTGCCTATTGTCCTGTAGCCCATCCCAGCCTTGTGCAGGTCTACAATTTTATCCCTGATGTCCTTACACAGCTCTCTGGTCTTGGCCATTGTGGAGAGGTTGGAGTCTGTTTGATTGAGTGTGTGGACAGGTGTCTTTTATACAGGTAATGAGTTCAAACAGGTGCAGTTAATACAGGTAATGAGTGGAGAACAGGAGGGCTTCTTAAAGAAAAACTAACAGGTCTGTGAGAGCCGGAATTCTTACTGGTTGGTAGGTGATCAAATACTTATGTCATGCAATAAAATGATAATTAATTATTTAAAAATCATACAATGTGATTTTCTGGATTTTTTGTACATTCTACATGCTTTGTAAGTAGGAAAGCCTGCAAAATCGGCAGAGTATCAAATACTTGTTCTCCCCACTGTATATTTCACTGGTCACCCCCAAAGCCAACACCTCCTTTGGCCGCCATTCCTTCCAGTTCTCTGCTGCCAATGACTGGAACGAATTGCAAAAATCCTTGAAGCTAGAGGTTTCTATCTCCCTCACTAACTTTAAGCATCAGCTGTCAGAGCTGCTTATCGATCACTGCACCTGTATATAGCCCTTCTGTAAATAGCCCACACTACTACCTCATCCCCATATTTATTATTTTTGCTAATTTTGCACTCCAATATCTCTATTTGCACATCATCATCTGCACATCTGTCCCTTAATTCTAATCTATAACTTATTTCGCCACTATGGCCTATTTATTGTCCTACCTTCCTAACCTTACTGCATTTTGCACTACATTTGCACACTCTGTATATAGATTCTCTATTGTGTTATTGACTGTACGTTTGTTTATTCTCATGTGTAACTCTGTGTTGTTTTTTGTCGCTCTGCTATGCTTTGTCTTGGCCAGGTCGCAGTTGTAAATGAGAAATGAGAACTTGTTCTCAACTGGCCTACCTGGTTAAATAAAGGTCAAAAATAAATAAATAAATAAATTACCCTCACTTATATCATACGCACTTTTAGCTATTTAAGTATTTCTCTGCCATCGACCTGTATAGTACATTATAGTATAGTTAGTTCTGGTATTTTGCACCTGCCCTGTGTTTTTTCGTAGCTGCTATCTATCTATCTATCTATCTATCTATCTATCTATCTATCTATCTATCTATCTATCTATCTATCTATCTATCTATCTATCTATCTATCTATCTATCTATCTATCTATCTATCTATCTATCTATCTATCTATGTATTCCCAGTTTATTTTTCATGAACATCATTTCCAATTTAGTGCAAATAAGTGTAGCTTCACAACTTATTTTTAGTTTATCCCACAAGTGTTTGTCTGCCTGTCTGTCTGTGCATCGCACACCATGAGCTATCGCGAGGCCAGGCCCGAGCTTCATAACCTTGTATCGCACACCATGAGCTATATCGCGAGGCCAGGCCCGAGCTTCATAACCTTGTATCGCACACCATGAGCTATATCGCGAGGCCAGGCCCGAGCTTCATAACCTTGTATCGCACACCATGAGCTATATCGCGAGGCCAGGCCCGAGCTTCATAACCTTGTATCGCACACCATGAGCTATCGCGAGACCAGGCCCGAGCTTCATAACCTTGTATCGCACACCATGAGCTATATCGCGAGGCCAGGCCCGAGCTTCATAACCTTGTATCGCACACCATGAGCTATCACGAGACCAGGCCCGAGCTTCATAACCTTGTATCGCACACCATGAGCTATATCGCGAGGCCAGGCCCGAGCTTCATAACCTTGTATCGCACACCATGAGCTATATCGCGAGGCCAGGCCCGAGCTTCATAACCTTGTATCGCACACCATGAGCTATCGCGAGACCAGGCCCGAGCTTCATAACCTTGTATCGCACACCATGAGCTTTCGCGAGGCTAAGCGATCTGTGTGTCAACGAATCAACTAACCGACTGTGATCTTAATCTCCTGCTGCGTCACGGGCACTGCTCTAGTATTATAAAGATGAGAAAACGTGTTACTTTTGTATTGTGTGTCACTTGCGTTAAATTGTATTCTACATTCCCTGTGTGTTCCTTGTGAATTAACCCTGTGTATTACCCCGTGCACAGCCTTATGTTCAACCGTATGTATTTTTAAGGTGTTTTTTTTTGCCTGCTGTAATGCCGCAATTTCCCAATGGGGATAAATAAAGTACCTACCTACCTATCATCATTTTGACAGCAGGGTAACAAGAGATCTTCTGCCCTTTGCGCCAGTTTCATAGTGCTTCTTACTATTCTCAATGCAACTGTTTCATGCTGTTGGAGGCAAACGTCATCTTTGCTCAAGAGTAGAATCAATTCTAGGACGTTGTCATGATTAACAGCAACGTTTTCCAAGCTATAAGTAGGCTCTGCTTTATCTCCCCTGTAGCTAAGGCCACATTTGCCTATAACTTTAATGACATCCACTATGTGCTCCATCACCTGACGTTTCTTCTTCACTTGATCGCAATGTAACGACATTTGGTTGCCAGTCAACAGGCTTTTCACATCTGCCTTTTTCAGTTAGAAAGTAAGCATCTGCACTATCTCTGTGGGCATTACTTTTTCATGTTCCACTATCCTCTGGTGAATATGCTTCCAGGCTTTCATGCCGCCCTTTATGAAAGGGCTATCACTAACCAGAGGTGCAAATGCCAAACAGACGATTGATTCCATCTTTGTTGTTAAAAACTTTTGGTGTAGGAAGTTTTGGTTTGTTGAGGATGATAACAAACAAAAAAACATATCTGTATCATGTGACTGAGGGCGAGCAAAGTAATCAAAATAATCAACAGCCTTATCTTCATGTGTCTGCTGCTGAGCTGTTGTTGCCTCGGTGATCAGTAGACTCTGCTATCCCTTTAATACTTCCTTCAGGAGGCCCATGAGATTCATCTGTACCTGCTTTAAATGACAATGATGTTTTGACTGATAAAACATAGACATATTTTCCATGGCAAAACATGCAGTCATATTTCTTTTCATCCTATTCCCTTTCAATTCTTGTATGTTTACTATTCTTATTCTACTATTAATGATAAAACGCATAATAGGTCACTAGTAATATGTGGGTATAAATAGTGGTGATATTGAACTAATATATCTGGTCATGTTAGATTGTTCACACAATGTGGTACAACAGCTCTACCTGTGCCTTCCACAGCAGGGATCATTCTGGGCACATTACTGGGTCCTGGCACTGCCTCAGACACTAAATCAATTTTTTATTATTTTTCCCCCCTCCCTACAAAACAAAAGTGTTCTGATCGTCTTTAACATTAAGCAATCCTACCTATGGCGTTATGGGCTCATGGCTGGCGCCTGGTACTGCCTCTTCTTCACTGTCAGCAGCAAACTGGTCTACTGGTGCTGGCTGCTGCTTAGAGAATACAATAGACAACAAAGTGTCTCACACTTAGGTGACGTCGGGACATAGCATTTTGCATTTAACAAAGCACTTATTAGTATCATATATGTTATATGCTGGCTGCCACACAATTCCTTGACACTAAACTTGAATTGTGATTTATAGGCAATTGTTACACATTATATTTTGTTTTGCACGCCTGACATCTTTGCAGTTGGTACTATACTGTAGCCTACAGTACTGTAAGTTAGCATACCTGTCTCATCATCACCATCAATTTCTCTCTTAAGCTGTAAGCTTTTTTAATAAACATGTTGCTGAGTTTGGCACATTTGGCCCTGTCATCTTGTAAATCTTTTTTTTATTATTATTCTGGCTTTTTCAGCTCCCCCTTTTCTCTTTCTATTATCCATATTCTTGTCTTTTTCAGCTCGCTATTTCAGGCGGTTGGTCGGTTAGTACTAGGTGCAAGAGTAGCCTACAATAATCTACAATATATTGTGTTTACCGACCCTGTCACCGGCCCTTTCGGCCCACCGGGAATGTTCCTGTTTCTCCCGATTAGTCACTCCGGGCCTGTCACTGGCGCAATCGGGAATTTTCCATAGGAATACGTGGATGAGCACTACTATCTAATGGTTTTAATGCCTATGACTGTAACACTGCTATGTAGCATTTAGTCCTATCATCATTATGAAAAATAGCAGTAGACAAATCAAGATATTTTGCATAATTCTAGGTGTGAAACCATTGTGTATGGAAATGCCCCATTGTCACACAAAGCTACACTGACATTTTCGTATGTACATATTAGGAAATCACTACAGACCATATCCCCCCCTGCATATTACCACTTCTATTATCTCATATCATCTGCTTTATTTTTCTGTTTAGGCCAGATATCAACACTTATAACAAGATACCACATTGTGTTAGCTTAAAGTGACTGTGGGTCATATAATGCAGCAGATTTTGGGCTCCTGAGTGGCGTACAATTGGCCGAGCTTTGTCCTGGTTAGGGGAGGCCGGGGTAATTTATTCTTAACTGACTTGCCTATAAAGGTTAAATAAAAATAAATAAAATAAAAGATTCCCACTATGGCTCACCAAACATAGTAATACACAAACCTAATTAAATGTGTATTCCATATGTTTAAATTTATCTAAACTGATAAAGCTATCAACTTTTCAAGTAATTTGTGTTTTTAGACATGTACTGTATATATGTTTGATTGAACTCTTCAAGGAGTGTGTTGGGGTGTGTGAAGTGACCAGCTGCAGACCATATATCCAACTCTGACACTTATATGCTTAAATGCCATTTTTACGATATCAATAAAAACTTAATGAAAAGAGAAGGCAAAATTAAAACTGAAGGTGCTGCTAAACTGGAATATATGCCTACCTTACAAATAAAGAATAGTCCGGCTAATTTATTTTAAGAAACTTATCTTAATTAGCTGCTGACCTAGTACTTTATGTTATTGGCTTGTAGTGTAAAAGAGGGGAAACTCTGGTGTCCCACTTAAATATTCCTTTTTATCTAATAAAGGCGTGTAAAAACACTCTTAATAGGGCCTTAAGCCCACTAAGCTTTTTTCCGCTAAATGTGTCTACAGTATAGAAGAGAGTAATGGAGTAAATGGTGTGTAGTGTGTAATAACGAAGTTAAAGTACACTGTCTGCCACAGACTTTCAGTCACAGTTCCGGATGGTTGTATTAATTTTTCCTCTCTGACACAAAACCATGTCCCAAATTTCGCTCTACTATAATCAATACCTCTTCTTTTTCACTATTTTCTGCACCCGGAACTGACTCTGGTTCCTTTTTGAAGCGGTGGGGGTGTAGCCCCATCCAGAACGAGGACACAATTAGTGTATTCAGCCGAAAACAGTGGGGATCCCCCTTTGATGTGGGGATCAAATGAAGGAGCTGTGTGTTTTTGTCCAAAATGACAGGCTTGCCAGGTTTACTAATGGGTAGCTAATAGAAAGAGAGGTTTATGATGCTCATTAATTACACGGCCTGTCATGTGCTGGAAGGGGAGAAACGCGGAGATAGGAAGAGAAAGGGAGTGGGGCGCAACAGAGGAAGGGGAAGGGGATGAAGAGAGAGAGAGAGTGGGGAGGAGGTGAGGAAAGAGGCTGGGTGTCCTAGTCTGTGAAAGAGAAAATTGGGAATGGAGAGGAGTGTTAAAGGTGTGAGGAGAAAATTGGGGACAGAGGGAGAGGAACAGACAGACACAAGCATTTCACTACACCCACAATAACATCGGCTAACCACGTGTATGTGACCAATAAAATATGATTTGATTTGAAACGGAACAGGCGGGACGGAGGAGTGTAATGGTCTTTGGCTGAAAGAGTGCTGGGGAAAAACCTGTGAGGGAGAGAGGGAGAGAGAGAATAAGAAAGTAAGCGAGGGAGGAACAGAGAGAGAGAGAGAGTAGAAGAAGAAAGCTGAAAGGAGAAATAAAGGGAGGGAAGTGAAAAGAGAGGCGATAAAATAATCCTTTCCTGAGATAAGAGAAGCCACCAAGACAGGAGCTTCAAAGAGCGCAGAGACACTCTCTTGGGAGCGCGCCGTAAACCTTTTCCACATCTTCAGAGGGATATTCAGTCCCTGATCCAAACACGCCCTGGCTCTCAGCACCCACGACTCTGCAGGCGTCCGAAGCTCGGCACCTCCTGGGGTGGCTCGCACACTTCCAAAGCAACGCTTCCCTTTGAACTGCCTTGGCCCCACGTCGAGCAGCGATGGTGATCTGCACATAAGGTGCAAATGTGAATGGTTAATGAGAAGCCGCAAAAAACATCAGAGCAGCGCTCTGCCACTCCTACTAGTCAGGGGGAGAAAAACACAGAAATCTCTCTCATATCACCTCGAACCAGCACCAGCTCATCTCACACAAACGCTGTCTCTATAGACGTTGGTTTGTCATCTCAAACTGTGGCATGAACAATGCCCCTTGTCCTACTAACGGAAACCTATTCTATCCTACACAAGGTGTGAGTTGTGATGTATCCACTAGTGAGTATCACAGTTGATTCCACCATAGGTAAATGAGTAGTTTTGCCATATTCTAGTGACATGTTACTGCACAATCAGAGCCAAAAACCCACTAATTGAATCTACAAAAAAGTATCCTAATTTTAGCATGCATTATGCAGCCTGATCACTAGAAATAGACTTCGATTTCAGACGTTGATATATGCCTTCCTCGGCAAAGAAAATGGAAAGTTTATTGCCCAGCACTGGGCACAAACTGGTGATACTCGGAGTCGAAGTGCACTGCTATGACCACTGCGTCACCGCATTTCACAATGCGAGCCGTGAGAATACTTGATGATACTTGATGGTAATAGCACGCAATTTTTTATTTTTTTATTTTAAGCGTTCCCCAAACCATAGCCTTAACCACTCTGAATTAATGCCTAAACTGTTAACCTTTGGTTTGTTTTCACGTCTACTCCCTCTCCAGCGCTCGAGGTCGCCAGTCTGCTCATTGTTACGTGCACCTGCGCTTCATGGACTCCATCACCTTCCTGACTACCTTCCCTATATCTGTCACTCCCTTTGGTTCTTTCCCCAGGCATTATTGACTCTGTTTTTGTGTTTCATGTCTGTACGCTACTCGTGTTTCTTGTTTTTTTTATTTATTATTAAATTCACTCCCTGTACTTGCTTCCCGATTCTTAGTGTACAGTCGTGGCCAAAAGTTTTGAGAATTATTATTAAGTAATTAAGTATTGGTCTCCACAAAGTTTGCTGCTTCAGTGTTCTTAGATCTTTATGTCAGTAGTTACTATGGTACACTGAAGTATAATTACAAGTATTCCATAAGTGTCAAAGGCTTTCATTGACAATGATTCAGTTTATGCAAAGAGTCAATATTTGCAGTGTTGACCCTTCTTTTTCAAGACCTCTGCAATCCGCCCTGGCATGCTGTCAATTAACTTCTGGGCCACATCCTGACTGATGGCAGGCCATTCTTGCATAATCAATGCTTGGAGTTTGTCAGAAGTTGTGGGTTTTTGTTTTTCCACCCGCCTCTTGAGGATCGACCACAAATTCTCAATGGGATTAAGTTCTGGGGAGTTTCCTGGCCATGGACCGAAAATGTCAATGTTTTGTTCCCCGAGCCACTTAGTTATCACGTTTGCCTTATGGAAAGGTGCTCCATCATGCTGGAAAAGGCATTGGTCGTCACCAAACTGTTCTTGGATGTTTGGGAGAAGTTGCTCTCGGAGGATGTGTTGGTACCATTCTTTATTCATGGCTGTGTTCTTAGGCAAAATTGTGAGTGAGCCCACTCCCTTGGCTGAGAAGCAACCCCACACATGAATGGTCTCAGGATGCTTTACTGTTGGCATGACACAGGACTGATGGTAGCGCTCACCTTGTCTTCTCCGGACAAAGTGTTTTCCGGATGGCCCAAACAATCGGAAAGGGGATTCATCAGAGAAAATGTCTCTACCCCAGTCCTCAGCAGTCCAATCCCTGTACCTTTTGCAGAATATCAGTCTGTCCCTGATGTTTTTTCTGGAGAGAAGTGGCTTCTTTGCTGCCCTTCTTGACACCAGGCCATCCTCCAAAAGTCTTCGCCTTACTGTGCGTGCAGATGCACTCACATCTGCCTGCTGCCATTCCTGAGCATGCTCTGATCCCGCAGCTGAATCAACTTTAGGAGACGGTCCTGGCGCTTGCTGGACTTTCTTGGGCGCCCTGACGCCTTCTTCACAACAATTGAACCTCTCTCCTTGAAGTTCTTGATGATCCGATAAATGGTTGATTTAGGTGCAATCTTACCAGCAGCAATATCCTTGCCTGTGAAGCCCTTTTTGGGCAAAGCAATGATGACGGCACGTGTTTCCTTGCAGGTAACCATGGTTGACAGAGGAAGAACAATGATTTCAAGCACCACCCTCCTTTTAAAGCTTCCAGTCTGTTATTCTGACTCAATCAGCATGAAAGAGTGATCTCCAGCCTTGTCCTCGTCAACACCTTCACCTGTGTTAACGAGGCAATCACTGACATGATGGCAGCTGGTCCTTTTGTGGCAGGACTGAAATGCAGTGGAAATGTTTTTGGGGGATTAAGTTCATTTTCATGGCAAAGAGGGACTTTGCAATTAATTGCAATTCATCTGATCACTCTTCATGACATTCTGGAGTATATGCAAATTGCCATCATTAACACTGAGGCAGCAAACTTTGTGGAGACCAATACTTGTGTCATTCTCAAAACCTTTGGCCACGACTGTACATGTTACAGTTGTTTTTACACTGTAACCACATGGAATTAACCCTGTAACCACGTGGAATTAATGCGTAAAGCAACATTTCTCCATAATAAGGATGAATATTTTCCCATTAATCGACCAAGTTTCAATACCGAATGAGAGGCCGGTCAGCTGTGCCACTATGTAAAGCTAAATTATATTTAGAGTAGCCTATCTTTGATCGCCAATTACATTGTTCTGAATTGCAAAACAGGCTGTTCATAAATTCTGAGCATTATGTTCTTCAATTAATTCAGCGAATTTCAGCAGTAGGCTATCTCGACACAGAGCGCGCTCAGGACGCACAGAGTGCACCCCGAGTATATCGTTGTAGAATCATAAAAACTTTGTAACAGCAGTCAAACAAAAGTCAAATGGCCAAAGTTGCTAAACTTAATAGATAACCTCCTTCAACAAATGACATAACATCTCCTATATTTGGCAAAATAGAGTTGAAGATTATACAGATAGCAGATCAGCTCATGAATATCAGGGAGATGAAGAGTGGAAATAGTTAAAATATCAAAGTATCTTAACAGGGACCAACTCTGTTTAAAAAAATATCCATATTTACTCTCATACCGTTAGTTGATCACACAAGCGTTCTCATATTAGATAGCGCAGAGAAGCGGGGTAAATGTTATAGCGGTATTTTCACATGCATAAGTGACATGCTTTGATAATGCAACCTATGGATTACAGAATAAAGTTAGGAATTTTCATGCAAGACAGGAGTCAGGATTTTGAGTTCAGTGGGATTGGGACTGGATAGGAAAATAGCCTAGGAGGCTCTTTGATAGGAGAAGATAACATTTTCTCTCATGCCTCTTTGAATTGTCAACAGACTTCATGTCTGTGACAGAAGAGTCAAAGAGGCACATGTTCTGTGAGGGTGCGAGGGTAGTGAGCACAAAATCAGAGGAGGTTGAAACAAAATGCGAAAGTAAAGCGAAGTGTAATACAGCACACCGACACATTACAATAGACAATAATCCACACAACACCACTGGGTTGTGCAATCATGTGATTGGGAACAGGTGTGTGTGTGTGGGCGTGTGGAATCAGGGGGATTGGGAACAGGTGTGGGAGTGGCTGCCATCATCCTCATGCCGGTGGTTAGTACACCGGCGAGCCGGAGCGCCGAGGCGGGAGGGGCACCGTCGAGGTAGAAGGCACAGGCGTGACATGTTCTTTTATAGGCTATACTGTAGGGGTTTTCTGTATGGTTCATTAACTGCATTCGGGTCACGTGTGTAGTCCGACAGTGTAAATTATGCATGTGCTTTGAATTTATGGCGAATTTGTGTGAAGTAAATGGGCTAGGCTAAAGGCTTCCATGCTACAACCTGTTTGGATAATGTGCTATTTTATTTTTTGATAATCTGATGCTGCACATGTTGTGTAGGCCTATTTTGTGGAATTGCATTAGTGTGAAATTGGGGAATCATTTTGTAATTTCCCTGGTCTTGTGATTTTATTTTAGGGGAAATGTGAAGAGTGTTCCAGTCCTGGGATCCCGGTCACCCATGTTAATCGCTAATCCATAATACGTTGAATTTCGAAAGGAAACTATGAGACCTTGTTGGCATTGTGAGCCTGTCAGTAGCTGGGCTTGGGTTATGCAGTGACCTGTGAGTGACCAGGCTTCTCTCTCTCCTCCCTGCAGGGCTGGACACCAGCATCCACCAGACTGGTTTATTTAACTAAGCTCTGAGTCTCCCACACATAGAGGCCCGGATGGCCATGGAATTCATTATCCCAGGCCCTGGAAACGAGCCGACTGTGTTTTGAAAAGTTTCACCACGCTTTGAAAGTGGTGTTATTCTCTCTCTCTCTCTCTCTCTCTCTCTCTCTCTCTCTCTCTCTCTCTCTCTCTCTCTCTCTATCTATCTATCTCCCTCCCCTCTCTCTCTCTCTCTCTCTCTCTCTCTCTCTCTCTCTCTCTCTCTCTCTCTCTCTCTCTCTCTCTCTCTGCTCAGGTTCAATCGCTAGAGGACCATGATCAGATTGCGGCCACAGTGTTATATCATCTTCATGGTATTCGCCGTGAGCTGCTATGCGGCCGTGGCTGTAGCCCACACAGAAAAACAATGGGCGGCTAATACCCAAATATTTACTGGGGCTAATCCACAGCAAAGAGGGCTGTTTGGAATAACATGGCCCAGGGTTTGGTGGGGTGGGCCCACGGGCTCTGGTTGCAGAGAGACTTCCTCTCCAAGGGCCCCTGAGCTTACAATCTTTCACACACAGACACACGGGAAGCCAGGAGAAAGTTTTTTTTTTTCTTACACACCGAGGGTAGGGAGAACAAGGAAAGAGGGACCCTTGTAGGGAGATGTAAGGCTGATAGAAATATGTAGAGGAGGGAGATGTAAGGCTGATAGTGCTATGTAGAGGAGGGAGATGTAAGGCTGATAGAGCTATGTAGAGGAGGGAGATGTAAGGCTGATAGAACTATGTAGAGGAGGGAGATGTAAGGCTGATAGAGCTATGTATAGGAGGGAGATGTAAGGCTGATAGAGCTATGTAGAGGAGGGAGATGTAAGGCTGATAGAACTATGTAGAGGAGGGAGATGTAAGGCTGATAGTATTATGTAGAGGAGGGAGAAGGTGGAAGAGAGAGAAGAGTTCAGGGAGATACAGCACTAACCCTGCAGCAGAGGTGAAGGGAGGAGCCTGTCTTGACTGGGCTGAGTCGGGTGGAGAAGAGCCAATAGAGATGGATGGTGGTGCTGGATTCAATATTGACTCTTCAATGTTAACCTTGGTCAATGTTGACTCTTCAACTCGGGGTAACCAGTGACACAAAAGTGCCTCACCTTTTAGCTAAGTACATTTCTATGGCAACACATCGTTCAGAACTCACCTGCTTCAGGGCAGGCTAACTCAGGGCTAACTCTACTTTTCCTGAATGAAGTGTTTGAGCCGTGAGTTGAGGACGCAAGAATGCGTCATCATCCCTTCATTCTCCGGTCCATATTTGAGGAAGATGACTGATTCAATATTTTATTCAAATATTCTTGTGGGTGTTTATATTTGCCCTATTTCACACATGTACAAGTGTGTATTTATATTCATGTGTGAATTGGAAATGTGTTTATTGCATATCCCATCTCCCCCTGAGACAGCCTCGGAGAGTGGGTCATGGCCAAGGTCTGCCACCATCAACGGTGACCCTGCAGCAATTAGGCTTAAGTGCCTTACTCAAGTGCACATCGACAGATTTTTCACCTTGTCGGCCCTAGCGACTTTTCGGTTACTGGCCTAACTTTTATTCCATTTTGATTTCGGCAAAAATGTCAATGTGGCACTGACTCTCCCATGGATTGATGTTTCAACATTATATCAATGAAGAGTTTGGTGTTCGACTAGCCATGTATGACACAAATGCGCAGTTACAAGCCCAGCTCTAACATGCTCTAATAAGCGGCGGGTTCTAGATTAATATCTACCTTCATAACCTGAGCTTGAATGTGAAGCTAACTGAAGCTAGCTAATAAAATAAAAAAGCCTGATTACATCTAGCTAGATTCGTTGTACTGTGTAACCCTCAGGACAATGTTCTGTAGGAAAACGTTGTGGAATGTTGCAGCAGATAGAAATGCCATGAATAGAGCTGACACAATTCCACCATTCGGCGTAATTAGTGTCCCCTATTGAATAAAACACTCCCTTCCAGCGTACTGTGATGATGTAGTGTGTGGTGTGTGTGTGTGTGTGTGTGTGTGTGTGTGTGTGTGTGTGTGTGTGTGTGTGTGTGTGTGTGTGTGTGTGTGTGTGTGTGTGTGTGTGTGGAGTGAGTGTGCTACGACAGTGATATGTGGTTGTCTCACCCAGCTATCTTATGATTCATTCACTAATTGTAAGAGCATATGCTAAATGACAAAAATGTAAATGACTATGTACTTTTTTGCTTGTATCTAAATTAGACACATACTAGGAATCAATGCCAGTGGTTGGTCGCCTATGGTGCAGCAATGTCCCACTGTCTGGTTGGTCTCCATGACACATAACCAGAGGGTAGATGTCCTTACAGACCTGGCCACATTATAACTACCCCTGGCCATATCACTGGAAAAACACACCACACTAACATAGCAGACCTATACTTTATCGAATGGGTCTGGCTAAAGGCCTACTGTAGAAATATTCTCTGCAGCAGAACAGTTTGATATTGTTCTATTTTATACATTGTTCTATTTTATTTGTTTACTTAAACAGTTTTTTTTTAAATGTAGTTTCACCAGACAAAAGCTGATGCTCACCAGTACTGTCAGCAGAAATAGGCATGCCCCGAGCAGCATTGTAAAACAAGTACTTAAAATAATTTTTCCACAACAATAAAACATTTCTGAGTTGGCTCATAGCCATCCCACCAGAATTCTGCCTGTGGTTACTGAGCTAGAGAATAAAAACAATGAAGGACATCTTTATAGGCTGATTTCTACCCCCATAACATTTTTAAACGACAGCCTGTTACAATGAACAAATATTAAAACAGATTTAATTCCTTTTTATAGCACTATTTCTGACTCAAAGTGTACAGTATATGAGACAGTTGAAATGCTTGAATGCCTCTACAGTAATGAAATAATGACGACAAAGGCAGATGACTGTGGCCAAGATTCAATCCATCCATTATAAGTCTTCATCTCCAAGCAATCTCCTTTCACTAGACAATGTAACCTACAAACTGCGTATACAGTATGTTCAATAATCTGAATGGAACATAAACTGCCTGAATTGATGCCTATCCTCTGAAGGGAGAAAGTCAATGTTTCTATTTCTTTAATGACATTGATGTTAATTAAACACAAGAGACACAAACAGAACTTTACCCATGAGAGGAGCCTACAAGCCTCAGATGCCCTTAAAGAGGAAAACTTTAACTGGCATGCCACAGTTTGATACTGCACACCTGAAATGTGACAATCTTTCATTTCCCCCCATTTGAACATTTGGATCACTGGGGTAGCCTAACGTTATCTGTCTTGCCTTGGAACCTGCGTTTGTTATTGTGACGTGTGAGCACTGAGCAGGGGCAGGTGTAAGGGTCTATGCTGCGTGTAGAACAGGGCCGGACTGGTACTTTTTCTTTGCTTCCTCCAGGAGCCGATCAAACACTATCCCCCAGTTCCTCAGGGTCCGTTTCCCTCTCAGTTCCCCTCTGCCTATGTTCCTCTCCCTCCCTCCCGGCCCTGTGGCCCTGTACTCCTGAAATGTTCCACAGATGTCTGCCACTCCACCTCCCTGAGTTAGCGTGCCCACTGCCTACTTTTCTTTCCACAATGCAGCAGTGCTGAGTTTACAACTACATACAATGACATGATGCTGGCTGGACCTGAACAATGAGCAGAAAACATCCTGTAACACACATTATGCACACACGCACACACACAATGGCATGCCGCACACACACACCCCAGTAGCATCTGTTTGACTGTCTCTAGTCTTTCACTGCAGGCACCAGCCTGAATAAAGCACAAACACACACACACAATGGCAAGGTCAGCTAACCTCTAGAACCCAAAATACCCTCGCTACCCATCATCAAAACCTTAAGGCCTCCCCTGTCGGCCATATCCCTTAGGAGACAGCCTGAACTTTATCTCCTGCAGGATAGTGAAACTTTCCGCCAGAAAGCAAACCGTTCACAGGACACTGCCGCTGCATAGGGAAGGAAAAGCACAGATGTTGTCAGGGTTTGGTTAGAGATTCCCATAGGCATCTCTAGGGCTGACAGGTTTAGGAGGTTGCTATTCTAGCAGACTCTATGTGGTGTAATTTGAGTTGGTCCCCAATTAGAGGCAGCTCTTTAGTGTTTTCCCTTTTCCACCTGTGTGTGGATAATTTTTTGTAAGTTAGTTTCCATTGTGTGAGTAGACACGGGTTGCTGTATTCTTTTGTTGTTTTCTCCGTTCACATTCTAATAAACATGTTGAACCTTGCTCCTTCATCTCCTCAATCCGTGACTGATCTAAGTCATTAAACAAGCAGTCAGGCTCTTTCACTCTTCACCTTTTTTCTTGTTCGTCTTGTTTAGCGTATCCCCTAGGGAATCCAAATACCACCAGCTTAGCACCTCAACTGTTCCCGGCTCTGAAGTCAATCATGGAAGCCAGCGGTGTAGTTGTGAGCAGGGCTGGCTACAGTACTTGGGGGTTAAAATGTTAACCTATTCCCCAACTCCATCCCAGTTGATTAGATGGTAAAATGGTGCCACTAACTCTAAACTGTTTACACGGTTACTTGTGCTAACCAAGTTTCACATGTTATTAGTCGTATGTACAGGATACGTCCTTTGTACGGGACATCATCCAATGAAATGCTTACCTGCAGGTTCCTTCTTGACAACGCAACAACAATAAGGCACAATTTATAGTCCAATATTTACATGTGTATTGGGGAAATGGGGGGATGGAGGGCAGTGTATAAACTGAGCAGTATAATAAGAGTCTGGTAGCAGCAGTTGTGATGTGTACTGGCTCAGCGTTGTTGGCTCAGCGTCGTCCAGGTTAGGGGAGGCCAGGGTAGGCCGTCATTGTAAATAAGAATTTGTTCTTAACTGGCTTGTTTAGTTAAAGGTTAAATACATTTTTTTAAATGTGTGTGTCTGTGGGTGTGTGTATGAGTGAGCGCATGTGTGCTAAGGTGTGGAGAATCAGAGCAGGTGGTCAGTCCAGTTCAAGTCTTCAGCAGTCTGATGGCTTGTAGATAGAAACTGTCTCTGAGCCTGTTGGTATCAGACCTCATGCTCCGATACCTTCTCCCCGACAGTAAGGAAGAGAACAGCTCGTGTGTGGGGTCCTTGATGTTACTGTGTGCCTTCCTCAGGGACCGTTTCGAGTAAATGTCCTGGACGGGTGGGAGCACGGTCCCAGTGATGTACTGGACTGTCTTCACCAGCCACTGGAAGTCCTTGCGGTCATGGACAGAGCAATGCCAGTACCAAGTTTCACTGCACTTTCCATAATTTGGACGTGAATGTGATTTGACAATTACCATTATTGTAAAAAAGTACTATTTAGCTACCAAATAGGCTCCTCAGGATATTGTAGAGAGAGGGTCCCTCTGAGTCCTAATGAAAGAAGCGCGTGATCCAGTGATCCGTTACATGAGATGTTTTTGAAACACTGTGTGAACTGACCCCTGAAGCAGGGTCACTTCATGATGCCCTGATGTCCAGCGACCATGGCTCCACACTGCTCCACCCTCTCTTCTCCTGTGAGCCGGGCAGTTGGATCCACACAATAAGACAATTCATCTCCCTAATGAAGTTGTGGCAGGCAGCCCTGGCCCCTGTCTCAGCTGTGCTGGGTCCTCTTTGTCAAGGCCTTAAATTGAGGTTGGAGGTTGGGGGTTGGGGTACGGAGGGTGAATGGGGGATGGGGGTCCGGTCTGTGAGGCTATTGATGTCATCTTACTTAACGCCAGCTAGGCTTTTTGTTGTGCCCTGGGAAAATGTTGCACGCTGCAGAGAGAATAGCACACTGGTGGATATCAGTTGATTGGAATGAAACAATTCCACATGAAATGCTGCTGCTGAAGGGGAGATGGCTTCTGTTCTCTGCTCCAAGACAGTGAAGGGAGAGAGATGGGAAGTGAGAATAGATGTGGAGGAAAGAGAGTGGGAGAGAGAGAGACAAAAATATAATTACTTGACACATTGGAAAGAATTAACAAAAAAAGAGAGCAAACTAGAATGCTATTTGGCCCTAAACAGAGAGTGCACAGTGACAGAATACCTGACCACTGTGACTGACCCAAAATTAAGGAAAGCTTTGACTATGTACAGACTCAGTGATCATAGCCTTGCTGTTGGGAAAGGTCGCACACTGCCCACAAAATGAGGTGGAAACTGAGCTGCTCTTCCTAACCTCCTGCCAAATGTATGACCATATTAGAGACACATATTACACAGACCCACAAAGAATTTGAAAAACAAATCCCATATCTATTGGGTGAAATACCACAGTGTGTCATCACAGCAGCAAGATTTGTGACTTGTTGTCACAAGAAAAGGGCAACCAGTGAACAAACACCATTGTAAATACAACCATATTTATGTTGATTTATTTTCCTTTATTTCCTTTAATTATTCGCACATCGTTACAAACACTGTATACAGACATATGACATTTTAATTGTCTATTCTTTTGGAACTTGTGTGAATGTAATATTTACAGTTTTTTATTGTTTATTTCACTTTTGATTATCCATTTCACTTGCTTTGGCAATGTAAACATATGTTTCCCATGCCAATAAAGCCCCTTGAATTGAAATTGAATTGAGAGAGAGAGAGAGAGAGAGAGAGAGAGAGAGAGAGAGAGAGAGACAGAGAGAGAGAGAGCGAGAGAGACGGCGGGAGATTAGGGGAGAGGTGGGAGGAGACTAAGAGGGAAGAGAAGGGGGCGGAGACAGGGAAAGGATAAGGGGTGGGAAAATAAGAAACGTCTAATGAAAGTGTCATATATTGTTCTCTCTGGACTCAGTTTGCTTTTACCTGGCATGGTAATATGACTGATGGATTCACAAACCTCATGCTTATTGGACTCATTCCAGAGATGGAGATTGCCCATCTCAAAAGACTGGAAATCTACAAGGATATTCTAAAGTAGCTCTTAATGGGGTCCGCCTGGTTCTCTCTGAAGCAGTGATGCTGTCCAGCTCCTCCCAGCTGAGGAGAGGCAGGTCGGGTCAGGGCTGTACCAGGGTCCGCTAACCCTGCCAGTATCCCCTGCATGTTGGGAGACATCTGGACAGCGTATGGGTCTCAACACCACCCTCAATGCTTTAACTCAACAGCCTTTACAGTCACCTGTGAAAACACAGTGTGTGCCAGCTACTTACTTCACACTACAGTTACTTCACTCACTTAGTCTTATCAGAGTGCATCGCCATGCTTGTGGACCAGGATGATACAGGCAAGCTGTTGGGTGGTTTCAATGAACCTCTGTTTCTAGGTAACTTGTTGTTACATTGACGTATTGTCATGCTGCATACTGTTTGGGAAACTCGATCCAAAGATTAGGCAGAGACTAATTTATAATTACAATAGTGAATCTTTAATACATACGAGAAGCTGCAAGGCAGATCCCTCTATGATCGCAGTCAGGGAAGGAGCTCGAGGAGTTAATGGTTACAAGTCCCTTATATAGTGGGAGGTGACAATACAATCATGTTGTTACACAACAGTTCTTTTCTACAAGCAACAGTTCCAGAACACAATGGCCTTGTGTTAGGGTTCAGGCATACCAGGAGTCTATGACATGCATCACAGTTCAACACAGAACAGAGCATACACATCAGCAGTTACAACAGCTCACCCCAATCCAGCCACAACAATACTAAATAACTGTAGCTTTACACCACCTACTGCACCACCTACTAAGTGATTTATGGGAAGCTCTGTTCTAAGTAGATTCAGCAATGGTTTTCAATCTCAATTGTGGTATTCTTTTCTCTTTGTACTGTAAACCAATTTGCTCTGCCTGTGCAAGAAGTGTTTATCTTAATGACGATGTCAAAATGTGTTTAAATCCACCATATCATTTACTAGCTGAAGGAAACTGTTGGTTTGATATCTGATATTCTTTACAGCCAGGTATTTACAGGGCGTTTCAATTCATCTGTAGCATTTATAATCTACCGTATCTGCATTTATGCTTGATGTCCTGTATAAACTGAAAGAATCATGACTTCCCAATGTTAGTGGAGCTTAATCCATGATTAAGAATGTTCTCTGCCCTCTGTACACATTTCTCCCTATCTGTAATCTGAGGAATGCTTTTTAAAACATTGCAGAGCTCCAAATGAGACGAAATGAGACGAAAGAATTAAGCCGAGACGAAGAATGTAATGTATACAGTATAATGGTGGGAACATCAACAAGAAAAACAAAATGGTGGGAGACAAAAATACATGCCAGTGTCTTTTTTAATGGTTTTGTTTTGACCATTGTATTTTGTTGGCTTCTCAGGGTGTATTTCATTGCACAGGACAACCAGAACTGCCATGGGTTCAAGTACATTCTCACACATCATAACCAGGAACACAGTCTCTGTGATAGCGTCCCAAATGGCATTCTATTCCCTATATAGTGCACTACTTTTGATCCGAGCCCTATGGGCTCTGGTCAAAAGTAGTGCATCACATATGGAATAGTAGGATAGGCTGAAATAGGACAGGTCTGGTCAGGATGGAGCAGCAGAACAGAACAGTAAGAACGCTGCACTCAGTCTCTGTGGTCAAAAGTAGTGCATCACATATGGAATAGTGTGCCATTTGGGACACAATCACAGAGACTGAGTGCAGCGTTCTTACTGTTCTGTTCTGCTGCTCCATCCTGACCAGACCTGTCCTGTTTCAGCTCATCCTACTTTCCCCATCTCATCATAACTCCCTAATACCACTATTTATTTAACCTTTATTTAACTAGGCAAGTCAGTTAAAAACAAATTCTTATTTACAGTGACGGCCTACACCGGCCAAACTCGGACAACACTGGGCCAATTGTGCACCGCCCTATGGGACTCCCAATGATACAGTCTTGATTCACAGTTTGGATTCGAACCAGATTGTCTGTAGTGACGCCTCTAGCACTGAGATGCAGTGTCTTAGACCACTGCGCCACTTGGGAGCCCCACATTGTACCTGGCCAGGTATATTGTAAATGTCCTATATTTGAGTGGCGTTGAGTGTTGTTAGAGGACCACATGAATTCCTCCCAGCCTGCCTGTCGGATTCAGACCTGAACCTGCTGGTGGGGCTCGTCGGCGGTTTGTTTTCTCTTGGTCTCAGGTTTTCCCTCCTGGTTTCATAACAGTTTGAAGTCTTTCCCGTTGAGGAGTCGAGCAGTTAGTCCTAGTGCAGGGTCGTAATTGGAAGCAGACCCAAAGGGCCCCAGCCCCAGCCAACGTGCCTCCCCGGTGATGTCAGTGTTGGCTCTGCCGTGGAAAGAGGATGGAGGGAGGATAGAGGGTTGCGGCAGGGGAAACGTGCGGTGAGCCGGAATGTCTGAAAGGCGGCTGAGGCTCAAATACAAGCAGCAGGCCGCATCCACAGCAGACGTAGCAGCACAACCTCCCCTCAGAGAGCTGTGGAAACGAGACCAAAAGGTGGAAACACACACACTGACACACACACACAAACTACCACGTCAGATACCTACAGCGAGAAAATAAACGTCCCTCGTTCAGAACTCATAAAGAGGAACTGCAGATGTGTATCAAGGGTAATTACAGTGCAAGTCAATATTAAGATTATACTGCTGCTCACAAGGTCATTGGGTCAGGCATGCCCCGTTCTCATTATGACATATCCTCTCTGCCTGCTTCTTCAGTTAAAAAGAGGATGATTATAACAGGCCCTCTATTAATTTGTGTTATATGTCAATGTGACAGCTAATTATCCATCGTTCTATTTATCTCATCAAAGCCAAGTCAGTTGTGTTTAGCCTTTGTGGAAGCCCTTTGAGCACTAAGTAATAACAAGGCTGCCTTTTGTGTTGTGTTTTGTTTTTGAGGTCTCTGCGATTTAAAATGTAAATGCTCCTCATTAAGCGCTTTGCTCCATCCTGGTAACACACAAACTGCTCTGTACCACCCAGCGCTGCCCTGACCCATTTCACTGCATGCAGGACATTTGCATGAAAGGACTGTGGAACTCAATGCCAAAATAAACATCAATTATAGCTGTCATCCACCACCAAAACAGCTGCAGCTTTGAACACCCCAGAGCAGCGGGCTTCAAACGGAGGCCGTCTTTAAAGAACTGCTTCACATATACCAAAGGCCTGGCTGAAATTAGACCAGCATAGGTTAGAGCGAAAATCACCCCTGCAAATGAACTCAGACACCATGGAAAATTCAACAAACTCCAACTGCAAATCCTTCCTTATAGCGACAGATCATATTCTTTGTGATACGACAATGAAGAAGGACCTGTGGCTAGTGAAGAAGGACCTATGGCTAGCGAAGAAGGACCTGTGACTAGCGAAGAAGGTCCTATGGCTAGCGAAGAAGGACCTATGGCTAGCGAAGAAGGACCTGTGACTAGCGAAGAAGGACCTATGGCTAGCGAAGAAGGACCTGTGACTAGCGAAGAAGGACCTATGGCTAGTGAAGAAGGACCTGTGACTAGTGAAGAAGGACCTGTGACTAGCGAAGAAGGTTCTATGGCTAGCGAAGAAGGACCTGTGACTAGCAAAGAAGGACCTATGGCTAGCGAAGAAGGACCTGTGACTAGTGAAGAAGGTTCTATGGCTAGCGAAGAAGGAACTATGGCTAGCTAATGGTGTTTTAGTGTAAACAACTGATGTGATAAGCAGTCAAGGCAACTAGGAGCAGAAACTTCCCCCAGAGGAAATTAAAGGAAATATGCATTTTCTCTCTCAAAGAGTTTTCCCCCTCTAGAGTACAGAGTATGACGTTGAACCACTGGTCAATAGTGTTTTTGGGTAGTAATCCATCATGGCTTTCCTCCTCCTGTTCAGTGCTCCCATCTGCCATGTCTCGTTACTGCTGCAGCCAGTTCAGATTTAGGCTGAAACACTGTTACTATTTCACATTATGCATAAAGAAGGTGACAGAGGAGGGAATGGAATAAGTACAGGAGAGCCTGTGACAGAGGCAGACAGAAAGAGGGAGGGAATAACTCTATGTTTAGTTTGGGTTTGGTCCCCAATTAGAGACAGCTGCGCCGCATTGTCTCTAATTGGGAAGCCTATTTAAGTTCATTAATTTCCCACCTGTGTTGTGGGTTTTTGTGTGTTTGTGCTTAGTGCACACCAGTTCATGGTCGTGCCTTCTGTTTGTTGTTTTGCAACCATGACAGAAAAACACACCACCACCGGACCCAGCAGGGTTGGACAGTGGAGGAACTCCCCGGAGGTATGGAAGTTACCGCCCAGGAGGAGTTCCTCCACTGTTTAGCTCTGGAACTAGGCTGGGTTCCAGAGCAGCGACCTCGGTGGTCGAGGAGGCAGGCCCAGCCTAGAGCCCCGAAGAACCCCCAGACAGTTTTTTAGGGGGTGCCCTGTAGCTCCAGTGCCGGCGCCTCGCACCAGAGTCCTGGTGGTGATCCCCAGTCCGGCAGCTCCAGTGCCGGTCCCAAGCCTGGTTCTTCCAGTGCCATTTCCTAGCCCGGTAGCTCCAGTGCGTGTCCCCAGCGTGGTAGCGCCAGTACTGGTTCCTAGCCCGGTGGCTCCAGTACCGGTTCCTAGCCCGATGGCTCCAGTACCGGTTCCTAGCCCGGTAGCTCCAATGCCGGTACCTAGCCCGGTAGCGCCAGTACCGGTTCCTAGCCCGGTAGCGCCAGTACAGCAGTACCGGTTACTAGCCCGGTGGTGCCAGTGCCGGTTCCTAGCCCGGTAGCTCCAATGCTGGTACCTAGCCCGGTAGCACCAGTACCAGTCCCTAGCCCGGTAGCGCCAGTACCGATTCCTAGCCCGGTGGCTCCAGTGCCGGTTCCTAGCCCGGTGGCTCCAGTGCCAGTACCTAGCCCGGTGGCGCCAGTGCCGGGTCCTAGCCCGGTTCCATGGCCGGAGCCTTCCTCTGAGCCGGTGCCCAGTCCAGGCACGACTTCCAGTCCAACTCCATGGCCAGCGCCTTCCACTACGCTGGGGTCCTGACAGGACCTGGCGTCCAGCCCAGCTCCATGGCCGGAGCCTTCATCTACGCTGAGGTGGAGTCATCGGCGCCGGGGTCCAGACAGGTCGGAGCTTTCCTCTGCACCATTGCCCAGTCCAGGCATGGTGTCCAGTCCTACTCCATTGCCGGAGCCGTTCTCTACACTGGTGCCCAGTCCTGGACCGGTCGTCAGCCCCGCTCCAGTGCCAGAGCAGTCTGCTCCACCAGTGCCCAGTCCTGGAAAGGGTCCTGAGCCAGATCCCCCGCCTGACCTGGTGCCACGTCCAGCGCCAGGTCCGGAGCCCCCGCCCGACCTGGTGCCACGTCCGGCGCCAGGTCCGGAGTCCCCGCCCGACCTGGTGCCAGGTCCGGAGCCCCCGCCTGACCTGGTGCCACGTCCGGCGCCAGTTCTGGAACCCCCACCGATGCCAGTTCCCCTCCTCTGTTCCAGGGTGCTCAGGATGTGATGCGTCAACAGAACAGTAAAACATCAAACCCTGACCTGACCACCATATCAGCTCTCTGAGAGCAGGCAGTGTACCTCACTCAGTCTGGTCCTTCCTTTCACACATTCACGCAAACACACCAGGAGTGGTGTTGAGTATATTCATATCCAAAAGACCAGAATAAACATTGGTTTTGTCGCTGTATTTCATTTGGAAAGTAAAGCAGACTGGGCTCTGGAGTCTTTCTCCAAACACTGGAAGGTAAACACATGTTTTGCCTCGCTAGACACAAGGGAGAGCGCCAACTAAATGACCAAATTAACACTGTCAGTAGAAAGTGGAAGAAAAAGGGGGAAAAATACTTCAGACTTTCTGCTTTGAAGCTGGCGTTCTTTGGGAGGGATCTGCTCTGCAAAATGTTAATCTAGCCTCCATATTGCAGATTAGCTTCCCCTCTCTCTTCAAAATGTGACTGTTCTCATATGGTCAAGGTAATTCTGGCCCACTTAGGCTGCTTTGATCCAAAAAACTCTTTTCACAGATCCTCCACGCAAGAGTTCAAACTGATTTTGTCATTGCCGACCACAGCCCTCCCTCTCACTAAGATTCAGACTAGAAACTAAGCTCTTCCAAGCTGCTGACAGCCAGCAGAGTTAAAAGCACTTTCTAATGCTGATGATCAGTGTGGATGACTAGCCGCTAATGGGTTGCACTCACACTTTTTTCTTCCTCTCTCTCTCTCTCTCTCTCTCTGTCTTTTACTTCAGGACAGGAAGAGTACTTTATTTCCTTTCAAGAAAATTATGAAGTTTGCAAATGATCTTGTTTGTTCTTGTATTCCTTTAGCTTTCTCTCAGACAGGATGACAGCCCACTTTTATGCGTTTTACCTTTTAAAGTCACTCTTCTTCTCTTCCCTGTGATTCTCACTGCTCTGCTCTGAGCTGCTGGAGGATCAGGCTGAGCCTCACAACAACAGTGCTTTGCAGTAGCTCTGTAGCCAATGACTAACGCAACTATGGGACAGCAACAAAAAGACGCAGAGTAGTCACACTAGTGGAGCGATGGCATAGGGAGGGATGTTGATTAAAGAACTGGATAACAAGAATAAACCACAATAGAGAGAGTAAAGTATAGGCTGTCTATGCATCTCAAAAATTATCTCAACCCCACCACTTCTCTTTTCAGAAACCTGCTCCGTGTCATCGCACTTCTCTTAAATGTTTTACCACCACAGTCTACTTAATTCAGGAAATTTTTCCCACCCTGCCTCAGTTAACTTAAAGCCCTCTCAACTGGAGAAACCTGTTCTGTTCTGTTCTCACTCAGTCCATTTCACCTTGGTACCTGTTACAACTTAGTCTGGTAAGGTTGTCCAGTTTATTTGCTCTGTGTTCAACTCCTGACTAAATAAACAAGAGAAAAGTAATTTATCCAAAAGGGATCTATCTACTGGGAAAGTGTTGCTTTAATGAAGCCATTTGTCATCTAAATAACCCACACACCATAGCCTAAGTGCTGTTAGTTAATTGATTCATTCAACAGCTGTTGCACGGACAATTCTGTAAACTTCAAATTATTTGGGCCCCCAGTTTGGCAGCTTCTTTGACAAGAAAGAGCCCAGTAAGGCAGCAGGGTCAGTTCCCACAGTGTTGCCTTGCCTCTACCCTGGACCACGTCTGTCTCTCCCTGAGAGAGGAATGTTCCCAGCTCCTCTGTGAAGAAAGCGCCATGCTTTCAACTGCTTTCAACTTCCACACAAATATGCAAGAAATCTGCAAAGAATTTATGATTGTCCTCTGGGTCACATTTGCACATTTATGGCTAATGAAACAATTTTCAGCCGTGTGTTTTGCTTGCTCTTTGGAGTGCAGCCCTAATGGTGATTAATTGATTCCTAACACAACTGTATGGCAATTACAACATTTCTGGGGAGAATTGAATGAACGAGTCTGCCAACATTTTCTGCATTTATAGCACAACCTTCATTTGAACAGAAAGCTGAATGTGTGATGTCTCACCACAGAGACTGCTCATTAGCAGAAAATGTGTCGAGTTGTTATTAAACTACGGACATTTTTTACGCCCTAATTTCCCTCGCTCGCCTGATTAACAACAATGAAGACAAAAGAGGGGCCGCTTTATTTCACTTAAGTTGTTAATGGTAAAACTCCTTGGACATTTGTTTGGAGTGTAAATAAGTGTCCATTCAACATCGTTCTCTTTCTTTAGTTTTGGAATGTCATACATTTTTTTTATGTTAAAAGCTGTTTTTATGCTAATGTATAGCTTAATTGGCATTAGAAAAATTGCTCTGGCATGCTGAGGGGCTCTAAGATTAGCCAGAAGAGAAAGAAGAAGATAAAGCCTTCAAAAGGCCCATTTCAGAGGAATTATAGTTTCCTTTGAACATCTTCCAAGTTTTAAATACATTAAAAGCCTGTTGGCATACATGTAAATTAAGCAGTACCAAAGCGTTCCAAAGAATTCATGGTGAATCAGGACCAAGGGTGCCGAGGACAAATGCAGGAGGAGAACGGGCATGAATCCTGCCATCTCCCAGAAGCCTCTCTTTCTGTCCCTTTCTTCCCCCTGTCCACTCTATCCCTCTCTCTACCTCCCTCTCCCTCTCCCACTCCATCCCTTCATCCATGGGCCAAGTGGCTTAGCAGATGAAAAGAAGAAGGGTTTGGTCTGGAGCTCCCTGAGCAGCAGAGAGAGCCGGCCCATCGCCCTGTTCAGTCTGTCCAAGCCCAGTGATGGAGCGTAGCACCACCCAAAGCCCAGTTTAGCATCACTGAGGGATCTGGGAGGGATGCTCCTGATTGCTGAGGTCAGTGGTCCAAGCACGAAGGGACAGACCTGGTTATGCCAGTGGCATGTAGTATTCGATGTAGTAGTAGCCTATGTACTGTAGTAGTCGACATGTTACGTTTATTCCCACCACAGACACTTTCATATCACAACTGTTGCTTCAATTATAAATATCTTGGCATTCCACCATGGGAAGCTAGGGTACATCTAATAAATTCAACACATTTACAGTAGGCTTATCATGAAAACTGTACATAATAGAGAGGAATGTGTGAATACCCCTGAATTCTATCACCTGCATGGCTTTGGTCCAGATGCATACTATAGCAGCTCTCATGCCTGGAGGAGCAGAGTACATACAACTACACACCAGCTGTAGGGTCTAATCCACTGAGCCCCATATCTCCACATTCGCACACCAGGCAATTCAAAACCTTATCTGAGGCTTTGTGGTGCTCCTGGTCCTGGATCCTGGTGTGAACATGTGGAGGAAAGACATCCATCAGTGTCGAACAGACCTGGGTTCAAATACTATTCAAAATATATTAAAATATGTTATCTTGGCTTCATTGAGCTTCCCTGGCTCAATGGAACCAATAGAATAGTTGCAAGAAGGAAAACCCTGAACATCTTCCACTCCAGGCAGAATAGATCAAACCCTAAAAGTTTTTGAAAGATTTCAAATAGTATTTGAACCCAGGTCTGGTGTCCTAGCATGCATTCCAACGAGCTTCACATTCTTCAGATTGAGCTGTGAGTGGTGATGTCATGGGGCGTGATATTGTGTGACCCTATCAGGGTGTGTACTCAAGAGCCATAAGTCCCTGTGGTATTCAGTGTACTCAAAACCTTGGTGGCTTTAACACTTAGGCCACCACAATACCACCTCCATGCTAATTTGGGCAAGATAATAGCAAACAGGCAAGTACATCAGAGGAGAGAAAGAAAACATTCCCTAAGTGATTGGGTCGTTAGCTAAATTGTGTTTACTGATGTTTTCCTCAGTAGGTGACTGGTTAATTTAATAGTTCTTTAGTTACACAAGTGGTGTGTATAATTAAGTAGAGTGAGTTAGTCAAACATTATCTTCCCCCTATCACTTCCCAATGTCAAAGTTGTTACAGGGAGATAAACTTCTAAGTTACTTCTTCCTTCATTTAAAAAGACGAGGTCATGTCTGATAGTTAAATATGCTGATGACAGAGATATTGAATGTCCACATTTATGTTCTCCACTGTGCTTGATCAAATGATCTATTTTCCGTCCGTCTCGAGACGAATAGTGACTTGAAAGCTCCAGAATCTTCAAGAGGCTGAAGCACTTCATTTAAAGTTAAGAAGATTTAGATCAAAAGGTTGGAGAAAAAACATTGAAGCCCTCTGAAAAAACGTGGCCCTCACCAGTTTTAAGCTGTGCAAGTTCACGGCCATAGCAGGACACAGTCCATTCCTTCACAGCTTCAGGAAGATGAAAGGGGAGATTGTCCGCTGGCTGAGGACGCCAGGGCTCCTTTTTATTCGAGGCTAAGGACCAGCGACGTCTAAAGAATGCCTGGCAAAGTTTGTTTTCTAAAAAACCTCAGAGATGCTTTTTGAAGTCCCAGCACCCCCTAACCCCCCACCCCCCCCCCCCCCCCCCACGAAGCGAGCCGAGAGAATTTGTACAATGTTAATTACTTTGGCTTGCTGTGATTCAGAGCTCAGAGCTGGGACTGCCATTGTGTTAGCTGAGCTGTTTGAGACCAGGCAAAAGGGGGATGATGACAGAGAAGCCTTGCATTGTTGGAACACTTGATCAACAAGCGCCCTGAAAACTGTAAACACAACTCTTTTGGACCTCCATGTGCATCCAAATGCGATAATTTCTTTTTGGAGGGAGAATAGAAGAGTCCACACTAAACAATTGTTATGTTGTGTATCACACTCTACCACCTGGCGAGAGACAATAGAAGCCAGACTGAGCTTCTCCTGGCATCCCTTGTGCATCCCTCACCAAATTCTCATTTTGTTTATCGTCATAGCAACTCAGGAGCCGCATAGAAGAGAAAGTGTTCCTCTAAGTATTATAGAATATGTAGCAGTTGCACTATAGAACTCGGTTTGCAGATGATGGACATCGCTAAAGGTTCCCCAGGGACCTTTAATGATTAAGTTAGCTAGCTGTACAAACTGATGTTATGTGAAATGTGAGAGCCATATTAATGATCTCCAAGAAAAGGTGGTACATTTTGTAAAGAGGGACTGTAGCCTGTGTTTGAGAAAACATTTTGCAAAGTCTGAGTTCAATCACTTTTGATGCAGCCTGGCACTGGGAGAAATCTCACATTTCTAAAATTCCGAAGCTTTAGATCAGTCTGACAGAGTATCTGTTTGAAATTAATCTGTCAAATAACTTTTCCATGAAAAAACTGAACCCATGAGCAGCTTCCACTGTACAGTTGTCTTTCTGATGTAGATCTCAAAGTGTTTCCATGGTGATGAGAGGGGCTCTTTTATACTTGTGTGAAATAACTTCTTAGACATTTCCAAATAAACAATGATAGGAAACAATATTTAATCACATGCGCGTGCTTGTATTCATGTCTACACATCAGAAAAGCCTTTCCCTCTGTTATTGTGATCGTTGCTGCATATTTCAGCCGTACTTCAAATGCAGATCACTTTAATTGACACAGTGTTTCTTCTTTAAACTACCCTTGACAATCAGCTGATTCAAGAGTATAATAATGACTTTGAAAGGCCTGTGCTGTGAGTCTGTAGAATGTCTTAAACTCCATTATCAGACAGTACACAGCTTCCCTGTGATCAGAGCACCCCCAGACTCAGGCCGTCTGCTGGGAAGATAGGGGGTAAGATTACAGCAACGTGGCCTTTGAGCTTCCGGGCCGGCGCTCTCCAACACAACATTCATATATTTCGCAGTGCTAATTAACCAGGCAATTACTTAGAGACGTCTTTCGCCAGGTTGGCTTTGTAGTCGTGTGGAATTACAAACTCCCGTCCCTAGGGAGACTGAGACCGCTTCCAGAATAGATCTGTTCGGAGTTCAGAGTCCCACTGTTGTTATCTCTTAACTGGATCAATCCCCAGATGCCTTCTGTTCACAAAACTAAACAGCCACCAAATCTGAACCAGGAGTTATAGGAGAGGGTGTTGAAGTAATGGGAAGTTAGCCTGCAGAGTGTGGTTCTGCAAATTGGTGTGCTGCATAGTCATCTGTCACCCCTTTTCCTCCCCAGAAAGGATGTGTTGAAACGTTCGGCGTGACTCCTGAAAATCACGGAAGGGGTTGGGAGTGTCCTGAGGAAGTTACTCCTCGACAGCCTTAACTGCTGTCCATCCTTACTCAGGATCAAACACTGCATGGGAACAGCAGTTAAAAGCAGTTGGGAACCGCCTCCTATCCTGGACTCACTCTATCTGAGTGTCATCCAATCCATGGACATACAGTACCTCTTCAAGCAGACACTGGGCCATCAATTGTTTTTAACAAATATAAAATGATGCTGTAGATTGCCGCGTCTCTCTCCTCTCTTTAATCAGTGAAATATGGGGTTCCACAATCACATTTGAAGTCGGCTCTATCACTGTGCTAGCTTGGAGATCCTTTCTGGAACGTGTTGACAGAAGAGGTACAGTGTTGATGGCCTTTCTATCCCCCTCCACCCTCCCCATCCCCTGGGCTCAGCTCAGTCAGTAGAGAGTGAAGCGTTGCATGTTCTGTTACAGTGCGCCCAGCACCCGGCAGCACCCGGCAATTTAGAGCTACACGCTAGTGCTAAGAGAGCAGAAACAGAGCTGGGACTTAATCAAGGTGATGGCTAAGAAAAGGGACATCTGGAAGCATTCTAACAGACAGGCTACCAATGGGGCAGAATGCATGGGAGGAGCTGATTACTGAAGCACTTTACGCAGGAACAGCGGCTGAACTCTATGGGGAGGAAGTTTTTCCCAGTCCTTTACGCAAGCACCACATGGTTCTGTTCTACACTCTTATAAAAAAGGGTTCTTCAGCTGTCCCCATAGGATAACCATTTTTGGTCCCAGGTAGAACCTTTTTGGGTTCCATGGGTTTTACATGGAAGCCAAAAGGGTTCTTCAAAGGGCTCTCCAATGGGGACAGCCAAATAACTCTTTAAGGTTCTAGATAGAAACTTCTTTGCTAAGAGTGTATGGCAGAGAGAAGGATGGGCCAAGGTTATGTAATGAGGACAAATTGATTTATTGTCTCTAATGACGCTGGTGGTAGTGTGTTAAGATCTACAGTATTTGTGAGAACTTGTGTTTTTATCTTCCTATGTGTATAGGACATTGGCCAGCTCCGTCACATGGTGCATACATGGAGTGCTAAGGCGCACTGCCACAACATGACAAGGTACAGTACCCCCCCCCCTCCCAAATAAAGTCAATCAAATCAATCAAACCAGAAACCTCCATGGACCATCATACAGGAAGTTGACTGAGGGCAGATGTGATGAGCTCTCTTCAACCTACCCACCCGACCAGCCAGACACGCTCCAGCAGCCCTTCTCTTGTCTGTTGTTTTGACAGGAGACAGGGCTGCTATGACTCATTGTTGTCTGTTCAGGGTGACTACCTTGCAGTTTAAAAGTGCTCGCTTGTCTGGTTGATGGGTGGCTCAACCCCTCTCTCTCCCTCTGTGCTTGGCCTAACTGTTGTTCTGCCCACTACGTGCTTTTAGGAGATGTGAAATGGGTTACATGCATTATTCACCCCCTCCATGGCCTCCAGCTGCCTGTCCTGCTCCACCTCATGTCAGAGCTGGACCTGTGTAATAGCAGGAAACATCAAACTATTACACCTTTTTTGTAGACTTTTCTTTATATATGAAAGGTGTTGCCTCTACTTTTATTTCCGCCAAACGAGCTAGTCATGATTGCGCTAAAGTTATGCCTACGGTTTAGTATGAAATGTAGCCGTAATGCTGATGTGGCATTGGCAAGCACTACCCTCTTAAACTCTTGATGGTTGCTAGGCACCGCCCGTTACTACTATCCACCTGGCAGTTCTAAAATTTGCGAGGCATGTCACTTCACCCATCTCTTTGCATAGCCCACCACATGCACTTTTTTCTTAACCACAACTGGATAGATCCATAAAGAATTACTGTGGAATAAATATCACTGAATGATGAAAATATTGGAATTAAGAAGGGTCATGTAATTGATGGTATCAAATTGTTGCTTACTGAAACTCCCAAACTCATCCAATTGTTATAATTGGCCTACATGGGCGGCAGGTAACCTAGCGGTTAAGAGCTTAGGGCCAGTAACCGAAAGGTTGATGGTTTGAATCCCAGAGCCGGCATGATAGTAAAAGCAGTGGTATTCAAACCTTTTCATCAGGGACCCCATTTTTTCTGGCAGAATTTCTGGGGACCCCATTTTTTCCCCAAGGATTTCTTGTGACCCGACCCCACCCTAAATCTAATTGCACAACCTTAACATCGGTACATTTAGATTTTTACATCAACAAATAACCTTAAATTCATTGCATTTTCATCTCATTAAATTGAAAAGAAACCAATAAATAAATGTACTCAATAAAATTGTATCTTTCAAATGATCTTTCTCAAAAACGTTTGTATATTGTCCCAAACAATTGGGTCGCCACCCTGACTTTGAATACCACTGCCCTAAAGTCTGTCTGTAAAGTGTATATGTAATTGCAAAGCAGTAAATGACTGTTAATGCAAAGCTTCTATGGTAATTACAATGCAATTACACAGGTATAACAGGAGACATTTTGGGGTATAATTTTTTTTTTACCCCTTTTTCTCCCCAATTCTTGTCCCATCGCTGCAACTCCCGTACGGACTCGGGAGAGCCGTGCGTCCTCCAAAACATAACCCCGCCAAGCCGCACTGCTTCTTGACACAATGCACGCTTAACCCGGAAGCCTGCCGCACCAATGTGTCAGAGGAAACACCGTACACCTGGCGACCGTGTCAGCGTGCATGTGCCAGGCCTGCCACAGGAGTCGCTAGAGCGCGATGCAGTGCCTTAGATCGCTGCGCCACTCGGGAGGCGCCATAACAGCATTTTTAAGAAAAAGCTGTGCCAATAAGTATACTCACGTGCTATATATTTATATATTTACACAAGGAGGCTATACTTCCCTATTCAAGGAGTCCATTCTAGGTATTGTAACTTTGTATAATGAATCAAACGTCTACAAGCACTCATTCCCTATGGGAACTGTTAATGACACATGGCCCCTCATTCCTCGTATGCACATTGCTGCTCTCTCTGGCTTCTCACATATTGAACACATCTGGAGAGCAGAGTGCTGCCAAGGCCAAACGGAATGAACAACAATTAGTCTCCTACGCATTGATGTCATCGTTTGAAGCCAGAGACAAAAAACGAAACCCCCTCAACCAAAAACGTTAACAAAGGACAAAAGAGAAAATAAAGCAGATTTAGGTCCATTTGCTATTTTGATACAACCATTTATCATGTAGATAGGTGCTCAGGAATGTTTCCTTCTTCCAAGCAATTTTGTCGTGTCCAATATTCTTACCCTCATTCTCTCGATAGCAAAGTTTTGACATTGATGATTGTATAAATGTGCACTGTAGCCTCATCCACAGGCAGACAGGTCTGCACGGCAAAACATTCCCCCTTTGTAACTGCCGCCCGCAAGCATGTATTCCCTGAGTGCTATAAATGATATTCCCAACAAATGCTTTACGATGTGTGATGCTAAGTGTTGGAGGACACTATTAATGGTCTAGCCATCTTTTGCATAAGTAAACTGATTTAAGCCATAGCAGGTGCCCCAGAGCACAGAGAGCACAGCAGAGTCACTGCACAAAGAGCACTGCTGTCTCTGTCTGGGCTTTGTAGACAGGATATCCACAGATGTGGAGCCAGACCAGATGGCATGTAGATCTGAGACAGAGCAGGCCGCGGAGACACTGGAGACAGAGGGATAAAGAGAAACAGAGATGGATGAGGGGACAAGGAGACAGAGAGAGTAGTGGGGGAAAGAGAGGGCCAGAGCTCAGACGCAGACACAGGCCCGCATTAAAATATGTGAGCAGAGCGCGCAGAGTTGGTGGCCATGTGAGGGTGACATTTAACCAGCCCCGACTCTCTCGCTCCCCATTGACTCAATCTGCATAGCCTACAACATGCCTGCAGGCTATTGGGGACAATGGCTGCCTTCTCCTTTAGCCGGCATTAAAAGAACAGATGAAAACAACCACATGATCGAGGGGCTCTCAGAAGTATAAAACTCAAATGTAATATCTGAATTATGTCCCTGTGGTGTGCTCCAGCCCTGGACCCTATTCTCTAGCCTATACAGTACAAGCTGGCCTTGTCTTACCCCGCCAGGCACCTAATAATTTCAGTTGCATAATTTGTCTACAGCGAATGCAAGATATGAGAAAAAGAACAAATTAATAAAATCACATGTTTTTTCTTTCTTTGTAATCGAGTGATGTCTTTTAGATCTGAACCGAGAACCCCTAGCAGATGCACAACAATAGCACAAAGGGAATATCAGATGAAAGCGTTAGCAATGTAAATAACTATTCTGCTGGTGAGAGAGAGAGAGTGTGTTGCCCAATTAAAGGTCCAACGCAGCCTGTGAGAGACAGCCAGACAGAGCCCATTGCCAAAATATAATCATCAGGTGAGAGACAGACAGACAGCTCTAATCTGTCTGTAAGTAAATGGATATACTTGGCAGGACGGGATGGCAGGACAGGCACACACGCACACAGACGTACGGACAGACAGGCAGGCTAGGCAGGCAGAGGGACAGTACATCCCAAATAGAGCTGTATGACTCAGAAGGGAGAGCTGTACACAGCTGGCATTGGCAGATCTGAAGATGGTGATGACAAGGCCGACAGACACAGAGAGACTGAGAGCCCTGGGCTGGTCCATGACTTTATGTGATGGGTTGGAAGACTGTCCCCTCTTATATTTACCTAAGCTCTGCAAGTCATTCTGGGTGACAGTGTAGGGCTAAATAAAGATATAATATAAAAATGAAACCATGAAGACATGAGACAGAGGGGCAGACAGCCAGGACGAGATACAGATCTGGAGCTGAGAGGAAAGAATCCAGTGTTCTCCACTCTGTTTGGGGTTTGGGGCACTCTTAATGTGACTTCCTATCTCGGTCTCCGCTTTAAACAGAGTTCTGTTGAAAGGAAGATCCATTAAACATGGACTTTTAGTCCAATTGGTCTTCAAAAGGGGGTAAAGGAACTCATTATGTGGGCTCTGCTCTTCCTTGACTATTAGATTGGCTAAGAAAGAGAAGTTAGTAATGCCTGCTTATCTCACAACCTTATGAGCACAGGATTAAAAGATCAAAGGCCGGACTTGGTTTAATATTATAGAAAATGTAAGCCCTTTATAGACGCTCTTTAGACCAATGCCTTTTATCTACTTTCAATACTTGGATCAAAATAACCACAAATTCTTTTTAATTTCCATCGAATGTCCAATGTGAAATTTACATCCACACCTCTCTCATATATCAAGAGCGAAGAGCGATGCAAGGCAGCGAGTGGCTGTATTTCAAAGAAGGAACCTTAAAGACCTATAGGTCAGTTCACTGTTGATTTCACGCACTTCAAGACAATGTTGAGTAAACTTAGAACATAGAAACATGAGTTTAAAGGGAAACTGGGTTGAAAGTGAAGCCGAACCATGCTATGCCATGGTTAGACTAGTCACTTGCGGTAGGCTACCCAAATTGTAAGTTAATAAATAGATCCAGTAAGCACTCAATTACACACTTGAAGGGGGACTGATACAAACACAATGACTTTCAAAGTGCTGGGAGATGGGAACTTTTTGTTCTCAGGGGCTGCGGGCCACTCTAACGAGGATGGATGTGTGTTTCTGGCACTCACTTCACAGAGCAAATCCAGCTTTGCAGTCTGTCAGACGGCCTCATGCTCATTATTCCACCAAGGGAATATGCTCCAGCTCCACAACAACAAAAAGAGGACATTGACTTTTGTGGCAGACAGTGTGTCTCTGTCTCTCGCTGAGGCCAACTAGGGTTGACTACAGAGAGTTTCCAAACCAACAACACTACAGTGTAGTCCGCCCCTCAGCCTCAAACTTAATTTACAGGAAGAAGACCTAGCTGGAACTGACGGCAAACAGCATTGCCATCTAAACAATGTGCTGCTACAACTTTGATGTGCTCATCTTTTAATCTGTTCCATCGGCCGCTTGCCAATGTTTGAACATGCTCTGAAAATGGCCTGTTTGATGACTTCTGTAGAGCCCCACTGGTGACATCAACAACCCCTCATCCTTCAAAAGCCAGCAGCACAGACACTGTGAGACACAGGGCCCAGTGAAATAAATAAGCCAACCCTGGGAGGCTGTTGGATGTTGGTCAATCCTAACTTTGAAAGTTAAAAGGATATCCTGCTTGTTAGCACAACAGGCCCTTCCTGCCATACTTGCAATAACAGGCTTGAAAAGCTCCCTGAAGTTGTCCAGTATTCGAGTAGGCAGGCTATTGAAATCAAGACAGCTACTATAACGGGCTATGTCTATAATGAAACCTACTTCAGAGATAATACTTGAGTAGTGATCTTATTATTTTTATATGAAACCTAGTATTAGTCTAAGTCTCTTGAACTGAGGTAAACTGTTCGTAGACTAGCATCAGCACCATCAGCTACTAGCATCAGCAACTAGCATCAGCAGAAGCCCTGTTGTCAGCTGTAGGGGGTGCTGGTGCCACTCACTAGTATGTGACCCTCAGAATCATTTAGTACTGATGTGACAGCTGTGCTGTTCTTAAAGTGAGTCATGCTGAGGCATGCAGGGCTAAATGTCGCTCTGATTTCCTCTGCCATTTCCCCACAGAATGTCACAGTTGAGCTGTAGGCTACAGTATGTACAATACTATAAGCAACTGATTGGAAGGGCCTGAGAAAGGCTGTGTGTCTACAGATGTAGGATCTTGATTTGATCACTCTTTTGTTGCTGATAATTTTCCTGCACAGCAGGAAATGCAAACTTGTAGTGTATTTGAGTTTTAAAAATGCTTTTAAAGTTTGTCATTTCCACTTTGACATTTCAGACTTAATATGCCCTAATGAAAAATGTGTCATCCCCTACAAAAATGTCCATGATCCACATAATAATTCATATTTCCTGTTGCTGCAGGATAATTTTCATGCTGTAGCAAACTGCCTCAAATTAAGATCCTACATCTGTATGTTGAAGACGGGGCTTAAATGAAAAGCTCTCAGGGGCGTCCTCAGCCATGACGTTGTCAAAGGCAACAGCACACAGTGCAATACCCTGAAGAATGGATGACCTGACTGGTTATGCAGGATTTTCCTTTTGACGGTTTTGACGCTGTGCCACTGCACATCATTAATGGTTGAAAGGCTAGTGATTTGCACTTCACAGAGAGAGGCGGCTATGTGCAGACAGTACAGTCTCAGGCTCTTCACACAGTCAGACATCCCAGGCCTCCAGGTCCTTGGGGCGTGCTGTGGTGTGTAGGGGGTCAGGGCTGGCTCTCTTTCTCCTTTGGACTTAGGTAACGTCAACTCTGGCCCATCGAGATAAGAGTCACATGTTCTTAATTACGCAGGCTTTCAATCTCTCTCTCCAGCCTCCCTCCCTCTCACATCTGGCTTCTGCTCTCTGAGGATGGACAAGCCAATAAAAGCATGGAATCTAGAGAGAAGGGAGGGGGGGGCGAGGGCAGTGAGAGGGAGGGAGGGAGGGTTGGGGAGAAGCATGGCGGCAGCACACCTTGATCATATCAAAGCAGACATTCTCCAATGTTATTCCAGATGCAGTATAAAAATATAAATCAATACATTCTTACCATCTTCCTCAATAACCAATTTACAGTAGCTCCTTTTCCATGAATCCCTTTCTCCTTCATGTGTGAGATAAGACTCATGTTTAGATCTGGCAGCGACCAAAAAAACCCTGTGAGATGGACAGACCCACCAATTCAAGCTGTGAATTCTGTGGGCTCCCCGTGTTGAGGCCTGCTCTGTTTGTCGTGGTGTAAGTACTGAGTAGGTCTTGGTGTGAGTGAGTGTTGGTGTGAGTGAGTTGGAGGAGCAGAGAACAGGAGACAGTCGGGGCTGTGGATCATTACAGCTTGTTAGTGTCCCTGCTGCCTTCCCAGAGGCCTGGCGTGGGGCCTCTGTTCTGCTCAGAGAACCTCTGCTGAGATGGATGGAGTGCGTAGAGGAAGGATGAGGGGAGGGATGGAAGGATGACGGGGAAGGGAAGGGGTCCACGCCACTTACAGCAGCAGCCCCAGAGACATATCCAACAGATCTGCAGCTCAGCTCTCATTTCATCTGTGTCATCCCCACAGCCACTAGGCAGTTTAGCAGGGAAATGGCTGCTAAAATATAGATCTGTCTTCATGTCAGCACACACCAAGCTCTCCTCAAATCCAATGCATGCATACACCCACAGGTTTTGGATGATCAATTCAATATTTAAAACGCCAGTTGGTGGTGATGGGGCATTTGATGTGAGCTCTATAACGAGCTCTGAAGTTCATGCTGCCTGGTTTAGAGGTGGATGGACAGAGGGATTGTTTACTCTCAGAGAATGAAAACAGATAAAAATCGGCTGATGAGACAATTATGTTTGAACAACTTAAGTGCACTACTTCAGCATTCCTGCAGTATTTGTTTCCACATACTATAAAGAATTTCCACTGGAATCAGAGAAAAAATATGACATGTCACATGCATGCATATCACCTGTTTGCAAGGTCGCATTATAGAGATACGATTGCCATCAGTTCAGAACCTTGCATGAGTTAACAACTTGCAAAAACTCCACAGGTAACTGCAGGTATTGTTAAGCCAAGCAGATTATCTATATATGCACATAGTTTATAGCCCTTTGTCCAATGTTCTTATCCTTGAATCTTAAACAGTGTGTACTCTTCTGCCTCATGTTTTGGAGTCGTAAACCCTCATTGTCTAGGAAGGGGCTACATGGGGCAGAGTGACTCTAGCCAGCAGTGTCGTGTGCATGGTAGAGTGTGCACAGTGGGGCCAGCTGATGGGATTAGCATGTGAGAGCCCCGTTCCCCCAAATGCACACATTCAACACAGAGCCCCCTGCCGCTATGCTATTTTATACAGCACGACCCCTGACCTCTGGCAACTCAGCCCCTAAAACTGTCAGTAGGGAGCACATCTATCCCCCTGTGTACCAGCCTCCTCAGTATATTTCATAAAAATGTAAGTAGTGAAACAGTCAAAAAGTTATCCTTTTTAGATAATACTAAATTATTATCTAATTCACGTCACCAAATAATAATTGATAATAATTGATTAAAACACACTGTTTTGCAATGAAGGTCTACAGTAGCCTCAGCAGCACTCTGTAGCTTAGAACCATGGTGTAGCTGGAGGACAGCTAGCTTCTGTCCACTTCTGGATACATTGAATTCAATACAAAACCTAGGAGGCTCTTGGTTCTCACCCCCTTCCAGAGACTTACACAGTAATTATGACAACTTCCGGAGGACGTCCTCCAACCTATCAGAGCTCTTGCAGCGTGAAATAGCATGTTGTCCACTCAATCAAAGGATCAGAGAATTAATCTAGTACTGAAAGCATAAGCTACAGCTAGCTAGCGCTGCAGTGCAGTGCATAAAATGTGGTGAGTAGTTGATTCAAAGAGAAAGACAATAGTTTTGAACAAATTAATTTATTCCAAAATTAAGGAGAAGCAAGAGAGACAGAGAGAGAGAGAGAGAGAGAGAGATAGTTGTATTTTTTTTGCACTTTCACTTTCACTTAGCTAGCTGAATGCAGCTAGTTAGGTTAGCCTACTCAAACACCAGGCTCAAACAAAGAGGGATGCTATGGCTATCTAACATTGGAATTCTTTCAAGTCAAAGTAAGCTTTTGGTTTTATTAATTTATTGCCACTGGGGCCTGCCGGTAGCGTTAGTTCTAGAAGCTTTGTTGGCTATGAGGTGACAACGATGTAGGCTGTGTGTAGCGGTTAGCAGTCATGATATGAAGATTTGGCTTGGAAAGGTTTTTTCGCCTGGTCACAGACAGCTGATGTGTTGTGCACTGTGAAGTCCACAAGTGAAGGGAAAAGGTGAGAGGAGCAAAGTGATCACGCTGCTTTTATATGCCTGCTATGAAAGTGAACTGTTTTCGTGTGTTCAGGGGCGTATTCATTGCGCTGATTCAGTTTTCTTAAAACGGAAGCAAACAGAACAGAATTTGAGTATCATGTAGTAGCCTAAACCCATCGATGTTACATTGAACTGAGTGAATGGAATATGAATGACAGTCATCCAATATGCTGTAATAGAAATAAAAAAAATCATCCTCCCTCATCTTAAACGGCAGCGACCGCCACTGCTGTGCACAGTTAGTTAGGCAACATGTGCAGCAGTGGTCATTCGATTTTTTACATGCAAAAGTGAAATAGGTGTATTTATGCTGTTGTTCAAATACACAGATCGCTTTATACAGTTGAAGTCAGAAGTTTACACACACTTAGGTTGAAGTTATTAAAACTAATTTTTCAACAACTCCACAGATTTCATTTTAACATAATATAGTTTTGGCAAGTTGGTTAGGACATCTACTTTGTGCATGACACAAGTCATTCTTCCGACAATTGTTTACAGACAGATTATTTCACTTATAATACACTATATCACAATTCCAGTGGGTCAGAAGTTTACATACACTAAGTTGAGTGTGCCGTTAAACAGCTTGGAAAATTACAGAAAATTGTGTCATGGCTTTAGAAGCTTCTGAGAGACTAATTGACATCAGTCAATTGGAGGTGTACCTGTAGATGTATTTCAAGGCCTACCTTCAAACTCAGTGCCTCTTTTCTCGACATCATGGGAAATCTAAAGCAATCAGCCAAGACCTCAGAAAAAAAATTGTAGACCTCCACAAGGTTCATCCTTGGGAGCAATTTCCAAATGCCTGAAGGTACCACGTTCATCTGTACAAACAATAGTACGCAAGTATAAACACCATGGGAGCACGCAGCCATCATATCGCTCAGGAAGGAGACGCGTTCTGTCTCCTAGAGATTAACGAACTTTGGTGCAAAATGTGCAAATCAATCCCAGAACAACAGCAAAGGACCTTGTGAAGATGCTGGAGGAAACAGGTACAAAAGTATCTATATCCACAGTAAAACGAGTCCTATATCGACATAAACTGAAAGGCCGCTCAACAAGGAAGAAGCCACTGCTCCAAAACCGTCATAAAAAAAGGTTTGCAACTGCACATGGGGACAAAGATTCTACTTTTTGGAGAAATGTCCTCTGGTCTGATGAAACAAAAATAAAACTGTTTGGCCATAATGACCATCGCTATGTTTGGAGGAAAAAGAGGGAGTGGCAGCACGGTGGTGGCAGCATCATGCTGTGGAGGTGCTTTGCTGCAGGAGGGACTGGTGCACTTCACAAAATAGATGGCATAATGAGGAAGGAAAATTATGTGGATATATTGAAGCAACATCTCAAGACATCAGTCAGGAAGTTAAAGCTTGGTTGCAAATGGGTCTTCCAAATGGACAATGACCCCAAGCATACTTCCAAGGTTGTGGCAAAATGGCTTAAGGACAACAAAGTCAAGGTATTGGAGTGGCCATCACATAGCCCTGACCTCAATCCTATAGAACATTTGTGGGCAGAACTGAAAAAGCATGTGCGAGCAAGGAGGCCTACAAACCTGACTCACCCAACTTATTGTGAGAAGCTTGTGGAAGGCTACCCGAAACGTTTGACCCAAGTTAAACAATTTAAAGGCAATGCTACCAAATACTAACTGACCCACTGGGAATGTGATGAAAGAAATAAAAGCTGAAATAAATCATTCTCTTTACTATTATTCTGACATTTCACATTCTTAAAATAAAGTGGTGATCCTAACTGACCTAATACAGGGAATTTGTACTAGGATTAAATGTCAGGAATTGTGAAAAACTGAGTTTAAATGTATTTGGCTAAGGTGTATGTAAACTTCCGACTTCAACTTTATATATTTTCAAAGTAACTTCCAGTTGTTCGAAAACTTGCCATCATATTTCTGTCATAATGCTTTTTTTAAAACTCCAATCACCTCGCATCCTGGGTATTCAGCCAATCAGCGGCCACCACTGATCCATATCAATATTCAGTGTCAAAGCAAAAAGTAAAAATAACACTTAAATAAACAAAGTTGGCTAGGAACTAGCTACAGGGCGTCCATGTCTGTCAGCGCCATCTTGTCATCAACGTTTAGCAAAACGCTTATAGGCCTACTGCACAATGCTATTTGGAGACCTCAAGGCCTAGGCTGTTTTTAAAGAGGAACGTACCTCACTGTGCATATGGAAGTGGGGAAACAAAGACAGTGTAAAAACATGATGGACCAGAGGCCTGGAGAACATCAGTCAAGAGACAACCAGACAGATGTTTGGGCAACACTATAGACCAACCATCTGACAATCAAGCAATGAAATTATAGTTGAAAACAAGCTAATAAGCTTTGACTGTTGCAATCTCTCATTAACACCAAACCCACTCAACACCCCATTGTGAACCCCCTACTCCCCGTCATCCACTAACCCTCTTCTCCCTCTTTACACTGTGATGCAGCACACGTTGCCTAAATCTCTCCCTCTTCCAGGATGCTGGTGGAGAGTAGAGGGCGTGGGCCTCCGGAGCCCAGCGTAGCACTGCGTCTCCCCCCAGCAGGCTCTCTGCCTCTCTGTGGGCCTCCTCTGGGGCAGAGGAAAGATTAAAACAAACAGGAGTTTAATCAGTAGGGCCCCTGCTCTCTCCTCCACTCAGACGCCAACAGAAGGAACCCCTCTCCAGGAAGGCTGCCTCAAATCAAAGCTTCCTGCTCGCCACTCGCTGCTTCGCCGATCCGTATCACAACAACAAAACCAGCAGAAACAATTATTTATTCCTTTTGATGTGGGTTTTTGAAGTTAACCCACCTCCCCCTCCTTCCTACCCTTACCCAGCCTGTTCCTCTCCTCCCTCTCTTTCTCCTCCTCCTCTCTGCTCTCTCTCTCCTGTTTTTTAACTCCAAGGAAACAAGGTCACACAGAAAGCTTCTCAAGAAAAAGGAGACTTCTGCTTCTTTTTAAAGAGGTCGAAACTCAGCAATAATCATCCACCCTCACATCTCATCGTGGAAAGAGCAGCTTTCTTGTTCGCTCCAGTTCAATTAGAGGAAACATGTTTCTGTGCAATGCTCTTCCTTGTAGTGGGGTATGACGCAGGCTGATGGGCTGCTTTATTCAGGCTGTCGTCTGCACACATCCTGCAGAGAAATACTAGAGACAGTCAGACAGATGCTGCTGTGTGTGTTTTTAGGGAGAGGCTATGGGGGGGGGTTGATATGCGTCTATGGGTGTGCATGCCTGGGGGTGTAATTGTGTATAAGTGTGCAAGAAAAGAGGGACCCAGTTATGGCTCAAAGCTTCAACCACACCAACAGTAGCACCACCTGACAGTGGTTTAATTAATACAATAAAAAAAAGAGTAAAAGGAATTGCAAACAATTTACATTTTTCTTACATAGTTGGTAGATTTTACACACTGATTGTACAAAACATTAAGACCTTCCTTATATTGAGTTGCACTCGAGGCATGGACTCTACAAGGTGTCGAAAGAGTTCCACGGGGATGCTGGCCCATGTTGACCAGTTGTGTCAAGTTGGCTGGATGTCCTGGATGTTCTTTACCCTATTTGGTAAAAGACAAAGTCCATATTATGGCAAGAACAGCCCAAAGAGAAACAACAGTCCATTATTACTTTAAGACATGAAGGTCAGTCAATACGGAACATTTCCAGAACTTTCAAAGTTTCTTCAAGTGCAGTTGCAAAAACCATCAAGCGCTATGATGAAACTGGCTCTCATGAGGACCGCCACAGGAATGGAAGACCCAGAGTCACCTCTGCTGCAGAGGATAAGTTCATCAGAGTTACCAGCCTCAGAAATTGCAGCCCAAATAAATGCTAAACTTGAGTTCAAGTAACAAACACATCTCAACATCAACTGTTCAGAGGAGACTGTGTGAATCAGGCCTTCATGGTCGAATTGCTGCATAGAAACCAGCTACTTTGCCTTGATGACTTTTTGTGTTAGAACATGATTCCATGTGTGTTATTTCAATGTAGAAAAATAAAGAAAACCCCTTGAATGAGTAGGTGTGTCCAAACTTTTGCCTGGTACTGTAAGTATCATGATAATAACGTGAGGTCCCTGGAAATTCCCAGCCCTAATGACAAATGTGCACAGAGGGAGAGTTTGTGTACGTATTGGCTTCAACGATGGATCTGTCACCCAGGTGTAAAAGAAAGCTGTTTTTCCAAGAGGATATAAAGTTCTTAGAATTTGCCAACGTCTTCCTAGTTGAGTATACCACAACATCTGCTAGAGGTATTAAACGGCTCTGCAGCCTCATCAAAAGGTTTAGCAGCCGACCTCTTCAAAAAACAGATGGTAATTTGCTGAAAGTTGTGATACACTAAATTGAATTTGAATTTAGTTAGGCGCTACACAATTTAAACCTTAACAACTGTTTGCCAAACGTCTTTACCCAGGTCAGATATTATCATTATATTATTAGATATTAATATTATTATTATTATAAGAAATATCATTCAATATTCTTACATTTAGACTGATATCCATATGGCACATATTTTCATGGTTGGGTGGATCTTTTAATGAGTTGAGAGATCGGATTCAAATAAATTCTGATCTATAACTGAGGGGAAATTGCCGTGATATGCAGATTGACTGGCTCTAGGTTACAGAACTGTACATCTTTCTATTGAAGGGGCAGCCATAAGCCTTCCCCATAATTAATTCATAATTTTAGGTCAATAAAATAATTTTTGTCCAATATGTAGTTTTTTTTATGTCAAATGATTCATTTCAAGTGATTTGGGCAAAGACTTGCCCTGTCTCAGGACACCAGTAACCAATCACTACATGTCTCTGAATGCATGTTCCCCAGTGGAGCCCAGTTCAGAGCCTGCCCAGTACATGGAGTGATGACAGGCCCACTCTATCTTTGACAGGAACCGGACCGGCTGTGGCCTGCTGGCCTCTCTCAAGGGATTTTCCCGGAGCATGTTGGTGCAATACTGCTGTCCAGTGCGCACTGAGTGCTAGTGTGCAAGCGTAGTAATCCCAGTAAGAAAAATTGCAGCAACCATGAAACAGTGTATGTGAACATTAGACTAAACAATGGTCGGCCATCTTGGACGGAGTTTCTAGTTCTTATATACGCAGGGTGAAAGTAAGGTGGTGCAGTCGGGTACGGCGTCCTGGCAAAATAAATAGTGGGTGTACGCCGTGCCGGTAAAACATAAGCCTATCACAATAATTAAAACAAAATGTCAAGAAAATTGTAGGCAATTAGACCACTTTTTATCATTATTGCAAGTCAGAGGAATTAAAAATGTGCAAATGGACTTGGAAAACGGGTGGTATAGCCTATGCTCCAAAATGCAATGTGGTTCTACAAGAACACTGACATTTTGCCAAGGCAGAGATGTGTGGCCAAAGCGCTGACAGCAGTAGATGCATAAATTCTGACTTAATGACTATTGCCAAATGTCATTACACTTTTTGGTGTTTTGTGTAACAGATGTCTCTTTCCATTCACCACTGTTTAGAGGATAGAATATTTTTTTAGAGTGGATGAACGTGCGTGCGTGTGTAGCCTAGTAAAGGAGCCCTTAGAAGTGATTGATCGACAATCAGATGAACCCATCATGACTAGTTGTGTTTATGCCACAATAAAATGTAATACAAAAAATACATTTTTGGGGCGGCAGGTGGCTTAGTGGTTGGGCCAGTAACCGAAAGGTTGGTGGATCGAATCCCCGAGCTGACATGGTAACAATCTGTCGTTCTGCCCCTGAACAAGGCAGTTAACCCACTGTTCACCGGTAGGCCGTCATTGTAAATAAGAATTTGTTCTTCACTGACTTGCCTAGTTAAAAAAAGGTTAAATAAAAAAAATGTTTTAAAGTTAAATGACAAATTACGACTAGGCCCACAGAGATCATATTGAATTAATAGGGACTCTATACTGTATGTAATTCTATGATTAGGCTTATAAATGGATGCTTGCTGAAGGGTGGGAAATTCATTAGTTAATTCAAAGATAGTGTCTTGAAGGAATAATGGGGCATCATCTGTGTCATATTTTGCTGATTGTTAAATTGTAAAAAATGCCCAAAAAAAAATAAAAAAAGATAGTGTCTCATAAATGTCTTATTTTGGGGGGTATTTTACCCTCTTTTTCTCCCCAATGTCGATCTTGTCTCATCACTGCAACTCCCCAAACGGGCTCGGGAGGCAAAGGTCGAGTAATGCGTCCTCTGAAACATGACCCTCCTAACCGCGGTCTTAACACACGCCCGCTTAACCTTAAGCCAGCCGCATCAATACAGTTCAACTGACAACCCAGGTCAGCCTGCAGGCACCCGGCCCACCACAAGGAGTCGCTAGAGCGCGATGAGCCAAGAAAGCCCCCCCTGGCCAAACCCTCCCCTAAACTGGACGATGCTGGGCCAATTGTGTGGCGCCCTATGGGACTCCCGATCACGGCCAGTTCTGATACAGCCGGGATCGAACCCGGGCCTGGATGTGTTGTTGCTAAAAGTAAAACACCAGCTGACACCCAGAAATTTTCAGATTTCTGCTTTCTTTGCTCAGAGCTAGCTACTCCAAGGGTGCTTCCCAAATGGAACCCTATTTCAGATACACTGCTGCACCACTCGGGAGGCCCTGCCTAACTACATTTAAATCACATTTTGCCATGTGCAGCAATTCAATTTGTTGTAGTATTTAACTTCTGTGTCAGAATTATTCTCACAGTAGGAAAAAGAAAGCTTTTGACATGTTATAAAATATTAGTTGTCTTATATTTTAAATATAGCATCAGTTTTATCACAACAGTGTAGTAACATGGAACCCACAAAACTGTAAACATACCAACTGTAAAAAAAAAGAGCGATATTGAGCATGTCAAGCATTTAATTTCTTTTTTATAAGCCTTTTTAATTTGCCTTTCAGTCTGCCCATTTCACATTGGTCTTTAATTAAACTCTAGTTAATTACACACCTCTTGAATGGAAAGTATGTAGGGAGGGGCCTGGATGTGTTGTTGCTAAAAGTGAAACACCAGCTGACACCCAGACATTTTATGCTTTCTGCTTTCATTGCTCATAGCCAGCTACTCCAAGGGTGCTTCCCAAATGGAACCCTATTCCGGATACACAGTGTACAAAACATTAAGAGTGTACAAAACACCCCCAACCCCGCTCCCCCCTTTTCCCTCAGAACAGCCTCAATTCGTCGGGCAGTGGGCTCAACAAGGTGTCGAAAGCATTCTACAGGGATGCGGGCCCATGTTGACTCCAAAGCCTCCCACAGTTGTGTCAAGTTGGATGGATGTCCTTTGGGTGGTGGAACATTCTTGATACACACAGGAAACTGTTGAGTGTGAAAAACCCAGCAGCGTTGCAGTTCTTGACACACTGGTGCGCCTGGCCTGGCACCTACTACCATAACCCGTTCAAAGGCACTTACATTTTTTGTCTTTCCCATTCACACTCTGAATGGCACACAATCCATGTCTCCATTGTCTCAAGGCTTACAAATTATTCTTTAACATGCTTCCTCCTCTTCAGCTACACTGATTGGAGTGGATTTAACAAGTGACATCAATATGGGATCATAGCTTTCACCTGGATTCATCTTGTGAGTCTGTCTTGGAAAGAGCAGGTGTTCTTAATGTTTTGTACACTGAGTGTATAGTGCACTTTTGACAAAAGTAGTGAACTATAAAGGGAACAGGGTGCCATTTGGGAACAAAAACTGTCACCATGTCAGGTTAAAAGTTAGGTGAAAAAAATACGAAATGCCCTTACGTTGATGAGTTTTTGTAAATTCAAATCAGTTTTCCATGTTGATTCAACGTCATCACATAGATTTCTTTGATGAAAATGATGCGGAAAACAATGTTGATTCAACCAGCTTTTGCCCAGTGATATATCAACCATCATCAACTGACAGGAGGAACAATGTTACACGAAAGAGATGGATAACATGTGTCATTGTCTCACATCCAGCATGAACTACATAAGAGGAATTGTCTCGTCATCATAAGCACTTTGAAGTGATGTCTGTGAGCAAAATTGAATCAACACCTGGATTTAAAGCAACCTTGCAGAACACATGAATATTCAAAAGAGGAAGTTTAAGAGGATAATGCAAGAATTATGTACTGTATGCGACAGATTTTCAACTGAGAAAGTGAGAATATGGATCCAGTGCTGACAAGAGTAGAATTCCGCATCATGCAGGAAGCTGTATGAAGTACTGCTCGACTTTTGACATTCACTAGGCCAAATAGCCCCAAGATAGATAGATAGATAGATAGATAGATAGATAGATAGATAGATAGATAGATAGATAGATAGATAGATAGATAGATAGATAGATAGATAGATAGATAGATAGATAGATAGATAGATAGATAGATAGATAGATAGATAGATAGATAGATAGATAGATAGATAGATAGATAGATAGATAGATAGATAGATAGATAGATAGATAGATAGATAGATAGATAAAGAGCCACGGTGTTTCCAGCCCATTCCAGCCTGTTGTCCATTTGGACACCCAGGAACTTGTATGACCCAACCATTTCAACATCCATCCCCTGTATAGGGACTGCAGTCAGTTGGGCCTTTGTTCTCCTGAAGTCCACCACCATCTCCTTTGTTTTGCTGATGTTGAGCTGAAGGTGGTTCTGCTCACACCACAACACAAAGTCATTGATTGTGCTCCAGTACTCCTCCTCCTGCCCACTCCTGATGCAACCGACAATTACGGAGTCATCCGAGAACTTCTGTAGGTGGCATGTTTCAGAGTTATATCTGAAGTCTGAGGTGTAGAGGGTGAACAGGAAGGGGGACAGGACCATTCCCTGGGGGGCCCCTGTGTTGCTCACTGCCCGTTCTGACACACAGCTCTGTAGTCGCACAAATTGTGGCCTACCGGTCAGGTAGTCCGTGACCCAGGAGACTAAGGGTGCTTCCACTTTCATCCTCTTCATCTTCTCATCCAGTAGCAGGGGCTGAATGGTGTTGAAGGCACTGGAGAAGTAAAAAAACATAACCCTCACAGTGCAACCTGCATTGTCCAGGTGAAAGTAGGCCCTCTGCAGAAGGTAGATGATTGCATCATCCACCCCGACGTTGCGCTGATATGCAAACTGCAGGGGGTCCAGTGATGTACACACCAGGGGTCTGAGGTGACCGAGGACAAACATTTCCAAGGTCTTCATGATGTGGGATGTTAGCGCTACAGGTCTGAAGTCATTCAGGACAGTGGGGTGCGCCTTCTTGGGCACTGGGACCAGGCAGGATGTTTTCCACAGCACAGGGACCCTTTCCAGGCTCAGGCTAAGGTTGAAGTGTCGCTGGAGTATTCCACACAGTTGGTCAGCACAGACCCTAAGCACCCTTGGGCTGATGCCATCAGGGCCACTGCAGTTTCCACTGATGTAGTCTCTCCAGCTCTCTCTTCACTTGGTTGGTGGTAAAAGCCAGCCCAAGTGGGGAGGTGGGGGGAAGGGGGGTGTTGAGGATCAGTCCAGATGGAGCAGGGGTGGAGGTGGGGAGGGGGTCGCTGATTGTCTCAACAGAGGTGTTGTGAGCAAAGTGAGCGTGGGACAGCCGTGAGGGTGTGTGGCCTGGGGAGCTGGAGAGGAGGTGGACAGGGCCAGTATCAAACCTGTTAAAAAATTGGTTCAGCTCATTGGCTCTGTCCTGGGTCCCCTCCGTCTGCCCACTGTTTGACTTTTTGAAGCCAGTGATATTTTTCATACCCTTCCACACCTCTCTCACCTGGCTCTGCCTCAGCTTCTCCTTATACACACTCTTCCCCTCAGCAATCCGCATTTTCAGCTCCCTCTGAACGCATTTCAATTTCTCCTTGTCCCCCTCCTTGAAGGCCCTCTTCTTCTCATTCAGCAGGGCCTTCAGGTCGCTGGTGACGCAGGGTTTATTATTTGGAAAACAGTGTACCTTCCTGTTGGGTACAGTGTTGTCTACACAAAAATTGATATAGTCCGTTTTCCCAGTCCGTTGGTTCAAAGCAGTCCTGTAGGGCCTCATTCTCCTCCGGAGACTCCTAATGGTTCTAGTGGTCTCAGGCTGCTGTTGGACCATAGGCCTGTAGAGTGGGGTGAGGTGGACAAGGTTGTGATCCGATCTACCGAGGGGAGGGAGTGTAGTGGAGTTGTATGCATCCTTCACATTAGCAAATAACAAGTCAAGAGTTTATGGTTTGGAACCAGCTCCATCTTCCATTATTAATCTTCAGCTGTTAAGATGCATTATACTGTAGGCCTATCTGCAATACCGCTCTAGATAAGTGTGGTTCTTAACCCCTGGAGGGATTGGGAATGAACGGGAAACCTAACAAACCTGCACAGTCTAAGTTTTGAAAGCTGGAATCATTAAGAGCTTTGACAGGCTTGCACAGTTCAGTTGCTTGTCAAGGATGGTAGGGAAATCTGCACTGTAGGCCTACCAAAGGATTGGAGAATAGGCGCCCAGACAAACGGTAGCTAAGCTAACAAGTCCCCAGGCTCTGGGGCAGAGTGGGGGGCTGCAGACTATGACGGATCCATCCATGCGAGAATCTAGCCCCACTGAGCAGCTCCAGCTTCATACGCTAGCTGCTACCCCCAGTCTAGAGCTGGTCTCCTGGGACAGAGCTGTCTACTACGTCCCCCATCACACCACGTCAAGCATGTGGAACATTAGGGATCAAAAAGCGTTTCAGAGAGAGGTGGAGAGGATCTTTGTTCCTGTATAAATCAATGGAATATACAATGTAGCTAGTCTCACACAAAGACTATTAGCCCCTACGTGTATCTATAGCAATGCCTATATGAATGCACCATCCATACATTTGTTAGAACCATTAAATATTCTCCAAGGAGTCCGTCCCCTTCCAAATTAGGAGGAAGGTAGTCTTGCTTGTCAGACTCATGGCGCTCCATCGGCTGTGGGGAGAGACTAGGGGAAGATAAAGTAGGTGTCACACCTTGATCTGTTTCACCTGTCTGTGTGCTTGTCTCCACCCCCCTCCAGGTGTCGCCCATCTTCCTCATTAGCCCCTGGTACTTTAACCTGTGTTCTATGATTGGCTATTACCAGTTTGTTTTGCTTGTTGAAGCCTACCAGCGTTTTCCCCTTTGCTCCTGCCTTGCTATTTGTTACTATCTCCTAGATTTTCCCAGCCCTGACCCCGAGCCTGCCTGCCGTCTTGTACCTTTGCCCCACTACTCTGGATTACCAAACTCTGCATGCCCTGACCCCGAGCCTGCCTGCCGTCTTGTACCTTTGCCCCACTACTCTGGATTACCAAACTCTGCCTGCCCTGACCCCGAGCCTGCCTGCCGTCTTGTACCTTTACCCCACTACTCTGGATTACCAAACTCTGCCTGCCCTGACCCTGAGCCTGCCTGCCGTCTTGTACCTTTGTTCTACTACTCTGGATTACCAAACTCTGCCTGCCCCGACCCCGAGCCTGCCTGCCATGTTGTACCTTTACCCCACTACTCTGAATTACCAAACTCTGCTTGCTCCTGACCCCTGTCTTTTGCCTACCACTTGGTATAATAAACATTGTTATTCCAACGTTGTCTGCATCTGGGTCTTACCTTCGAACGTGATAGTAGGTCTACATTTGACATTGTTCCCTTATCATAAAACCATGATACAACTGGGGAGAAGGAAACTAAATTATACTATGCCTTTGATATTGCTGGTATCATCAGGCATCAATGTGTCCCTGGAATAAGACATAAACCTGCAGTGAACTGGGAAGTCACTTTTAAAGTCAGACGTAATTAGTCCAAATGAAGTGAGGGATCCACACAGCAGTCAGCAGGTGGCATATGAATACAGCATGGAGGTGACAAAGACCTGAGTTCCTCTCTGATTAGTATTGTGGTTGACAGCAGGCATCAGGCCTGACTGGCACATCAAAAGAAACTGCAACACTTGTAAGTAACTTGCAGTATTCATCATGCTTCCTTCCACCACTGAGTTTGCACCATTCCCCTGCCTCACCTATCACAGCATGTCCATTTTTCAACTGAATCGAGTCACCCTTAACAGGGATGAAAGCTTTGGAGATAATTATTTGTCGGTCGGTGTTCATGTTTTTTTGGGGGGGCGTATCACAAAAAAAGCGTGAAAGAAGAAGAAAGACTATCTTACCTCTCTACCTGATGTTCTGTTTGTGTGTGAGGCCCAGCGATCCCAGCGATCCCTTTATCTACCTTTCATTAGGGTCTCACTCGCCCTCTTAGCAGGGCGGGGTGTCTGGGAGAGACAGTCACTTTCTCCCAGCCTGCGATGTTCCTGCAGATTACAGAGGCGCTTTGAAGCCGCTGCACTCCTCAACGCCGGGGCCTCAGACAGACCCATGCCATCTGCCAGATTGACGCCGAAGCAGCAGAATGGGGCAGAGACGCCCTCTGTTGATCTAGGCCTCTTTTGTCTTTCATGTGTCACATTCGGATGTCGCACCAAAGCCACACCTATGCATTCTGAATCTGCAGTGGGGCCCGCCTGCCCGAGAGACCAGAACACAAACACGTATAGACCAGATGTACGGACGGGATGGGGAGTAATGGGCCTCTGTAATTACTCTTACCTGTGGGCATCTGTCTAGAAATGAGACAATTACTACGGTCGTCCCCACATGGTATTCTCCCTCCCTCTCTGCCAAGGCCTTGGAAGTCTCATTCATGTGGGCTATTTATTCCTTACCGGCAGATTGAATTTAACAACACCGTAAGAGCATTGGAGGACAGCATGCAGGCTCATTTTCTAACAGTCCCGGTCAGTGCTGCAGAAAGATAGATGTATAGTATAGCAGATGGAAAGATACTATTACATTTGCTGCCCTGGGGCAGTTCATGGTTCACTCTGATAAAATAGGCCTTCTATGACAATGAGGGATGATTCAATACCTCCTCTCATTATTGGGTGTCAAATTGGGAGTCACAACCTTTGGTTGGAATGTCAGGTTAACTCCCAAAGTTAGAAGTTCCTTCCCCATAAAATGTGGTACGTCAGCGAGACCCAACAGTGTTGCCCCCTCACACAGCACCAATTAGTGTGTCTGGATGGTAAACTCTCACTGTGTTTGCAGACTCAGAGACCATTTCCTAATGGCTGCCTCGCAGTTTATATGAACTTTTCAAACAGCTTAGGATCTGAAAGAGGGCCGTCACCAGGCTTTGAACACTGTTCCGCTGTGTATTCTCCCCACCCCAGGACCACTGTCTTCAGAGGCTTATGGAGAAAAAGGCCTAGAGCGACAGAAATCACTGGTTGCCCCCCCTTCTTGCACGTACACCCCCCCCCCCCCCCCCCCCCCCCCTTATCTTTGTCATACACACACACACACAGATGCACACATGCAGACACTGTCAACCCCCAACAAGACTCCCCCGCAGTCACACATCAGAGTACTCTCCACTCACACAAAAAAATAACTTCCACATCCATTGAAATGGAACTTTCAAAAAACAGAATAATACATTAAAGCACCTTAAAGCACAAGACGTTAAACTACAAAAACATGAAGTAAAGCCCAATAAAATATACATTAGAGTAATTGGATCAGAGAAGACTGGGTCTGACGATGGGAAGCGGCAGATGCTAATGAAAGCACATCAAATCCCTTCATGCAGCACTTCAAACATGGCTCTGCATTGATTCTCCTCTATCTGTAGCAGCACAGAGTACCCTGGCTGTTGAAACTAGTTTTACATTAGTTTTAGCGAATTATCACAAAATCAATACAGTACAGACTACAGTAGATGATGATTTCATTATCATAGTGATGTACAGTGCTCTGTTCCAAGTTGGAAGTTCCAACACAGAGCCAGGTCATATCCACTGACTCCAGTGGCTCAAGACCGTATTAGAGATATTGGGACATGTGCCATGGTGAACGTTAGGATTAATAACGTGAGTGAGTGAGTGAGTGAGTGAGTGAGTGAGTGAGTGAGTGAGTGAGTGAGTGAGTGAGTGAGTGAGTGAGTGAGTGAGTGAGTGAGTGAGTGAGTCTCAAAGCAGCCATCATAGTGACAGATTGGCAGCAGTCAGGAGAGACTGGCAGGAGAGACAGAATGATTGAATGATGTTTCTCTCTTCTATCTGAAGAGTTATATATCTTCAAACCCTGTTCGTTTTTGACAGGAATGTTGACCCTAAACCATCATCTCTGTCACATCTGAATAGGATTCAGCTTGCTTCCCTTTGAGTTAAAAGAAGAAAACGTTAATCTGCTTAACAGTGTTTATCTCTGTCATCAAACAACTGATGTGCCATTCATTCTATGTACACAACCAATAACATTTCAAATTCATTTGATTACATGCTTTCAGGTAATTTAGAAATAAATATTATGTGCTGGAGATCCTGGCTGATAGTGCATTGCAAAAGCTTATAGAGAATAGCATACTGGCAGTATGACCAATTTCAATGGACAATAGCATAAAACTGGGTTGTCCAAGGTCATAAAAAAGCACTACCAATGTCTGTACAAATAGTTTACGACACGGTTCTGTGGTATTCTAAAACTGTAGAAACTGGATTGTTCCGCTGGCTTGAATGTCAAATTATGATGGTATTTTGGCCCTACAGTGGCATATAAAAACTGTGCATATCTCGAGTGCTGATGGGTTGGTCAAACCCAAACCATGTGCAAGACAGATAAACCATTTCAAACCCTCCTTTGTGTGTCCATGTTTGTGTTTTTGTTGTGAATGTATGGAGACCAAATTCCATACAGGCCACAGAGTGGGAAGCGGTTTCCCATGGTTCCATTAGGATGCTGCATGCTTTCATGTGAAAATGAATCTCTGGGTCCCCTCAGCCCCTCTGTTGTGACAGGAGATAATGAATTTCACAACATCTGCCATTTGTTAGCCCTGTTCGGTGTAACCGATCTCCTTTTAATCCTGAGACGTCCATGGACTTCCAAAGCGTGTGCAGAGCCATAGATGAAATGAAACAGATGGATCCCATGGCCTCTCTGGGGCTGGGAGTAGGAGTACAGACAGGCAGCTGATGTTGCTGGGAATAAGGGCTGGGGCTGGCGGGAGGGGCACAGGCTGGGACAAACGCTATCCAGCTTTCTATTGAGCTACAGTACCTCGCTTCAAATTCAAAAGTATAGAACCTCTGTCATATGTTTATAGTAATTCAGTGTAGCGGTAGTGATTTTCAGCCTTAATGTTAGGTTATTCAAGCTCTTGCCTCTAGAAAAGTGAAAATTTGACATCCAGACTGTATCACAATTAGCCGTGATTGGGAGTCCCACAGGGCGGTGCACAATTGGCCCAGCGTCATCCGAGTTTGGCCGGTGTAGGTCATCATTGTAAATAAGAATTTGTTCTTAACTGACTTGCCTAGTTAAATAAAAAAATAATTTAAACATGTCAGTGTTGAATGGTTTTTAGCCTTATCTCGGTTTCAAGGGACACAGAGTACTGGACAGTGATTCTCTCTCCCCAAGGCTTGTGAGGGATAGAGAGTGACAACACTGGCAGATAATAGTCGAGACTATTGATAAAGAAGCTGCGACTCTGGATCAAATGCTCCTCCTTTAGGCTTCTGTATCAGAACTCACCAGACAGTAACAATATTATGCATGAGCTGAACCAGAGCTCTGAATGTATCAACTGACATGATTTACCTCACTGCTTAAAACTGTTATCCTTAAGGGCAAAATAAAAATTGTATTTGCTTGCGTGGGCCGGGCAGTGATAACGCTAAGCTGTTTTGCTGTACAGAATACAACTAAAATCCTCAATGATCAACTTTGAAATGTAAAAATGTGATCACTTCACAAAAAAGTAGAGGCGTTGATATCCAGATGAATTGTAATTAGTTAAGGATTGTTTTGCCTAGCCATAGATGAAAAATGATACATTCATCAGAGCCTCAGAATCACCTTTCCATCTGAAAGGCAGGTATGGTCGGAATGGCCGATTCTGTCTCTTTTCATTCCCAACTATTCTAAATATGAGCAACTAGATTCTCGGCCCCCATCCTTTGCCTCTTCATAAAACCTGGAATGTGCTTCAAAGAATGCACACTATCTTCCCTCCATGAATAAAACATCTGTCGTTCATCTGCCTGCAAAATATGTGGCGATTTAACAGAGCATAACAGCTCAGAAGGGATAGAGGAGGAAGAGCAGTGTCCTAATGATAAGCCATGTACAAGTGTTAGCTTAGGCTATTCTCTCCCTTTGAACAGTTCACAATTTGCTGGTCTTGGACCCAGACAAGTAAAATGCCTATTTGTGATCCATAATGACAATAGGAGTTATTACATGATAGAGAAAAAATGTTTCCAAGCAGGCTCACGTTAGAGTATTATTGTCTGTCTGTTGTAGAGTGTGGGCATCCACACAAATACAGTCCGACAGAGGACTAAAGACAGACTGGACTGGTGGAAATGTAAAGTAAACAATATAGTGAATGGCCTGGGGGGGCTGCCTCAGGGAAAGCTAAACGTACAGTAAAAATGTGTCCTGGATCGGTTGGCCTTTAATCCTGGTCAAAGTGAAAAGTCACAGAGGAGGGAAATGGAGGGGGGGACAGGCAACCGCCATGTGGAAGTTAGTGGGTCAAAGTTACTATCTCTGGACCTAATCTATTTCTATACATTTACTGAGAGTAAATTGACTTATTCACTCCCTATCGTGTCTCCAAAGTGAGGGGGTGGAGGCCTCAAAAACAAAGAGGTGAGAGACAGTGGTCTAGCTGTCTATCCTACTTGGCTCCAGAGAGGGCACGGAGGGGAAGCCTGTTACTCACACATCAGAGGCTACATTTACCCTCCGTTTCTCTGTGTTTGGGATCCATCTCGCACACAATGGCTCTGTTGTTTCGGCTCTGTCTGTTTTAACCAGTCTGCCTGACTGTTCGGGCCAGGGGCATCTGATAACCTCCGAGGGCTTCACCTTTCTAAAGAAAGTATCCATTTATTATTATACAAAATTACTCAGTAGGAGGCTGTGATGACGTCAGAGAGAGATAAGATAATCACCTGATTATGTACTATAGGCCTACATTGCTTCTGAATCTTCTGTCCAGTTTAGAAGTTTGAGGAAAACCTTGAGACCAATACTGTGGTAATCACGCACCCTACAGGTGACTAAAGTAAAATGATACATTATTATGTCCTTTTGAAGGGACCATTTCTGACACAAAAAAAAGCATACTAGTAACTACAGAAAAAAACATACAACATGGACATTGGACATATTGGGAAGGTTTGGCTTGTCTACTAATAAACATTGCACATGGTTATAAAATAATGTGACTTTACCTCCAGCCGACATGGGGCGCTGCAGCAAACAAGCACTCTGCAATCGATTGCTATCCCTTCCAGGAGAGAAAACACACAACAACCTGGCTGTTAGCTAGCGTAAATATTCAAACCATATAAGCAATGGGCAAGAAGCATAAAAAGCACAAGTCTGGAAAATATGAAGGTAAGACACATTTAGATCGCCAATGCGCTGGTATTGGTTGAATTTCTTTGACTATTAAAAGGCTCGCGCTTCATAGCTGTCTACGCGCGAGCTTTGGTTAGCCAGGCTAGCTAACGTTAGAGCATAATCACCCATTTGAATTCACTGCAAGTTAGCCTGCTATCTAGTTAGATTGATATGTACCGACCTCATTAACGTGAGCTAATTGACAGATGTTAAAATATAGCTATTTAATTAGATTTTTGCTGTCCGCCTTATAATTTATCCAATATGCAGTGAACCAAAGATTGAAATTCGAAATGTCTAGCTACTCATTTAGATACTAGCTAAGTTAGTTAACTCAAATTATTATTTACAATGACGGCCTACCCCAGCGTCCCCAAACCCGGACGACACTGGACCAATTGTGCGCCGCCCTATGGGACTCCCGAACACGGCCGGCTGTAATACAGCCCGGGATCGAACCAGGGTCTGTAGTGATGCCTTTAGCACTGAGATGCAGTGCCTTAGACCGCTGCGCCACTCGGGAGGCCGCAACAGTTGCGCTAACCAGCTATCGAACTGTCGGTAGCAACTTGAGTTGGTTACATTCATATTTTGGGGAATATACTTACAGTTGACCAAATGTGTCCCATCTACAGAGTACGGGGAGAGACCACTGAAATTGGTTCTGAAGGTTGCTGGAAATGAGGTGACGACTGGAAGCTCGAACTTTGAAAACCCCTTTGACGAACATCCAGATTTCGATAAACACAAGGACAAGAAAAAGAAGAAGAAAAAGGATAAGGAAAGGAACGATACCATGTCACCAGTTGATGACAAGAAAAAGAAAAAGGTGAGTTTGGGAATCCATACTTTGATTACAGCTCCTGTTTACCTTTTGTGTACTGTCTTTTAGGGAAATCTCTAGGGGAGACTAGCTATGGTTTCATTCGATGGCATGGGTGGTGCTAGCTGACTAAACTCCACTCATGTTGGGCTCCCAAGTGGCGCAGTGGTCTAAGGCACTGCGTCTCAGTGCTAGAGGCGACACTGGTTAGAATCCAGACTGGATTGGGAGTCCCATAGGGCGGCGCACAATTGGCCCAGCGTCGTCCGAGTTTGGCCGATGTAGGCCGTCATTGTAAATAAGAATTTGTTCTTAACTCACTTGCCTAGTTAAATAATTGTTTATAAATGTTTGTGTCCTGATGAACTCCACCAACTGAGGAGCAGAGACCAGCCTTTGGGGAATTCAGCTCTGACTACATCGATTTGCCCAATACTTCAAAAACGTTGAAGTGGCTTTTGATTTTCAGAATTCAAAAAATGGTTTATTTGACTGTGTGATGGGCAGGTGAACTACTATCACAAATGAACATTGAGTGTCAACAAACATGTTTTATATGGTTCATTTAGATAACGAAGAAGAAGAAGAAGAAGGGACAGGACGCTGATAAAGACTGGGATGATAGGGAGGCGAGCAGGACTCCTATCCGTTTAGATCTGGCATCCTCCTTGAATAAAGTGGAAGGTAAGTTACTCGCCAGGTTCTACAATGGCTGCCACTTTTCCATAATCCTTTCATGGCATTTTAATTTGTATTGATATATGAAGTCATTTGAACCATTATTTGTCTGTTTCGTACTCTCTTCTCTTTACCCACCTCTCGCACCCTCCCTCTCGCATTCTCAGAGAAACAACTGACCCCACTGCAGGAAGCCTTGAGTCAGCTCATCAGACAGCTCCAAAGGTGAAGCTTGTTACTAAGATATTGACGTTGAATTTATTAGCAGTCTGTTTCCTCTTTTCTAAAAAAAAATATATACATCTCAATGCCCCAGGCTAGTGATTGGGGACATTGCCCTGTGTAGGGTGCTGTCTTTCGGATGGGACGTTAAACGGGTGTCCTGACTCTCTGTGGTCACTAAAGATCCCTTGGCAATTATCGTAAGTGTAGGGGTGTTAACCTCTGTGTCCTGGCTAAATTCCCAATCTGGGCCTCATACCATCATAGCCACGTAATCATCCCTAGCTTCCAATTGGCTCATTCATTCCCCCCTCCTCTCCCCTGTAACTATTTTCCAGGTCATTGCTGAAAATGAGAATGTGTTCTCAGTCAACTTACCTGGTAAAATACATAATGCATTGAGGCCTAACAAAGCAACAACTGACTTTCTCTTGTAGGAAAGACCCAAGTGCGTTTTTCTCGTTCCCTGTGACTGACCTCATCGCTCCTGGCTACTCCACGATCATCAAGCGGCCCATGGACTTCGGCGCAATGAAGGAGAAAGTCAAGAATGAGTATTACCAGTCACTGGAGGAGCTCAAGGTAAACTTGTCAAATGCACTACCTTCTTGTCGAATAACTCTTTCAGAATAGCTTTCTTTAGTCATCTGTCATTCTAAAGCAGTGGATTGATTGACAATCAAGCTTGATTAAATAGAAAACCAATGTTAAACATATGCAGAGTCCAGTGACTGACTGCCGTGTGTCTCCATTGATACAGGTGGACTTCAGGGTCATGTGTGAGAATGCCATGATCTACAACAAGCCAGAGACTATTTACCACAAAGCTGCCAGGAAGCTACTCCACTCTGGCATGAAGATCCTCCGCCCGGTAAGGAGAGTGCGTCTACAGAAGGAAATGTAACACTTACATCTCACACATGCTTATGGGATCGTTTTAGTCCTGGATTAGGCTAAATCTGTGTCTAGGAAACTGGCACTATGTGTGCCTGGGTGAAATAATCACTTGTTGCCACATATGAACAGCAGAGGGCGCCATACGACTTCTCATACCCCTGAATGTTTAGATATGCATCTTCACCACAATGCTTTTATATATATATATAAATAAATAAATAATTAATTAGGCCCGCAAAAGAGTCTGTAATAACAAGACCCCTAGATTGGAACAACATGGGATTGTGGTGTAAATTGCAGTGAAACACAGTCAACTCTCTCTCTCTGTCCCACAGGAGAGGCTTGAGAGCCTGAGGCAGAGTATTGAGTTCATGGCTGAACTGGAGAACCCAGACAACCAGTCAGGGAAGACTGGAGAGGAGGTGGGCAACTCAAGCATGGACCAGTGTAAAGCCGGCCCCAACCCCACAGATCCTTGTGAGACCTCCCAGTCTGCACCAAACACTCCCAGGTACTGTGATAACTTTACCCTGCACATGAACACTGACAATATGTTTTTGTTACTAATTGCTAGGCAAGTCATCATATATGGATATCGATCTCAGACACAATTAACATAAACCATAAACTAATATACAGTCATGTGAAAAAGTAAGGACACCCAAGAGCTGAACGAAAGATGCTCATAGAAGTCTCTAAGAACCCCAGGGTAACGTCAAGGGATCTACAGGCCTCTCTTGCCACAATCCATGTCAAATTACATGGGTACACTGTCAGAAAGAGACTGCACAAACTTGGCCTACATGGGAGGTCAGGAAGGAAGAAGCCTCTGCTCTCAAAAAAGACTTTACCCAGGTGTTGTCTGGCAAGTCAGTTTTCTTGATATTCTTTCGGTCAGCTCTTGGGCTGATTGGTGGGATGACCTGTCCTAGGTAGTTTTCCAGTGGTCTGTAATTTTCGTCGGACAGTGGAATGATGTACTTTGAATTACTTGGAAATGGATTTGTAACCCCTCCCAGACTCATGGGCATCAATAATCTTTCTTCTGAGGGCCTTTTGATCTTTGAATGATGTGTTACCACACACCCATATGGTTAAGACCAAACCAGACCAATTGTCTTATCTTTATGGAAGGCTGGACCCTCCTAAATTTCTCTCTAATGTTTTCTAATCATTTGCACTTGTTTTGGTACCTAATTTTAGACATTTTATGTGATGGTTAAGGTAGGGGTGTACTAACTTTTTCCCCATAAGAAAAGGCATTTTTGTTTTAATTGCATACTTTGTGGTGATTTTTTAAAATTGGGTAACCTTTATCTGTCTAGTGTTGAAGTGAAGATTACATATCCAACTGTCCAAATATGTAAAAAAAAAAAAAAATAGACCTTTCCAGGGGTGGGTGTACTTTTTCACATGACTGTATATATTTCAGTTAGGGGGTAAGATGCTCGCTCATAGATTAGCCGGTAAGGAAGACCTATTGCCCACTAATGTTAATTGGTCATGGATAGTGTCGAAGTGCTGTGGGCTTGTTCTCCTTCCAAGTGTTTGGTAGATCAGTTCTTTCCACAGACACTCTGGCTAGAGGCTGAGAGAGAAAGAAAGGAATGCCTCGGAGGTGTCAGGTCTTGTGTTCAGTCAGCACTATGCCGCACTTTTCACACCAATCAGTCTCTGAAACCTAGGAGTTGTTGTCCTAGTAAACCCCACTGAGGTGTAATGGGTAGAAAATTATTTAGCAAATAAGACTACGGCATGAGGAATTATAAAATTTTACATGAAGTTTGAAAGTATATTGGCAGCATATTCATTGGGAACATGTAGCTATAGCATGAAATCGATTCTCTCTATTAGATTTAGATGTTATGATAGTGTTTCAAAATGTATAATCACCAATTTCTGCCAGCAAAATACATTCCTATTTGCTGCTGATCCTTTTTTGGTATTGAACAATGAAGCTGTGTAAATTCAAAGTCTCGTACTTGTCTATAATCTGTCTGTTCTCCAATACTTCCAGGAAAGACAATGACTCCAAAGACGAAGTGTCCAAGGTTGTCAGTCAGGCAGAGAAGGAGCTTGAGGAGATCCGCAAACTCATCGACGATTCGGGAGGCAAACTGTCCAACAGAGGGCTGGAGAGTGAGGTGAGAGCGCTACTGGCTATGGAATTGGCTTAATCAAACTGTTTAGGCAAACCAAGCTCTCTTACCCCATCTACAATATAGGAAATGTATGGTCTAATTTAGTGAACGTATTAATTATGTTCACTAATGTAATAATACGACTATTGTTTTATTTGGTTATGTAGCTGGACTTTGAGAGGAGAAAGTCTGATGGTTCCACCACACTGGCAATCCTGAACCCTGTCGACCTTGTTGCTGGAGGTAGGTCCAGTCATAGTCACGGCCGCAATTAGCTAGATGCGATATATCCATTTCTATTTGTGCAACATGGGAAAACAGGAATCCATGATTGATTCCAACTATGTAATTAACTCTGTCCTTCTGATGAAGGCTGTTGGTGTCTAAAATGCCATGTTTTTAACCTAACAAGTATAATTAAATCATCAGCTTTTAATTGTAAATGAGCCTCTAATTCTCAATCAACTCTCTGTTATCTCTACAGATGTGGGCTACTGCCCTGTCAAGCTGGGCATGATGTCCAGCCGGCTGCAGAGTGGCATCAACACCCTGCAGGGCTTCAAGGAGGACAAGAGGAACATGGTCACACCAGGTAAGCTGAAGGGGCCTTAGTGACATGATTTAATAATAAAAAAGCATTTCTCATATCGACTTCCATCTTCTCCCAAGAGTGGCTGAATATCCTCTTCTGAACCCAGAGCTTGTATATAAGCACATGTATAAATCCAATGTTCAAACAACATAAATACCAGTCTTAATCTATCCATTCATAAATCCATTCATGGGCAACATTGTTGTTTTTCAGATTGTCAGATTGTGATTCAATAAAAATCAGTGTTTTTTTTCCATAGTCAAATAAATGTCCCTCTTTCTCTGTGAGAGGCTGAGCTCTCAGCCTGTAGTCCTGTGTCTCCCATCAGTGGTTACGTGCTGTAATGTAACCCAATCTCCACTCTCGTAGTATCGTACATGAACTACGGTCCGTATACCTCCTACGCGCCAGCCTACGACTCAAGCTTCGCCAACATCGGGAAAGAGGACTCTGACCTGATCTACTCCTTCTATGGAGAGGAGGCCAGCCTCCAGGGATCTGAGAGGTATGCATCTGTTGCTCCTCATCCTCCCCCTACATTACGCTGTAATATTATGGGCCGGATCTGACATTTACAATAACAAGGGCCTACTTTACAGTAAATCATTCCAAACAAACAAAGCTTGGAGCATTCCAGCCTGCTCATAACAGTCCAGATGTCTCTGTATTTCATTGGGTTTGTATATTAGATTAGGCGTTTTATGGTTCTGTTGGCGTGGATGAGATTCACTGTGGTGGAGGCTAAGACCACATGGTAAACCTGATACGACCCCACTGCTGCTTCTGAGAGGAGACCAAATGTGACTAGCATACACAAACACACACTGATGTAATGGGTTTGTCATTGTGTCTGCAGCCTCTCGGAGTTCCTGTCCAAATCGGAGGAGCACATGTACAAATTGGCAGACAACCTCCTGGACGCGTTGACTAACGGGGAGCACTCCAAAACCCTGAGAGGGGTAGAACCACTAAGAATTTATCTGCATGGGAATTATATGGCTACAGTTATTTGAACATTTCTCTGGACAATACTAACTTTGTGTTCTTACTCATCAGACCTGTCCAGATGAGCAAGGGCCAACAGAAACCTCTGAGACTGGAGACAAGGACATGGAGGTAAGTCCCAGCTACACTAGGACACTAAACCTGGACAACCTCCGCAGATAAAGGAGACACCACACCCTACGTCTCAACTACACCCACCTGAGGTGAACCCCAGCTAACCCGCCCTGCCCCACCAACCGTGTTGGATAATATTAACAGCTTCTGCACATGCTGTTGTGTTCCAGCTGTGTCAACATGGCAGGCTCGTTAGCTAGCTGCTATGATCCAACACACGGAAAGAACATTTCCCCTTCAAAACTGCCTCTCTCCACCAGCCTGAGACCGGGGCTGTTCTCTCTGTTTCAGGGACGTGGAAATGTCTGTTTTCTTTCTGCGCCTCCTTCGTTGGGCGGCTGAATGGCTCCTCGGTCACAGCAGTGTAGAGGAAAGAAAAGCATCAGGCCTCTCTTAAGCACACAGCAGCTCTCTGTACCCGGCTGTTTGCTGTGCTTGGCCAATGTCCAGTTTATCCTCTTGCCCTGGTTGCGTGTTGCTGCTCTTTATTATCGACTGGAGCTACTAGTCAACTGCTGCCCTGGCTGCTGCTTCTCCTTTCAGCAATGCAATTTCAAAGATTCTCTGACTGCAGCACTGGGTGACTTGGAATCCAAACCAAAATACTTGTACTAATCTAACATGTTTTTCCCTCAGGTGGTTGAACCTGAGGCCAGCAAGCAGGCTGAAAGCAGACTAGCCTCCCTGGGCTCTGTGATCGGCCTGGGTTTGGACATCCAGACTCCACCGGACCTCCTCTCTGAGGGTAAAGATCAGCGCTAACTGACCAAAGGGCAAACCCCAACAACATGCCAGTTCATTCTCTAAAGCTACTGAGAGCCAGAGTTACATTGTAAATCCCCTAGGCTTAAACCCTTCCTGAAGGTAATTATTGAGGTGTTTGACAGATCCAGTGGTTGGCTAATCCTGCTGCCTTGCAGGCAGCCTCCCTGGGCTGTCCCTGGGGCGGCAGGTAGCCTAGTGGTTAGTGTTGGGCCCGTAACTGAAAGGTTGCCGGATCGAATCCCCGAGCTGACAAGGTAAAAATCTGTTGTTCTGCCCCTGAACAAGGCAGTTAACCCACTGTTCCTAGGCAGTCATTGTACATAAGAATTTGTTGTTAACGGACTTGCCTAGTAAAATAAAGGTTTAAATAAAATAAATTAAAAAAGTAGGCCATATGCAGCCCCAGTTGAATGTAGTCTATGAAGATAAGAGGGTGGATTCAAGAAATAGAACCTACTGCACAGGTCAATGCCAGCTTCCTTAGGATATTTAAGTAACCAAGTGTGTATGTCTTTGTGATCAGAGGCCCAACACTTCCAGCAGAAGTTGGATGAGACTACAAAGCTCCTCCGCGAGCTGCAGGAAGCACAGAGGGAACGCCTGAGTGTCAAGCAGCCCCCCAACATAATCTGCCTGCTAGCCCCAACAACCAAGGAGCTGCAGCTGGGTAACACTTCCTTTTTTCATTATTAAAGGAGAACAGAATTCCACTCTGAATTTTATTGGGGGGGATCTCTGATTCCGAGGGGTTGGATTATTGGGGGGGGATCTCTGATTCCGTGGGGTTGGATTATTGGGGGGGGGGGATCTCTGATTCAGAGGGGTTGGGTATTGGGGGGGGGTCTCTCTGATTCCAAGGGGTTGGGTATTGGGGGGGGGGGGTCTCTCTGATTCCAAGGGGTTGGGTTAAAAGTCATTGTTGTGCAACTGACTAAATATCCCCTTTCACCCACCACGAACAAAAGTCTTTGCTTGGACTCCAGCTTTGGTTTGAACCCTGCAAAAATAGTGCAACCAGAAACAGTTATGACCTAAAAAAAAACACATCTCTGTCAAAGCTATTCCCTTTTGACTATCTGAATTCCAGTGGGAGAAATACCTGGGCCATCCATTTCTCAGCTACACCACTACGTGATCTTTATTTGGACTCCACCTTTGGCTTGAAGTTGGGCTCTAATATCCTTTCCCATTTGTCTCCCTGTAGCTGAGAAGGTGACTGGTAACCTGGCCCAATTGACCAGTCAGGTGGCTCCAGGAGATGTGAGCAGTGTGTACGGGATTAGGAGAGCCATGGGCATCGCTATACCCCTAGAGGCAGATGAACCACTCATAGACCTCACCACAGGTAGGCTTAAACCATCCGGAATCTGTTTTCATGGTTATCATTTAGTTAATGGGTAAACATTCTAACCATATACTGGTTTATTTTGTGAATGTGTTCAGTGAAGTGGTAGGCCTACTTGCAAAACATACTTACCTTTTAATTGCCCCTGAGGGGGTAAAGTTGTATTGAATTGAATGGTGTTCAAAAATAATGTTATGGCTACATATGAATTGAAATGTCAAAGCTATTCCCTTGTGTCTGTCGTCTTGATTCCAGTGGATGCTGAGCCTATGGATACCTTGCCTGAAGTTCAGCAGAGTCCAGTCATCGCAGTGTAACGGAATTTCACTGCAACCATCCTCCTGATAACATCCAATCGCTAGTGTACAAAAAGGTGCTTTTTGTTTGCATTTCATTTAATAAACCTTTTTATATATAAAACCATGTAATCTACCTTATCCAATCTGTTATTCCGTGTCTTTGTAAATCATGTTGGGATTCAGCCTTTAAAACACTGACTTGTAAAACAATTTATTATTATATCGCAACTGTACAAAATGCAAAGTCACATTTATTTCAGACAGCATAACATGAAAGCAACACGACAGACATGGACACATTCGTTTGGCTGTCAGACGTTGAGTAAGGCCACAGGAAACGACGGTTTTCTGAGGCACAGAGAAGATTGTATCTTAAAAGGTCCAATGCAGACATTTCTTTTCTATCAAATAGTTTATGGGTAACAATTGTTGTGGTGCTTGTTTTCAATTAAACAATGGTCAAACAGAATCAGCTTCTTAACTAAATTTTCTCTTTGCTAGGACTGATTGGGGAGGGGAGAACTGAAAACAAGCTGTTATTGGCCATGAGGTTTGGAACTCTGTTATTGGTCGTAACTAATTTACTGCCTGGCCTCCATCCCACTGAACAGGCTGAGATTTCAGGTGGTCTTTTCAAAATGGAGCTTACACTAAAAGGGCATTGTTATTTTCACAGTATTATTCTAACCTATGTGTGCCAGTCTGATAATGTTAACTGCAACAATGAGACAGTTGATTTGTTTGACACCAAGTAGAATGTCAGTTTGACCAGCGATTCCCAGAAAACATGTGCAGACAGGCAGCATATAAAACACACTGCAGGTTAATGTTGGCCAGTCAATGCAATCTATACATTTTACAACTAATATGGCTGAAGCATACTGCACTGAGTTAGACTCTCTATAAAGAGAATTTTGCTTTGTTTCAGTCAAATTCATAAACTTTTCATACATCAAATGTCACCAGAATGTTTTGTTTCTCTTCCGAATTGATTGCATTGTGCATATAACACTTAGTCGTCGTCTGGCATGTGTTCTAAAATTATTGTAAAGAGAAATGGGTAAACCTCACACCATATAGACTGTCCATCGGTCTCACAGCTGTTTCAGGAGGCAGGATATTTGGCTTCAATATTTACATTTAGTCCATTGGTCATACGAGCCAAACAGAATAAGAAATTATTAGCAGGGTGAGTTCACCGAACACAAACTGTTAAAGGTAGGCTCAGCGATTTGACGTAGATGCCCAAAGTAAACCGGATAGTGGGTCAATTTCCACAACAGAGCGTTGAAGCGCAAGGTCAAACGTCTCCGCTGTTTTGATTGCGCTGCTACCACCCTAACAGCGTGAAGGGAACCCGTGCAGGTACTGTTTGACTGTGAGAGCAAAGACTTGCATCTCACTCAATAGATCCTGTGCAGCTCATGACAACGTCATTTTGCTTAGTCTATCTTTAAGGTCTAGAAAACCATGACAGAGAGAGTATGTACACTTCTGTCGCTCCACATGCAGCAGCACTCACTCCATTGTTTTTGTCAGCACGTGCTTGATAAACAGCTCGGTTTTAAGAGCGAACTGAAGATGTTTTTTGTGCATCATGATTCCAGCAAGGTTCTACGAGTATCAGGTGATGGAATCCAGAATCATGATGACCAGTGCTTGACGTAACCTCCATGTCAGTCAGTTGAATGCACACATTTGAACTGGATCTCCAAAAAAAAAAGTCAACAGCACTAAGCATTTATTTCCTATGAAGAATGTCCCAAAGGGATTCCTGGAAACACAAACAACCCTAAATATAACCTCTAGGACCACAAGGTCATGTCCTCAAGTCTTGTTCCGTTCCAGTCAGGATCATCACTGGATTATATTTGTGTGCTCCGATAGGTTTGCTCTAAGAATGTTAACTTGTGTGCATTCATGTAATTAGTCTGTGCTGAATGCTAAACTGTCCCGTGATGTCCTGCAAACGACCCAGCACACGTATGAGCCTCCAGGCCCAGAGTCCACATACACAGTAGTGTGCTCACCTTAGACCTCAGCTCAGGCCCATTCCCTGCTGCTTGCTCATGTCCGTGCACACAAAGAAGGTCGTCAGCTCGCCTTTTCCCTTGACGTTGATGAGGCCTCTGCACTCGCAGGAGTATCCCAGCTTCTGGAGCACATCCGATGTCTCCTCTGTGACCTGGAGCAAAAACATCAGTTAGACACGAAAACAAGTGTCAGTAGAAACATAGACAAGCATTACTATGCTGAATGCATGCAGCCATGGTTTTTGTGTGGTTATAGTTCATCTCTCCAGCCAGACTAGCTAGGACAATACTGGAGTATGGCTGACAAGGTTGTTGTACTGAACCTGAATCTTGCCCAGCTCGCCAGTGCTCTCCATCCTACTGGCCACGTTGACAGTGTTGCCCCAGATGTCATACTGAGGTTTTCTGGCTCCAATCACCCCAGCAATGACAGGCCCATGGTTAATGCCTGTGAAAAGCAGGCAGACAGTGACACAGGGGACACTGCACACATAACGAGATACCTGCTGGGACTAAACCAGTCATACTGTAAAGTAGCCTACCAGTCTAACAAACCACTAGAATGTGGTAACCAAGACACTGGCCATCAGCTAGACTGACCGATTTATGCCTGAGAAGAGCATGATGACACAGAGTGACAACATAAGACAACTGGAAATAAAAATTTAAAAAATTCAGCAACCGGGTCTAACAAGTACTATCAGCTTGTCTGACCGAGTCAACCACAGGGAGTCAAAGCCATTTTACATTTCCATTTTAGTCATTTAGCAGACGCTTTTATCCAGAGCAACTTACAGGAGCAACTGGGGTAGCTCATCGACAGATTTTTCACTTAGTCAACTCTGGGAGTCGAACAAGCGGCCTTTTGGTTACTAGCTAAACGCTCTTAACCGCTAGGCTACCTTCCACCGCTGCCAGTTGTTCAGCCAGACTATCGGCCAGTTGTTCATGTTGGAATCTCTGCGTTTTAACAAAAAATGTCTTCCAGGGAGAATTGTGTGATTTTTGGGGGGACACAGATGTGGAAAAATCCTTTGATTTTTGTTTAATGTATTTCATGCCAACTTTCTGTGTTTATTTATTAAAACCGTAATGTGTGCTTTTATCTCTCAAGTATTCTAAATGTTTTCCTAAAGCCTGGGGGATCTGCTCAGAATAAGCTGCCTGAGAACTACAGTACGTCACAGCAGTACACAGGGAGACCAGCAGTATCATGGAGAGTCTATGTTAGCTATTGTGGACAGTTGGAAAGAATGTCCTACGTGATTAGATAGCTTTACTCACCCACACGCAGCCTAAAACTGTTGAAGGAGTGTCTGTTAATGCCGTCCAGCTTGCCAATGAGGGCAATGGCAAACTCTACCATGTTCCCTATCTGTGCCTGCTGCCTATCTCGATCCTGAAACAACACAGGTTCACACAAAGACTACTACTACTACTTACACAATTACAGTTATTTCAAGTACTTTATCTATACTGTAGTATAGAAAATCAAAGGTATGCACAATTGCATGCTGTGTAACCCCTCCCCTTCCACGTGATCTGGGTTAAATAGTTAGTAGCTACCTGGTTATTTTCCTGTCCTGGGGTGCCACTCAGCCCTGCGGCTGCCATATAAGTGCTTCCGATGGTCTTGATCTTCTCAACTCCACTGAACTTGGGCTTGGACAGGAGCTGTGTGTGGGGAAAACAAGTAGATGTGTGAGCCAGGGTTTTAGCCGTTTACTCATTTGTATGACCGCAACATTTTAGTTTGTTCATGGCTGGGAGCAGTTCTCTGACCTCATCAAAGTCTGCGATGATCTCGTTGAGGAGCCTCAGACACTCCAGACCTTCCTTGTTGATGTCGCACTCCGTGTAGAACTCTTTGAAGTCCGGTACCGAGGCGAACATCACGCACACACAGTCATATGACTTGTAGTACAGATCCTGAGGAAGAATGAGGGGTACAACTTAGAGGCAATGGCGTGGTTAAATAAAGGTTTAATAAAATGGACTATTAGAGAGTGGCTGAGAGTAGCGGCAGTAGGAGAAGAGGACGTTGGTGTAAGAATGCAGTGGCTCTGTCTCTACCATGCTGACACAAAGATGACATCACAAATCACAATTCTGATGAAGGGGCTGATTCATGGAGCTGTGGGTTGGTAGGTGTGGTCAGGCAGGCACTGATATACTGTACAATGATCCAGAGAAGTGGGACCGTCCTTACCCTGGGGGTTCCATCCCTTAACCACTAACCACACTCCTACTGGAAATCGTAACAAACCATTTACGGGTAAATCCAATCAATTCCACTACTAAGTGTTTCCCACTAAGCTTTAGTGAGTGCAGGCCAGTGGAGATGGGACCCCAGTGCAGAAAGGAGGAGGATGAGGGGAGGATGAGTTGGGCTCAGTTATCCATCCTGGACCCCTACCTTGTACTTCTCAGTAAGTAAAGTGTTTGTGAGGAGTCCCACCTCGTTCTTTTTATTCTCCCCGACAAACAGCGCGGCCACATGGGCCGGCAGCACGTTCTCCAGGAGCAGGCGGTTCAGGTTCTCCCTGGTCTCGATCTCATCCTGCTCCGTACGGTTCTTGTTCTTCAGCAGGAAGTCCTGGCGGAAGCATGACTCATTCTACGGGACAGAAGAAATGTAGTAATTTAGTAGTAAAAGGAGAGTGGTAGGGGAAGAGAGGGGCAGGGGAAGAGAGGATACAAGACGAGACGAGACGAGATGAGACAAGGAGAGGAGAACAGAACAGAGGAGAACAAAGAAGAGGAGGGAAGATGTCCTGACCTGTTGTGAGATGATGAGCATGGTGACCAGGAACAAGGTGATGTATATGCAGCTCATCACCTTGGGGTGTTTGACCAGCCCCAACTCCCTCAGGATGGTCCCAGAGTCATCAATGCTGGAACACAGAGCTCAGGGGTTAGAGGTCATCTAAAGTAAAGCTCAGTATAAACCAGGGAGGATATAGTACCAGGTGTTTGATGCACATTACAGAACAGGGTTGGGGTCAAATTCAGTAAATTCAGGAAGTGGATTGAAATTCAATTAAAGAATTGAAACAATCTTCATAGAAATCAAATGGGCAATTTTCAGAAATGATGTAATAATATATAAATGTTTTATTTCTTCCTGAATCACTTCCAGAATTGAAAACTGAATCGACCCAAGCCCTGGTACACAAGACCTGCTATAGTACCTGCTTTTATTGAGATGGTTGTAAAGCATGCGTTCATAGCAGCTGAAGAGATCAGCCTGGGAGCTGAGAATGATGATGTAGTAGGCTGTGGAGGCCAGGGTGAGGAAGACCACTTTGAGTTCAAAGCTCACCCTCAGGAACACTCCACAAGCTATGAGAGCCAGGATACAGCTGAACACAGAGTACTGAGAAATAGAGAGAGAAATATATATATATATACATATATCAGAGAGAGAGAGAGAGAGAGAGAGGTAGAGAGAGAGAGAGTGTCAGGCTCTGGCCATAGAGAAGCCTATTTGCTTCTCTATGTAGCCATGGTCAAAGTCTGACAGTTCTATTCTTTCTGTTTCTGGTGGTGGTTTGTGTGGGATCCGTAATTAGAGGCAGCTGTAGCGCATCGTCTCTAAATAGGGATCCTACATAGGTTTGTATGTTTCACAATGGGTTTGTGGGTCATTGTATATGTCATTGTATATTTCGCAAGTCACGGAGAAGTAAGTGTGCTTTTGGTTACGTTTAAATATTGTGTTTTTGTTTTAACGTGACGTTTGTAATTCGTGTTTTGTTTCGTTTAGTAGTTCGTATTTGGTGTTTGTTATACATAGTAATATTAAAATGTCGAACTACTATCCCTGCGCTGCGTCTTGGTCTCCCTATGCACCCTCTCGTGACAGAGAGAGAGAATGGAATGAGGAGACGATGAAAACCTTCATCAATGGAATGTGCCAGTTCTTCATTTCAATGTTTATTATTTTTAATGTATTCTATATATTTGAAGTGGCTGAGTATATATTTGCTAACAACAATAAAAACACTGAAATGGAAAGTATAATTTCATAACTGTGTCTTAATAATATGCCATTTAGCAGATGCTTTTATCCAAAACGACTTACATTTTTATGTATGGGTGATCCCGGGAATCGAACCCACTATCCTGGCATTGCAAGTGCTCCATGCTCTATCAACTGAGCTACAGAAGATCTGATTAGTGAGGGATACTGTAGGCATCACTCACCGGCAGGTAGAATAGGCTGTCCAAATACTTCTCACTGGAGTTGTCAGACCGAATCAGATCAGGGTTACTATTGATATCACACGGTGTCTGGATGAAGCACTAGAGGGAACAAGAAGATTTGGTTGATAGTCAACCACTAAGTGGGTCTGACTCTGAGAACACAAAGGCTGTAAAGCATGTGTTATTGGCATCCCTGTCTATGACTTGATGTAATTGTTACAATAAGAAGCTAATGCCCTTGTTGCTATAAAAAGTATGTAATTGCATGTACACATGATGGCATTGTGTTCTATGTTTAATCAGTGAGATGTGAGTCGTGTTAACTTACCAGGTTGAAGACTGCTAGGATGATGATGACCGCAGTGGTGATAGTGACCAGAGGGAGGCGCACACACGGCCTCTTGACCACCGCCTCGGACACAGCAGGCAGCCACTGGCAGGAGGACAACTTCTCCGGAAACAACCGCTGAGGGGTGGGAGGAGCGAGGCATCCAGGCGTGGGAGAGGAGGAATGGATAGGAGTGGGAGAGAGGAAGGGTTGAGTGTGTATGTGTGGGGGGGGGGTTGGAAGAGAAGAGGTGGATAGGATGGGAAGACAGGGAGAGGTGAGTGGGGGGGTACATGACAAGGGGAAATTAAGATGTTGAGACAATGTGTGACTGACTAACACAGCAGCACTGAATGTTGAGTCTATTTTCAGAAAGACAGGATGATACACTGAGTGGACAAAACATGCGTTTCCATGAAATAGACTGACCAATTGAATCCAGGTGAAAGCTATGATCCCTTATTGATGTCACCTGTTAAATCCACTTCAAATCAGTGTAGATTAAGGGAAGGAGACAGGTTAAAGAAGTATTTTTAAGCCTTGAGACAATTGAGACATGGATTGTGTATGTGTTTCATTCAGAGGGTGAATGGGCAAGACAAAATATTTAAGTGCCTTTGAATAGGTTATGGTAGTAGGTGCCAGGCACACCGGTTTGAGTGTGTCAAGAACTGCATAGCTGATGGGTTTTTCAAGCTCAACAGTTTCCTGTGTGTATCAAGAATGGTCCACCTCCCAAAGGACATCCAGCCAACTTGACAACTGTTTATTTATTTTTTATTTAACTAGGCAAGTCAGTTAAGAACAAATTCTTATTTACAATGACAGCCTAACCCGGCCAAACCCTACCCTAACCAGGACGACGCTGGGCCAAATTGTGCCCCGCCCTATGGGAAGCATTGGAGACAACATGGGCCAGCATCCCTGTGGAACGCTTTTAACACCTTGTAAAGTCCATGCCCCGGCAAATTGAGGGTGTTCTGAGTGCAAACGCGGGTGCAAGTCAATATTAGAAAGGTGTTCTTAATGTTTTGTCTCTGACTAGTGAATGTAATAACTACACTGCCTGTCTGTATGCACCATGGCAATGAGGTGTCAATGGCCACATAACAGCAACGTACAGATTCACAGGAAAAGACCCGGGCATAGATGCCCTAGCTTCCGCAACCTATGCAGAAAGCGTTTCCACTGTCACAGTAAGAAACACACACAGTACACACACTGCACACACACACATACCCTACCCCACACTCTCACGCACACAGTAAACTAAGCCTTGTTCTGTCCAGAAATAAGGCTTGTTGTGACCTAAGCCTAAAACTCCCACTGACCTGCAGGTGACCTGCGAAACAGATGCCCAGGGTCAACAGGAGGACACAGGCCAGCACTCCAAACGACATGCCCAACATTTTGGAACTGAGGGACGAAGAAGGGAAAAGATCCAACAACTGAATTCCAAAAGTTAAAATATTGGTTGTCATGCCATTGTTGTTTCCATGGTTTTACTACTGTACCAGTCAATAGCGGTAGATAAATATGTTTCATAGCCATAAGGGAAAATCACTGACTCTTTTGTCACAAACATCTGAACCACAAAGATGCAGAAGAAGATGAAGGTGGCACAGCCGATGTAGTACTTGAACATGGGCAGATCAATGGCTCGGTACTGGGGAGGGAAGAAGAAGAAGAAGAAGAAAGCATGTTTGACTTAGAAAATCTGTTTTACATTATATAAGGACACGTGATCTGTGTAGGCTAATCTGAGATATTAATAGATTGAACCAAAGAGGTAGATTCTGATCAGGCATGTTGTAATGGTGAACATGTTGTAATGGTGAACATGTTGTAATGGTGAACATGTTGTAATGGTGAACATGTAGTAATGGTGAACATGTAACGGTGAACATGGTGTAATGGTGAACATGTAATGGTGAACATGTTGTAATGGTGAACATATAATGGTGAACATGTTGTAATGGTGAACATGTTGTAATGGTGAATATGTTGTAATGGTGAACATGTTGTAATGGTGAATATGTTGTAATGGTGAACATGTTGTAATGGTGAACATGTTGTAATGGTGAACATGTTGTAATGGTGAACATGTTGTAATTGTGAACATGTTGTAATGGTGAACATGTTGTAATGGTGAACATGTAATGGTGAACATGTAATGGTGAACATGTTGTAATGGTTAGGAACTAAAATGTCAAGTACCAATGTTTCTCTTTATACTGTATCGTAGATAAAGGTTCTAGAGATTGCCATTGTACAGATGTACCTACAGTATATTAGGACAGTAAGGTTCCTTTCCACAGTGTATAGAGACCATAAATTGTCAAAGACTCCAGTCACCCAAGTCATAGAATGTTCTCTCTGCTACCACATGGCAAGCGGTACCGGAGTGCCAAGTCTTGGTCCAAAAGGCTCCTTAACAGCTTCTACCCTCAAGCCATAAGACTGCTGAGCAATGGTCCTGTCAACAGTGTCTAGGCAGCTCTAAGACAGACAGACAAACCTGTTTCTCCAGCTCTTTCTTAGGGAACCACACAGCCAGACTGCTAATCTCCTCAGACTTCACCCACTGCCTGGAGGTCACACAGGGAGAGAGTTTGAGGAAGTGTGTAAGAAAGTGTGTGTGTGTGTGTGTGTGTGTGTGTGTGTGTGTGTGTGTGTGAGAGCGAGCTCTCTATTTCTACAACTCAATATGTACAATTAAGTTTCAGATAGCTTTGACTCGTCTTGGTCATATTATTCACAATTGGCCAAATAAGACTTTTCTCAAGTGATATGTTGGTGGCTAGAAAAATTTGATAACATTAGACCATTCATTCTGAGTTTAGGCTTAAGCTTGTGATCCTACCTAATGACTATTCTCAGAATGTCTTTTGACTATTTAGTGACTATTGAGACTCACTTGCTGCTGAGCTCATCGATGGTGGTGGTCATCTCATTGTGCAGCTCCTCATCAAATTTGCTCTTCTGGGACTTGTTCCTGTAAAACACTCAGACAATAAGGAAGAGGTAGACTAGCAGACACACAGACAGACTGACACGCAGACAGACGGACACACAGACAGACTGGATGGATGTTGGTAAACCAGCCAAGGTCATGCAGGTTATTCAGTCCCAGTGTGCTGTGCAGGGAGGGAACTGGTTTAGGCCATTCTCAGCATTAGTGGAAACAGAGAGAAGGGGTGTGTGTGTCATTCATTCTATAGTGTGTGTGTGTGTGTGTGTGTGTGTAGGATGTCGTGTGTTAGGTGACTGAACAGGAGTCTCCCAGCAGTACCCCTGCTCTGTGCCCCCTGCCCCACCAGGAAGGAAACACACACAAACAGACACACACAGTGTTTATAACAGCCTAACTCCTAACTCCAGTAGGAAAAAAAAAATACACGCTTTAAACACTATGTAGAGAGTGGTTACTATGTAGGGAATGGTTACTATGTAGGGAATGGTTACTATGTAGAGAGTGGTTATTATGTAGGGAGTGGTTACTATGTAGGGAGTGGTTACTATGTAGGGAGTGGTTACTATGTAGAGAGTGGTTACTATGTAGGGAGTGGTTACTATGTAGAGAGTGGTTACATGTAGGGAGTGGTTACTATGTAGGGAGTGGTTACTATGTAGGGAGTGGTTACTATGTAGGGAGTGGTTACTATGTAGGGAGTGGTTACTATGTAGGGAGTGGTTACTTTGTAGGGAGTGGTTACTATGTAGAGAGTGGTTACTATGTAGGGAGGGGTTACTATGTAGGGAGTGGTTACTATGTAGGGAGTGGTTACTACGTAGGGAGTGGTTACTACGTAGGGAGTGGTTACTACGTAGGGAGTGGTTACTATGTAGGGAGTGGTTACTATGTAGGGAGTGGTTACTATGTAGGGAGTGGTTACTATGTAGAGAGTGGTTACTATGTAGGGAGTGGTTACTATGTAGGGAGTGGTTACTATGTAGAGAGTGGTTACTATGTAGGGAGTGGTTACTATGTAGGGAGTGGTTACTATGTAGAGAGTGGTTACTATGTAGGGAGTGGTTACTATGTAGGGAGTGGTTACTATGTAGGGAGTGGTTACTATGTAGGGAGTGGTTACTATGTAGGGAGTGGTTACTATGTAGGGAGTGGTTACTATGTAGGGAGTGGTTACTATGTAGGGAGTGGTTACTATGTAGGGAGTGGTTACTATGTAGGGAGTGGTTACTATGTAGGGAGTGGTTACTATGTAGGGAGTGGTTACTATGTAGGGAGTGGTTACTATGTAGGGAGTGGTTACTATGTAGGGAGTGGTTACTATGTAGGGAGTGGTTACTATGTAGGGAGTGGTTACTATGCCCTGCTTGCTTTGTAAAGGCTTGGGAATCCCTGTGATGCCCTGTTATACTGAAGAGGGAGGCAGCTCTAGGCAGGATGGGCGGTAGGGAGAAGTGTTAACCCAGAAAGAAGAGTTGGAGGTTAATGGTGCTGGTGAAACATCAAGATTCTCCTCCTCCACTCAGAAGGGAGAACTTGCGTTGTGAGCCAGGCTGGCTCCACTCACTTATAGGTGCTGAGCGGAGGGGCGGGCGAGGAGAAGGTCTCCTCTACAGACTCATCAAAGCTGTCAGGGACCAACAGTGAGAGATACACACACATTCAACATGGTGACATTGTTGTCGCTGTATGGGACTGTTGTGTGTTGTATGTGAGGATTCGAGCGTGTCCTTGTATAGTACTGTGACTACTATTGTTTCTGTAGAACGGATCAAATATGACTGAAGCTTGCATTGTATTTTAACTGAATAAAGAAACGATTTTGTTTTTATTAAACATGACATGAAGAGGGACTGTTCTTGACCCACATTTTCCTGTCCTGTCTACTGCACTCACCAGAGGTTCAGCTTGTGTCAGTAATGGGGAAAAAGAGACGACCTCTAAGCCCTTTGCGACCAAACTTGATGACCTTATAAAAAGTAAATGTGTTTGCGCTTTTATATACAATACGCGTAGGCCGTCATTGTAAATAAGAATTTGTTCTTAACTGACTTGCCTGGTTAAATAAAGGTGAAATATATATATATATTTTTTTTTAAGTGTACCATTAAGTGCCCTTACGAATCGCTTAACATTTAATGTACAGTCATTGATCTGTTGGTTGCATTTGGCAATTCAAAAAAGGAACTGTCTTCCTACATACACCACTGTATCAACAGACTGACGCAGAGCATGAGTACCGCTCCAGTAAGGAGAGTCTGACGTCACCACTCTGACATGATGCCAATTCAGGGATCTTGTAAACATATAAACATATTAACTCATCCTCTCTGTGTTCTCAGACTTGGCCTTCCTTACCTCTCAGTGATCTTCGAGGGAGCTGTGCGCAGAGGGATGTCCTAGAATAAAATAAATAAATAAAATAAAACTGTTGTTAGACAAATCGTGCGTAAAAATATATTCCATCAACAGTCGCAACAGTCTTCCATAGGAAATACTGATGCTTGTAGCAATACATTTCAACCTGTTATGCTTGATTTGATGAGGTGGACTATTTATGTTAGAGGAAGTACGCCTGGTAATCTTTTCATCAGTTATAATGCAGAGGCCCTCTACCCATCACTCACCTTGCAGCGTAATTTTCCATTGACCATGGTGTCTGTGGTGTACCCCTCTCTGCTCTGTAGGTGGGCGAAGGGTTTGACCGCGCCCCAGGACTCCAGGTAACGAGTCATTCTCACCGACGCCCGCATCTTCAGCCCGTCATTCACACGCGGCTTAGGCATGCTGCGGCTGTTCAAAGTCTGATCCTTCGACTGATGACACACAGGAACACACATGTTAATGAGGAGTACAGTCTCACATATACAGAGAAGGCCCTGGTCAGGGATTCTGGAGGTAATACATTAAATGAGGTAGCTCACCCGAGGATCGATGACAAGGTATGTCTGTATGTTGAGCTCCTTCAGGTAGGCAACTCTTAGCCCACCGTTCCCCTCCTCCACCTCATAGGCCTTGTTCAGGTGCTTCAGCGTGGCCTCAGTGATGTGGACACGCCTGGTCATGACAAAGATGGGGGTTACTATTAGTAAAATGGACTTACTAGGGCTAGGTTACTACTAGTATCTTAATAATAAATGCCGCCATAAGGATTAAAGTTAGTGTAAATTAATGTTTATCATACATCGTTAACTCAACTACTAACATACCCAGGTAAGCCTCCAGACTCCATATAATTGGCCAGGGTGACGTCATGTGACCACACGTCAAACTGCCACTTGCGGAGGCCAATCACACCGCAGAGCACGTTGCCGGAGTGCACGCCCACTCTCATGTTGATGTCCACACCTGTGGCCTCGCGCACCTGTCTGAGGGGCGGGATCAGAACCTGTCAGCTGTGTGTGTGTTCCTTTAGGTTTCCCTGGGATTCCTTCTTATCAATTTTGACGTCAACTATTTATTTGTTGTCATAACATGCTGCTGCTACTGTTTATTATCTATTCTGTTGCCTAGTCACTATATGTACGGTACATAGCTACCTCAATTACCTCGTACCCCTGCACATTGCTTCGGTACTGGTACTTCCTGTATATAGCCATGTTATTGTTACTGACTGTGTATTTATTCCTTGTGTCACTATTTCTATTTTGCATTAAATGTTTTATCTTTAACTCTGCATTGTTGTAAACATTTCACTATTAGTCTACACCTGTTGTTTACGAAGCATGTGACAAATACAATTGCATTTGATTATCCAACATGGAGCTTTGAGCTTTTTACTTTTATTTTGGCAGAGCAGAGAGGAGCCAAGATAAAGCCTTTCTCTGACAGACCCTCCAGTCCTCCACAACACCTGATTATAGACCAACCCATTCCCCCGAGAACTAACTCACTCTCATAACCCCCATCGACCCAGACAACTCATATCAACACCTACTACTTCGGCCAGAAAGTCCCCATTGTTTTATACAATAACACTACCCTCCCTACTATCCTTTAACACATTTGATTTACTATACACTATTTATCTCACAATCTAATGAGAATACATGTTGCTAAAGTCTTGGAACTAACCAGAAGGATCACACGTTTTAATAATTGTTTTCCCCCCCATAAGGCCTTGGGGCTCCTCTGAACTCACTTGATGGCCTCACACATGTCCAGACCCATCTTCACACAGTTCTTGGCATGCATGGGCAGGGAGACAGGCAGGCCAGACACACAGTAGTAGCAGTCTCCCAAAATCTTGATTCTCATGCACTCGTTCTCCTGAAGAATAAAAGAGAAAAATACCACATAGACCACCATCCAAGAAGCAGACATGTCAACTGGATTTACCATTAACACAAATGAGGTATCGGAAGTTCTCCAGAAGAACCAAACACACATTGACATCCATGCGTGTCCAGCCCAAGAACTACATGTACTTGTTTTTAAATGTCTGCGATGATCTGTAAAATGAAACACGTTATATAAATTAAATCTATTATTATTATTATTATTATTATTATTATTATGATGAAGCAAGCACTGATTTATGACACATAACAAGTGGATTATGAATTACCATACTGTTGTGTTATCATAATAAACGTAAAAGTGTAGCTAAATATTAAATAAAAGCTGAAAGGTCAGTGATAATTTAACTAAAGGTGCAAATCTTACAAATTATTAACTCACCTTTGCAATCTGGTCAAATTTCCCAAACAGCTCGTTGAGCATGATGACCAGCTCCTTCGGAGAGCAGTCGCTGGCCAATCGGGTGAAGCCCACAATGTCAGCATACAGAATACTGCAAAAAAAGAAAAGCCAAGTGTGTGTTCATTAAGACACGCGTTTTGTAAAAGAAAACAAGAAGCATTAATTATTGGAAAAGTTTAGATAGTCCCTCCCTGTTCCACATAGTTTCAGAGCGTGGGGCTAACTGATTACAGATATAAAGTATGTAGAAAAGATAATGGAGTTATATATATTTTTTTATAAGATCATCTTTGAGAACTAACAATCACCAAAATAAAAACTAGATAGTCAGGGAGAATCTAAAAGTCATGGCATGGGGCCCCCATTGATTTTGTTATAATGTTTGCACCAGTCACTCAGATAGCATAAGAGAATGGCATAAGCCATGGCAAAATATGTAGAATTGCAGAAAATTAGCTTTAAAACTGCTTTTTTGTTTTCTCTCAGCCCCATGACAAAATGTGTAGAATTGCAGAAAACTAGCTTTAAAACAAACTTTTAAAGCTAACTTTGCCACAGCTGCTGAATAAAATCCTAGGGGAAGCACTGATTCGAAGTGCTATAAGCTTGTTGTAAGCCCCATTCTACACACAGCACCTGACCCAGGTCATCACAGATCCAGCCGCCACAGCCTAATCACTGGCTCATTACCAGGGCTCAGAGGGCTAACTGTTGCCAAGGTCAGTGTCCCACTAACTGCTGCCAAGGTCAGTCCTCATTAAAGTAGCTAAAGTTAGCCTGTTGCTCGCCAGCAGACCAGAGAAACAGGGCTGCCCAGTAACCCTGACTGACAACGATCAGGTGTTTCCTTGGAAAAAACATATCTAATGACAAGCATGTCTCGTGTAATTACAAGGATCAAATTGTTGGTCTATAATTCACAGTAACACGCCAAAGGGCTTAAATGAGGATTCACGCACTAGCCGAGCCACAGCGGCACATGACACTGTCTTTGATTTTCACAAGGCCTTCTCACATCAGACAGATTAAATGTCCCTCCCTTTCTATGAAATCATATTAATTACAGGCCTAAACTTAACAACCAGGTAGTTACAAATGTTAGTTTGTCAGGCTACTGAGAAGATCGAAGAGTGCTGCTGTGTTGACCTTAATTTGGGCAACAAATGGGCTCCCTCTCTCTCCAGGAAGGTAGAAGGTACAGTACAGTCTGTAAGCAATTACAGAGTCTAAAACTATTGAGCCATCTGCCAAGGTTCACTGGATAGGCTACAAAGCCAATGTCTGTCAGCACTTTCTAAATGAATGCCCATAAAACAAAAGGCCTTATCTGGGTCAATGCTAACACTGTTGTGCTAAATTCCATGTGAACTGACTGGGCATTGTGAGCGTAAATAAACCTCCCAGAGCAGGGATGGGCAACTCCAGTCCTCGGGTCCGGAGTGGCGTCACACTTTTCCCCCATCCCTAGGAAACACAGCTGATTAAACTAATTGCATTCTAAACTGAAGATCATGATTAGTGGATTATTGGAGTCAGGTGTGTTAGCAGGTGCAAAAGTGTAACACCAATCAAACCCCCGAGGACGGGAGTCGCACATCTCTGTCCCAGAGGACATCAGGGGAAATTAAATGAATGAAATTAGAGAACACTAACTATACTAACTATTCAAAGCACACATGCAACATATGAAGCAGAATAATTTAGGATTCGACGCAGTGTTTAACCCAAGGCTCAGACTTTTCTGTTTCCATCTATGCAAACCGGCACCCGGGTCTCACTGGGCCATGGCTCCGGCGGACCTGCTCTCACTTGGGGCCAATGGTACTTTTCAGCGGGCATTTACATAACAATGGCTAACTGTGAACTTGCTAACTGTGAACTTTATTACCTTCTCACAAAGCAACTGATTCTGCTCTTCTCAAGTCATCACTGTCAGCCCTAACTACGGAAACAGAATTTGCCTAGTATAAAAGCAGAGTTTCGTTCAAAAGAACATTTGGGTTGGGGAAATATTTTCCATACGTGTTTGGTAGACTGAAAACCAGGCAATGAGTGACAGTCAAAGGATTGGATTATATGGTATGTTTTCTCAGTGATATTCTTATAACATAATTGGTTATTTGAACATGCTGTATGTTTCTCAGTGATATTCTTAGAACATAATAGGTTATTTGAACATGCTGTATGTTTCTCAGTGATATTCTTAGAACATAATAGGTTATTTGAACATGCTGTATGTTTCTCAGTGATATTCTTAGAACATAACAGGTTATTTGAACATGCTGTATGTTTCTCAGTGATATTCTCAGTACATAACAGGTTATTTGAATATGCTGTATGTTTCTCAGTGTTACTCTTAGAACATAATAGGTTATTTGAACATGCTGTATGTTTCTCAGTGATATTCTTAGAACATAATAGGTTATTTGAACATGCTGTATGTTTCTCAGTGATATTCTTAGAACATAACAGGTTATTTGAACATGCTGTATGTTTCTCAGTGTTATTCTTAGAACATAATAGGTTATTTGAACATGCTGTATGTTTCTCAGTGATATTCTTAGAACATAATAGGTTATTTCAACATGCTGTATGTTTCTCAGTGATATTCTTAGTGCATGACATGTTATTGTTGTACTGTACCTGACGTTCTCGTGTCTCTTGACGTAGAGACTGTGGAAGTTGTTGTCTTTGACGAGTCGTTGCTGCTCTTCTTTGTCCTTGCAGTCTTGCAGACGCTCCATGATGGCCAGCTTCATCTTCATGGAGATGTAGACCGGCAGCACAGACTGCAACAGGTTCTCCTATACACGCACACACACGTTAGCATCAAAACACCACACCCACCCAACTACACACACTGTCCGATAGAGGTCATGAACCCATCCAATCTGTGAGAAACCCAATCTGAGTATTAACCAGCTGTCAATGTGTCTTGCTGATCTGGTAACTGCACTAACAAGGGCCCCATTCACTCAGATTACTGTTAAAAGCTTTATAATCATTGGGCTGCCAGTCTGGTTGTACAGCCAGTCAACAGACAGAGAGAACATTGCATTGAGAGCCGCTGGAATGGAATAGAGTCAGGTGGTTAGAGTCAAGCAGTTAATAAGAAGATGTCTCAGGAAATTATTCTTCTCGATCCCTATTGACCCCATCATAATTCCTGTTCACCCTTATAATGCGATACTGAGGCACCGGACTCCTCTCCTTCCTCTCTCCACTGGTTTGGCTGCATCCACCGGGGGAAGTTGCCCCTAGGTACAGATCTAGGATCAAATCCTAACCTTAACCATTAGTGGGAGAAACTTAAAACTGATCCAAGACTAGTGTCACGGGGCAACTGGCAGGGCTTACATATTCTCCCAGATAGATTACCACCTCCTGGTTCAAATGACCAGAGCAGGTTTTCCAGTAAACCGTAAAGCATGGAAAGTCATTCTGCACAAAGTGGCCTTGATTTGGTTCAGTCAGCTCAGCTCTGTGCTGTAATTGATCTGGCAGATTCAATCTGATTGGGCCTAGAGAACAATGGCATAGTGCTCTGTGGGGGGGGGGTTTACTGTTCACCTCAGCGTTGGGACCCATTTCAAACCCTCCCTTTCCTCTTCTCTTTATGGTGCCTGTGCTCTTTGACTGTGCTCTTTGGCTAACCTCTGTGGCACTGGTACTTTTTTGGGGCTCAATACAACAGAGTAGAAAGAGGCGGCTCAAATGTTAACGATTATATCATTCCATTCTGTCCTGCTAGGCAACCAGCGGCCTCCTCTCTCTCATGGAGTGTGGTGTCACTTCCTAAGCAACTATAATAATTTAAAATGAAAAACATTATGGTTAAAAAGCCATTTGAAACAGACACCAGTTTTTACTAACGGAGCACACACAGACATCTATTTAAAATATCATTACAATCAAATTTAAATTTGATCGTAATAAAAAATACAAGCTGTTGGTCTTAAATTAAGTCTATACAAAACATTTTAGCCTAACACTACTTATTCACTTTCATACTTCCTGTATTTCAGTCAGGTCAGCCTCTGTTCAGAAACAGACACCAAAAGCATCATTTAACCAGACCAGGATTTCCAGGATTTCTGATACACTGGGAGGTCAACCTCGCCAAAGAGGTTTCTAATCTCAATGGTATTTCCTTAAATAAAGGTTAAATAACTAAAGCAATAATATAGCCGAGTGTCTGATCAGGAGATATTCTCACTTGTTGTCTCTTTTCTATCTCCAGCTTCATGCGGATGCCCAGACATCGGAGTGTATCCTGGAAGGTCTGTCTCAGTGTTCTCTCCATCAGGACCTTATGGAAGGCCCCCACCACACTGCCACACAGAAACACCACTGCATTGGACAGCAGCTGGGGACAGAGGGACAGACATTAAAACTTAGCTGCACAGCATAAGCATTTTATTGTCAGTTTTCAGAGAAATGTGCCTTACGCCTTAACTTCTTACAGGACATGTAAAAACAACACTATAGCACACAATCTCGCTGAAACATACAGTTGAAGTTGGAAGTTTACATAGACTTAGGTTGAAGTCATTAAAACTAATTTTTCAATCACTCCACAGATTTCATGTTAACAAACTATAGTTTTGGCAAGTCGGTTAGGACATCTACTTTGTGCATGACACAAGTAATTCTTCCAACAATTGTTTACAGACAGATTATTTCACTTATAATTCACTATATCACAATTCCAGTGTGTCAGAAGTTTACATACACTAAGTTGACTGTGCCTTTAAACAGCTTAGAAAATTCCAGAAAAGTATAGGTTCATTGACAACATTTGAGTCAATTGGAAATGTACCTGTGGATGTATTTCAAGGCCTACCTTCAAACTCAGTGCCTCTTTGGTCGACATCATGGGAAAATCTAAAGAAATCAGCCAAGACCTCAGAAAAAAAATTGTAGACCTCCACAAGTCTGGTTCATACTTGGGAGCAATTTCCAGACGCCTGAAGGTACCACGTTCATCTGTACAAACAATAGTACGCAAGTATAAACACCATGGGACCGCGCAGCCGTCATACCGCTCAGGAAGGAAAGGCGTTCTGTCTCCTAGAGATGAACGTACTTTGGTGCGAAAAGTGCAAATCAATTCCAGAACAGCAGCAAAGGTACTGGAGGAAACAGGTACAAAAGTATCTATATCCACAGTAAAAAAGTCCTATATTGACATAACCTGAGAGGCCACTCAGCAAGGTAGAAGCCACTGCTCCAAAACCACCATAAAAAAGCCAACTGCACATGGGGACAAAGATTGTACTTTTTGGAGAAATGTCCTCTGGTCTGATAGAACTGTTCGGCCATAATGTCCATCGTTATGTTTGGAGGAAAAGGGGGAGGCTTGCAAGCCGAACCATCCCAACCATGAAGCACGGGGGTGGCAGGATCATGTTGTGGGGGTGCTTTGCTGCAGGAGGAACATCTCAAGACATCAGTCAGGAAGTTAAAGTTTGGTCGCAAATGGGTCTTCCAAATGGACAATAAATACTTAGCGGAATACTTCCAAAGTTGTGGCAAAATGGCTTAAGGACAACAAAGTCAAGGTATTGGAGTGACCATCACATAGCCCTGACCTCAATCCTATAGAGAATTTGTGGGCAGAACTGAAAAAGTGTGTGCGAGCAAGGAGGCCAACAAACCTGACTCAGTTACACCAGTTCTGTCACGAGGAATGGGCCAGAATTCACCCAACTAATTGCAGGAAGCTTGTGGAAGGCTACCCAAAACATTTGACCCAATTTAAACAATTTAAAGGCAATGCTACCAAATACTAATTGAGTGTATTTAAACTTCTGAATGTGATGAAGGAAAAAAAGCTGAAATAAATAATTCTCTTTACTATTATTCTGACATGTCACATTCTTAAAATAAAGTGGTGATCCTAACTGACCTTAAACAGGGCATTTTTACTAGGGAGTAAATGTCAGGAATTGTGAAAAACTGAGTAAGCATTATATGTATTTGGCTAGGTGTATGTAAACTTCTGACTTCAACTGTACATGACACATGGGTCATTAACCCCCACACACACACACTGTGATACTTCCTGTTTATATATACTTCCTGTTTATAGAAAACTATCTAAAGCACAACATTGGGAACATACATTGTGTCTTGCATCACCAGGAGATCATGTAACACATGTATAATTGTTACTAACAGCATAACTAATAACAAACCTGGTTAACCAGAAAGGGGCTGGGGTCTTGGGTGTTAAAGACAGTGAGGTGTAGAGTGAGGACCATAATATGAGAGAGTGAGGAGATCACACTGAGCACCACAGCATAGCACATCTGGAAAGGCAGCATGGTGTACACTGTGAAGATGATGAACAGGAAGAAGGGAACCTACAGGAGAAAAGGAGACGGAGAGATATGTCAGACTTATATGACACGAAAACACTGTGGGGAAAGAGTCTCAGATTGGCCGCACTACCCAAAGAACAAGTGGTTTTACTGGACAACTGTCACATCAGTGTACAGTACTGGCAAGAGATGCTATAACTAGACAAACAGGACATTTTGATGCTTCTGTTCATGTGTGTATATAATGTATGTACACTCAGTGGCCAGTTTATTAGGAAGGCCCCCCCGTTCACGAAAATGGTTCGCTCCTACAGACAGTGAGTCACATGGCCGTGGATTGCTATATAATGCAGACAGGCATCGAGGCATTCAGTTACTGTTCGATTGAACATTAGAATGGGCAAAATGAGTGACCTAAGTGACTTTGAGCGTGGTATGATCGTCGGTGCCCCTTTGCCTCCAGAACAGCCTGAATACATCGGGGCATGGATTCTACAAAGTGCGGCGTTCAAAAGTTGCTCAATTGGTATCAAGGGATCTAATGTGTGCAAAAAAAACATCCCCTACACCAATTCATATCAGGTTTTGTTTGTCGTCACATGGAGAAGATAGCGTGCTCTGTGGTATAGATAACTTCTTTAGGGAAGGAAACAGAAACGTAATTCTGCAATAATGACCAAAGTAAGGATTTAGCGGAAGCCACATGAGTCCATGGCCTCATCCTGCTTGGTGTCAACGGAACAGGCTGGTGGCGGTGGTGTAATGGTGTGTGGAATGTTTTTATTAAAAGCCAACAGGCTTTGTCGTACAACCTTTCTTTAGGGTTGGAGGAGAGAGACAGTGTGTGTGCGCGCACGCGTTTACCTGGTCCCAGGGCAGGATGAGGGGTCCGCTGAAGATGAAGGTGAATCCCATGGTGAGGTGAGTGGCCCAGACCACCAGGCCCAGCAGCCTCCTCCAGCGCTGGTTCAGGGTCTCTGTACACACCAGCACAAACACAGCCAGGAACACACACAGGCTGCAGCTCACCACGCCCACAAATGCGCAGTGCTTCTCCGCACTCTGAAACAGGAAGAGAGAACATAAACGCACACTGAATCACAGATCATGGAATGTACATTATACTCTACATTGAGATATACACACGGTCATAGACACTGATGCCATATCCATCTACACACAGCCCTACACAGACACACAATGCTATTACTCATCTAATGAAAAGACAAGGATTATAAAGGTACAACGATATGACTCAACAACATTCACTCAACTCCCCTTCAACATTATTGAAGTCCCTTTATTATACCCTTGATGATTTTCTCATGGATTTGATTGATTTTGATCTGATGTACTGTTTACTCATGAGAGCGGCCACTATCTAATTCGGCATCGTGGCTTATTGCACATCTGTCTCTGCGTCATGTCCTGTTGCTCGAAGCCACAGCATCTTCCTGATTGAATTACACTGAGGGAAGAGGGAGGCTCAGATATAGATTTCTGGTGTGTGTGTGTGTGTGTGTGTGTGTGCGTATGTCTGTGTGCGTACACCTGCGTCAACTTGCGTGCATGCCAGTTAGAAAGAAAGTGGGAGCGAGAAAAAGAGAAAGAGTTAGATGCCTAGGAGAGTGGGAATGACTGTGTAAAGGTCCTTGAGCAGAAGGCCATCTCGGCATTGTATATTGCGCATGCTGGTTTCCATGGTAGCGGAAGTGAAGGCCTTTACTAGCACATTTATCTACGGCCACACCCACACCCACTAAATCGACCTATAGGAAACTTGTTAATTTCCTTTTCTCATTTAGGAAGTAGTGGAGCTAGTCTATACAATTAGAGCACAGATTGCTTCTGATCCTCTCCTTTTGAAATCTCATCTGAAAAGCAACAACCCAGGTGGGATCTGCTCGGTCTCAGCCTGCAATAAGCTAATGATTTTCATCTGTTGGGCTGAGGGGAATTGAAATTCACATCAGGTTTTGTATGTTATCACGTGGAGAGGATTGCGTGCTTTTTGGTGTAGATCTTAAATCATATCACTTCTTTAGGGAAGGAAACAAACTGTGTGAAATGTAATTCTGCAATAATTACCTAAGTAAACCCACAAGAACATAGGCTCTCTTTAGTGTCCATTGGTGAGTTAAGTTAACTGTTATGTAAAATGAGTACCACTCTAAAAGCATCCTCTGCGTGCTCTCTTACTCTCTCTGTACTCTGTTAGAATCTAAATTACTTTATCCACCTAAAAACAACACAGCTCTCAATAGGCTCTTTGTTCAATCTGATCCCAACTGTCCTGTTTAAGTACCACTTAGAAATATATGTTGGCATGGCCTCCTTTCGCTCAGTGGTGGGCTCATGGTCTCTAACAGGTAGTCTATCTATCCACAGTAGAGATGGAAGTTATAAAAGTTTAACACAGTGACTATATCACACTCTTATCCTCACAGGCCTGTGCACTTAACAATAGGCATTAGCCTACGCACGCTAACTAACCTGCCACGAAAACATTAGTGGTGGGTTCTACACCATCAAAAGGAATATAACATTCGACATCCCAATTAGGATCTGGCAAAAAATACTTGGATCAGTTCTAGAACCCATTTCCCTCTATGGTTGTGAGGTCTGGGGTCCTCTCACAAACCAAGAATTCACAAATGAGACAAACACCAAATAATGCATGCAGAGCAGAATTCAGACAATACCCACTAATTATCAAAAGTCTACAACCACCTAAAAGGAAATCTTCTATAACCTACAGAGAGATTAACCTAGAGAAGAGTCCCCTAAGCAAGCTGGTCCACCGCTCTGTTCACAAACACAAACAGACCACACAGAGCCCCAGGACAGCAACACAATTGACCCAATCAAATCATGAGAAAACAAAAAGAGAATTATTTGACATTGGAAAGAACTAACCAAAAAACAAAGCATACTGGAATGCTATTTGGCCCTAAACAGAGAGTAGAATACCTGACCACTGTGACTGACCCAAAAGTAAGGAAAGCTTTGACTATGTACAGAGTCAGTGAGCAGAGCCTTGCTATGGAGAGAGAAGACACAAAATTAGGTGGAAACGGAGCTGCACTTCCTTACCTCCTGCCAAATGTATGACCATAGAGACACATATTTCCCTCAGATTACACAAACTCATAGATAGATAGATAGATAGATAGATAGATAGATAGATAGATAGATAGATAGATAGATAGATAGATAGATAGATAGATAGATAGATAGATAGATAGATAGATAGATAGATAGATAGATAGATAGATAGATAGATAGATAGATAGATAGATAGATAGATAGATAGATAAAAAGACATTGCATAGTATGGGTGGATGGATGAATATGAACACTATACATTGTTACAGTGTTAGGTGGAAAAAAATTATACAAATATTGCAAGTTGATATGAATAAATAAGGAGTATTTGCATGGTTAACTATACTTTACAGGTCGATGGCAGAGAAATACTTAAATAGCTAAAAGTACGTATAAGTGAGGGTAAGAATAGTTTACTTAACATACAGTCTGGTTAAATGAAAGGGTAAGTGAATATTTTGCATGGTTAAATTAGCTGTACAGGTAAATATACGTCTACATTTACAGATAAGTGAATATTTGCATGGTTACATTAACTGTACAGGTAAATGACAGGAAGAGATACTTAAATAGCTAAATGTGTGTATGACATAATTTAGGGTAATAATAGTAATTCCCTTAAAATACAGTCCTTAGTGCAGGGTTTAATTACAGATAAATGCACGTATTGCACATTCGATATACTAAAAGCAATGAAAAAAGATACAACTGACAGGATACTAATATGTTCAGTCCAAGAATTACCACAATATTGCACGTGATATGATATAACAACTGCACATGAATATGTATATACAGACCTGAATTAATAAATAAGTCCTGAGTGAATGAGTGATTACAGTCCAGAGTTACTCATGGATGGATGCATAATTGTTAAACACCCCAACAGTTCAAGGTCTATGTTGCTGACGGCACAGCAACCCGGTGAGACATGAAATAGTCTAATAGCCGCCAGCAGGAAGGACCTCCTGTAGCCCTCTCTAGCACACTGTGGTGGGATCAGTCTGTGACTGAAGTTGCTCCTCTGCGTCATAACCATGGCATGCAAAGGATGGATGACGTTGTCCATGATGGCCAGCAGTTTGGCTAGGATCTGTCTCTCAGCCACCTCCTCTAGAGTGTCAAGGCTAATCCCCAGAACAGAGCTAGCCTTCCTGATCAGTTTATTTACCCGAGAAGCATCACCAGCCTTTATGTTGGCGCCCCAGCACACCATTGCAAAAAAGATGGAACTGGCAGACTGGTAGAAAGTATGCAGTATTTTACTGCACACGTTGAAGGACCTGAGCCTCCTCAGAAAGTAGAGTCGGCTCTGGCCCTTTTTGTACAGAACCCCGGTGTTACCAGCCCATTCCAGTCTGTTGTCCATATGAACTCCCAGGAACTTGTAAGACCCAACCATTTCCACATCCATCCCCTGTATAGGGAATGCAGTCAGTTGGGCCTTGGTTCTCCTGAAGTCCACCACCATCTCCTTTGTTTTGCTGATGTTGAGCTGAAGGTGGTTCTGCTCACACCACAACACAAAGTCATTGATTGTACTCCTGTACTCCTCCTCCTGCCCACCCCTGATGCACCCTACAATTGCGGAGTCATCCGAGAACTTCTGTAGGTGGCATGTTTCAGAGTTATATCTGAAGTCCGAGGTGTAGAGGGTGAACAGGAAGGGGGACAGGACCATTCCCTGGGGGGCCCCTGTGTTGCTCACTGCCCGTTCTGACACACAGCTCTGTAGTCGCACAAATGGTCGCCTACAGGTCAGGTAGTCCGTGAACCAGGAGACTAACGGTGCTTCCACTTTCATCCTCTTCATCTTCTCACCCAGTAGCAGGGGCTGAATGGTGTTGAAGACACTGGAGAAGTAAAAAAACATAACCCTCACAGTGCAACCTGCGTTGTCCAGGTGAGAGTAGGCCCTCTGCAGAAGGTAGATGATTGCATCATCCACCCCGATGTTGCGCTGATATGCGAACTGCAGGGGGTCCAGTGATGTACACACCAGGGGTCTGAGGTGAGCGAGGACTAACCTTTCCAGGGTCTTCATGATGTGGACAGTGGGGTGCGCCTTCTTGGGCACTGGGACCAGGCAGGATGTTTTCCACACCACAGGGACCCTTTCCAGGCTCAGGTTAAGGTTGAAGCGTCGCTGGAGTATTCCACACAGTTGTTCAGCACAGACCCTAAGCACCCTTGGGCTGATGCCATCAGGGCCCGCTGCTTTCCACTGATGTAGTCTCTCCAGCTCTCTCCTCACTTGGTTGGTGGTGAAAGCCAGCCCAGGTGGGGAGGTGGGGGGAAGGGGGTGTTGAGGATCAGTCCAGAGGTGGGGGGAAGGGAGGTGTTGCAAATCAGTCCAGAGGGAGCAGGGGAGGAGGTGGGGAGGAGGTCGCTGATTGTCTCAACAGAGGTGTTGTGAGCAAAGTGGGGGTGGGACAGCCATGAGGGTGTGTGGCCTGGGGAGCTGGAGGGGAAGTGGACAGGGCCAGTATCTGTTAACCTGTTAAAAAATTGGTTCAGCTCATTGGCTCTGTCCTGGGTCCCCTCCGTCTGCCCACTGTTTGACTTTTTGAAGCCAGTGATATTTCTTATACCCTTCCACACCTCTCTCACCTGGCTCTGCCTCAGCTTATCCTCCATCTTCTCCTTATACCCTCTCTTCCCCTCAGCAATCCGCAACTTCAGCTCCCTCTGGACGCATTTTATTTTGTCCCTGTCCCCCTCCTTGAAGGCCCTCTTCTTCTCATTCAGCAGGGCCTTCTGGTCGCTGGTGACCCAGGGTTGGAAAACAGCGTACCTTCCTGGTGGGTACAGTGTGGTCTAATTGATATAGTCCGTTATGCAGTCAGAAAAGGGCAGCCAGTGAAGCAAACACCATTGTAAATACAAACTACATTGACAAAACTATAAAACACAACATGTGAAGTGTTGGTCCCATGTTTCCTGAACTGAAATTAAAGATCCCAGCAATGTTCCATAATTGTCTCTCAAATTTTGTCCACAAATTTGTTTACATCCCTGTTAGTGAGCATTTCTCCTTTGACAAGATAATCCATCCACCTGACAGGTGTGGCATATCAAGAAGCTGATTAAACAGCATGATCATTACACAGGTGCACCTTGTGCTGGGGACAATAAAAGGCCTCTCTAAAATGTGTGTTTTGTCACACAACACAATACCACAGATGTGCAATTGGCATGCTGACTGCAGGAATGTCCACCAGAGCTGTTTCCAGATAATTAAATGTTAATTTCTCTACCATAAACCTCCTCCAAAGTTGTTTTAGAGAATTTGGCAGTACGTCCAACCGGCCTCACAACCGCCGACCGCGTGTAAGCACGCCAGCCCAGGATCTCCACATCCAAATTCTTCAGAGACCAGCCACCGGAACAGCTCATGGAACTGTGTGGGTTTGCACAAACAAATAATTTCTGCAGACTGTCAAGCACCGTCTCAGGCAAGCTCATCGGCGTGCTCATCATCCTCACCAGGGTCTTTACCTGACTGCAGTTCTGTATCGCAACCGACTTCAGTGGGCAAATGCTCACCTTTCATGGCCACTGGCATGCTGGAGAAGTGTGCTCTTCATGGATGAATCCCAGTTTCAACTATACCGGGCAGATGGCAGACAGCATGTATGGCGTTGTGTGGACGAGGGGTGTGCTGATGTCAAAGTTGTGAACAGAGTGCCCCATTGTGGCGGTAGGGTTATGCTATGGGCAGGCATAAGCTACGTACAACAAACAATTGCATTTTATCGATGGCAATTTGAATGCACAGAGATACCGTGACAAGATCCTGAGGCCCATTGTCGTGCCATCCATCCGCCGCCAGCACCTCATGTTTCAGCATGATAATGCACGGTCCCAGGTCGTAAGGATCTGTACACAATTCCTGGAAGCTGAAAACGTCCCAGTTCTTCCATGGCCTGCATACTCACAAGACATGTCACCCATTGATGTTCGGGATGCTCTGGATCAATGTGTACGACAGCGTGTTCCAGTTCCCGCCAATATCCATCAATTTTGCCCAGCCATTGAAAAGGAGTGGGACAACATTCCACAGACCACAATCAACAATTATTATTATTTTTTATTTTTTTTGACAATGTTTGTTTGTTTACTGTGTAACTCTGTGTTGTTTTTGTCGCACTGCTTTTGCTTTGTCTTGGCCAGGTCGCAGTTGCAAATGAGAACTTGTTCTCAACTGACCTACCTGGTTAAATAAAGGTGAAAAAAAAAAAAAAAAACCTGATCAACTCCATGCGAAGGATATTTGTCAAATGGATGCTGACTTGTTTTTTTTTTTAAGGCACCTGTGACCTAGTGACATATTTACCTGCTGCACTAATACAGTGATTACCTGTTTCTTAAACTCTGAAGTCTACTCCAATAACATAATCTCTAGTATATTGCTATGCCTTGACACAGACTGTTGTGTTGAAGAGACAAAAACTAAGAACTGTTCTGTAATTCAGTATATCTATGCTAACTACAATGGTGTCTGTAATGTGCTAATCTCTGTATCTCCGTCAATTAGCTGTCAACTCATCCAGTGAGGACATCACACCCCCTCAGGGCATATTACTCAGTCATTCAAAAAAGCTGTCATTAGCTGGGCTCTGATGTGTAGCATACTGTCACGTCATACATGGCCATGGCGGTCTCAACAACCATCTGGGTAGGTGCATACACCCTTCTAGGTCTCGGTAGGCGATGTCACATAACCGATGGCCGCTAGCTAGCCATTCCACATCAGCTAAACACACACACACACACACAGGGACTCACCAGGTGCAGGGCGAAGAAGAGGATTATGAGAACTCCGCAGGACAGCATGGAGAGGCCCAGTAGCAGCACCAGAGGCTGGTACTGGCTGATACAGGAGAACTTCCTGTACAGGGCCTCATCTTTCAGCTCCTGGTCATTCAACAGGTACTTCCCTTTAGCCGGCATGGTGGTGGTGTCCTGTTCACTACTAAAATCCTGATAAAGGTTACGAGCCAAAACACGCTGGTTTTTAACAAAGAAGCATTTTTATCAACTTCCACTGTCCTCTAAGAGTTTCCACTCCTTCTCAAACAGGTATGATAGGCAGGGAATAAGGCTGAAAACACCCCAAAGTGTAGGGCAGGGTAGGAGCCTTCTTCTGCTGCAAGTGTAAGACAGATGTGTGTGTGTGTGTGTGTGTCTACAGATCCACAGATACAGGTCGGAAGGTTTGCTGAGGTCTTTAACTCATACTGCTCAAGTGCAGTTGTCGATTTTCTCCCTCAAGGGCATTTTTAATATGTTGCTGTCTTCTTTCGCTCACAGGTTTTGCTCTTGCTCTCGCTCGCTTTTCTTTCCCTCTCTCTTATCTGCCTTTCTGCTTTGGCAGGCAGACCCAGTTCATCCTTGCCAGCTACTGTGTTCCATTCTTCAGAGGGGTTAAGTTATGATCCCAGCGCTGAGAGAAGAGACCAGGGGAGGAGGAGAGACTAAGGAAAGAGGAGGAGGGAAGCCGGGGAGGGCGGAGGAAGACAGAGGGGTCGTCAATGATTCCTCCAGGATTCAGGATGTCTGTCCCATCAGTGCTGAGCGGACAGAGAGAGGGGCCCAATGTAGCTCCACCCACTGGAGCTGGCACAGTCAGAGGCCTGGGGAGGAGACAACAGAGACAGACTAGGTGAGTTTACTGGAACCACTGATAAAGACAGAAGTAGTCAAACAGTAATTCACAACACTTGAGGGGCATGGATCTCAAAGCACTTTCTCTTGTTGACGCGTCATAAAATGTTCATGCACTCCTAAGCTTGTTATGATTTAATAAACAGATGACATTTTTATCTGGCATTGAGAATAAATTTTTTTTTTTTTTTAAACTACATTACTGTCAAACTGCACACAGTGAGAGTAAAGTATAGTGAGTCACTTCATATTACAAAGACAAACTGTTGGTTTAGCCAAAGGTGTCAATATTTATACACAAGTGAGTGAATCTTTAACCCAAGCCCTGCAGTTGTTCCCACGATCAAGAAAGCCTGGTATGTCTATATTCAGCCCCAGCCCCAGTCACAGTCTTCAGTCTCTGTCCCGGTTTGGTCACAGCTCCATGGAGAACTGCCATGATGCGAAGCCCTTCTAATGAATAAGCTTTCCATGGAGCAGTTTACTCGAGAATACGCCATCGAGGGAAGAACACTGGTCTCTACTGCATCTCTCTTCTATCTGCTTCCTTTTACTCTGACAAAACACATTCAGCATTGTGGAGTTTAAACGCTAGCCAAGAGTCTCGGTCGGCCAAGAATTTTACCTTAGCAACCCATTATTCACAAGAGTTTAAGGAGATTGTCATTCATCGCTTTAATACGTAACACATCTAAAAGACGGACAAAAATAACTAATCCACTCTGAAAGAAGCATATTTTAAATCTCCGTCATTTTCCACACTGGGGTACGGCCAAACCGCTCTTATTTACGTGAAACTGCAGTGATTAAGGACATCAATGCAGCCCATTAGGATTTACATGAAATATCAATAAATCAAGGTGTATTAACCTGTAGGAAAATAAACAAGGCCTATGTTTTGTTAGGATATATTGGCTGGGCAGAGTGTGTACTTTGCTCCTGTCTTAATAAGCACAGAGCAGAGGCCACTAAAGCCAGTCAGTATATAAGGAGTCGGATTCCCCTTAGTCGGTCTGCCCTCGCTGACTGGCTCCCTGGCACACAGGAAGTTTGCTCAGTGAATCAGAGGCTACGTTGTATTTACAAATCTAAGGCTGAATGAAAAATAAATTCAGGAGGCTCTCTTGTCTCAAGCACGCACGCAGTAGGAAGTACTAGGCATCCTTATCTGGTTGGTTTAAAGAGGGGCCAGCAACTGGTCTTTGTCTCACCTGATAATAAGACCACACAACACAACAGCACAGCTACAGTATGGGCGTGACCGTAAACCATTGGGCTCAGAGACTGATAATGATATCACCTCTCATTTTGTCATTTCGGAGAAGGGATTACATTCTGGGCTTCATAAACAGGCTGGTGTGTTTGGGAGAGGCTAGATGTTGCTGGGTTGAAACGATGTGAAATTAACCTTGCATATACAGTAGTTAGTTAATATAAACCTAATCTCAGCAGTTGCTAAGGGTCCTGACTCCTGGACCTGTCCTAACAGCATGAAGCATTGTTGCCTGTTTGTCTTCTCGCATGGCAACCGCAACAGTTGATATGTGCCATAAAATAACATAGGGGCTGATGAGGTTATGTACCTAAAGGCCAGAGAGGGAGGGACACCAGTAGGGCTGTGTGAATGGGAGAATGGAGACCCAGCCAGCCAACCAGTCAGGATGCTGCAGTCATAATGACATCCTGCTCTGTCACAGCAGGCCATGTGTTGATGGAGGCCCAGTCAGCAATTTACAGCCTGGCTGTTTAACTGTTCCTTTTATTACTACAAGACTATTACAGCCAAGCAACCAACAACCCTTTACCAAGCCCCCCATCCTGTACTACCCAGGCTATCCTGCAGAGTCTGACTAACACACAGAGTTGGGGGGGGGGGGGTTAAGCAGAGGACGAGGTAAAGCACATACTGGCAGGGGATCCGTCTTCTCTATTAGAAAACAGCTGGGGCCCTGAGGAGGCCAGGGCCTCTCAGATCTATGATACACACACTGTTCAGATGAAGGAAATTACTATTTCAAAAAGAACACCCACACCGCTACAAAACACTACGTGCCTTACATCCGACGTGTTGTGAAATATGAGATCATTTCTCTGATTTAGCTCCTTCAGACCATTCAACCCACAGGCTAGATGACTGCTCATGCATGCGACCAGAGTAAACAGTAGGGAGGAGGGTGAATGAATGTGAGGATAACCAGGCACCAATGGCAGACAGTAAAGGACCAAAGGTCCCATTTTGTCATGGCTACTCATCTCCTGGATAGTGTAGCACGATAGGCTGGTGTTATCGCCCTTAAACAGGGAGACTTAGAGAGTAAGTTATGAGGCCACAGTGAGAGATACAGAGGCAGATGTAGACAGATGGAGATAGACAATGAGCCACAACTGTGACGGAAGTCCAAATAGACCATTAAGGGTGGTACTGTTAGAGAATGGTTCTGGGACAAAGGGACGGTGAAACGGCACTGAGACCGTATCTATCTCTGAGAGAGCAGTCAGGGGAGACTTATCTAGAAGGCTCCGGGGTTCTCCTTTCAATCTGCGCATCGTTCTGTTCACTTAAGCCAGGCAGCTCACGACAAGGGGGTGGTGATAAAATGGTTTCTATGCTCTTTCGCAATGGCTTTTTCTTGCTTTTCAGTGGCTTTGTAAACTACTTTGTCTTACTCGGTCTGTTAGTTAAACCTGGATCCCTTTCATTGTCTGACATATTGTCTGTGTGCATTCCAATGTTAGGAGGACAGTGCAGAAGTGATGTGGACATCTTGAGAGCAGCCTCATGCTAGGGGAGATGGCCCAGTTCCCCTTGATCAGTGAATAGGACTGTCTCAGTCGTACAGTAGGATACTAGTACTGAGCCTCCAGGATGTTTTGTACCGAGGCAGCCATTTGACACCGCCATAGAGTGCTTGTTTGTGAGACAACGGCTTGATATTACAGCTCCCAGCCCGACAACCGCTTTATGTTCCAATTCTAAAGTTGCCATGGCAAAGGACCGAGCCAGCGGATCTCTGTCTGTCTCTGTCGCTGAGTGGAGTCGTGCGGAGCAGTGCTAGAATAGCGGCCGTGCTTGAATAGGCTGGAGTCTCTCAAGAACAGGATGAATAGCAGTAACTGCACTGCATTGTCTGGAAAGCCTTTCTCTCTGAAAGAGCTGAGGCAATCAAGGGATTCTCACAACGGCCTCGCAAACTGCCGTCATTTGACTCCTGGAGCAGCCGCAGCAAAAAACTACTGACGTCATAGCCAACCCAGAGCCAAGCCACCGAGATCGGGAACGCACATGGATGCTGTCGCAAACTGGCAACGGTCATTGTTGTGAAGAAGACTACCATTCGTACTACATTTTTATGAGGTCGAGTAAGCCACACTTGGTAAGGGAATTACACTGACAAATTTTTTTCACTTTTAAATGTATGCCAAACAAAAACCATTGATTTCAAAAGTTTAACAAACCATACAACTCTATGCACAATAACTACTTTTTTATATTACTGGGAATATTGCAGAATTACGATAAAATCTCAGTCAGTTTTATTCTGTGTTTTTGTAACATTTTCTATGGAAATTGTGCATAGAGTTCTATGGTTTGTTAAAAGTTTTTAAATCAATGTTTTTGTTTGGTAAACATTTCAATTTTTTAGTCTCAGCATAATTCCGATACCTTGGAAATGACCACCTGTACAAGTGCATTCGGAAAGTATTCAAACCCCTTCCCTTTTTCCGCATTTTGTTACGTTACAGCCTTATTCTAAAATGGATTACATACACATTTTTCCTCAATATACACACAATACCCCATAATGACATAGCAAAAACTGATTTTTAGTTGTAGTTTTTTTTACAGAAATACCTTAGTTACATAAGTATTCAGACCCTTTGCTATGAGACTCAAATTTGAGCTCAGGTGCATCTGGTTTCCACCGATCATCCTTGAGATGTTTCTAAAACTTGGAGTCCACCTGTGGTAAATTCAATTGATTGGACATCATTTCGAAAGGCACACACCTGTCTATATAAGGTCCCACAGTTGACAGCGCATGTCAGAGCAAAAACCAAGCAATGTGGTTGAAGGAATTGTCCATAGAACTCAGAGTCAGGATTGTGCCGTGGCACAGATCTGGGGAAGGGTACCAAAACATTTGTGCAGCACTGAAGGTCACCAAGAACACAGTGGCCTCCACCATTCTTAAATGGAAGCAGTTTGGAACCACCAAGAGCTGGCCGCCGGGCCAAACTAAAGCTGGCCGCCGGGCCAAACTGAGCAATCAAGGGAGAAGGGCCTTGCTCAGAGAGGTGACCAAGAACCCGATGGTCACTCTGAATGAGCTTCAGAGTTCCTCTGTGGAGATAGGGGAACCTTTCAGAAGGACAACCATCTCTGCAGCACTCCACCAATCAAGCCTTTATGGTAGCGTGGCCAGAAGGAAGCCACTCCTCAGTAAAAGGCAGCCCACTTGGAGTTTACCTAAAGGACTCTCAGACCATGAGAAACAAGATTCTCTGGGCTGATGAAACCAAGATTGTACTCTTTGGCCTGAATGTCAAGCATCACGTCTGGAGGAAACCTGGCACCATCCCTACGGTGAAGCGTGGTGGTGGCAGAATCATGCTGTGGAGATGTTTTTCAGCGGCAGGGACTGGGAGACTAGTCAGGATTGAGGGAAAGATGGACAAAGCAAAGTATAGAGATCTTTGATGAAAACCTGCTCCAGAGTGCTCAGCACCTCAGATTGGGGCAAAGGTTCACCTTCCAACAAGACAACGAGCCTAACCTCACAGCCAAGACAGGAGTGGCTTCAAGACAAGCCTCTGAATGTCCTTGAGTGGCCCAGCCAGAGCCCAGACTTAAACCCAACCTGAAAATAGCTGTACAGCAACACTCCCCATCCAACCTGACAGAGCATAAGAGGATCTGCAGAGAAGAATGGGAGAAACTCTCCAAATATATGTGTGCCAAGCTTGTAGCATCATACCCAAGAAGACTTGAGGCTGTAATCACTGCCTTCAACAAAGTACTCAGTAAAGGGTCTGAATACTGATGTAAATGTGATATTTCAGTGTTTTATTTTTTATACATTTGCAAATATTTCTTAAAAACAGATTTGTCATTATGCTATGTCATTATGGGGCATTGTGTTAATCAATTTTAAAATAAGGCTGTAACTTAACAAAATGTAGAGAAAGTCAAGGGGTCTGAATACTTTCTGAATGCACTGTACATGATGGATGCTACTTTCCACACCTTTGAGGGACAGAGAAAATAAAGAGTCCCTATGAGTCTGGTGTGATTCATCCTGGAACCATTCAACTGTTGAACAATATGTTGGAAGGAACCATCAATGTTGATAACGCAGCCACATCCCGTTAAAGCTCCCTGTGGTGTAATAGTGGCATAATAATAAACCTTTGTGTGTGAATATCTACAGTAAATACACAATGTCCACCATCAGGCCTTAAACAAACCAACATGGTATATTAAGCTTTCATGGAGAGTAAATAGGCAGGTCTTTACCTTAAGGCTGTCATTCTATAGTATTTGTGTTGCTATTCATATGGTTGGACAATAGGACTGGTAAATTAACAAAGACAGACAGATAACTGCTATTCACAGGTCAGACTAAGCCCATGTTAGGGTTAATGGTTAAGAGTTGAAAGGTCAGCTGAACTGTCCAACCCACAGGCTTTCTAGATGATTCCATACACCAGCTAGGTAGGCTAGGAGCTATATAATCCTCTCATGATGACCTTTATTAGGTATTCAAGTCAACACTTCACTCAATTATATGCACTTATTGTCTTGATATGATTACACTGTGGATGAAATCATATGAATGTTTTTTTTTTTCTTATGACAACCATTTACGTGTTCGTTACGAGTTGACAACAACAGTTGTCATGAGTTCACAAACAAGAACTTCCATAAGGTCTGTTTCATCATAATCTAAATACCCAAACAGATAACTGAGTTGGAACCTTATGTAGAAACCTCACACAACACAGCAGCCTCATCCATCTGTTGGGGATGATGGTTCTATAAAAGCTCCTTATATATGTGAGATCTGCAGGAGAGTTACCTTTCTCTGTAGGACATGAGTGAAAAGGGGACAGGAAACAAGGGATGTATGTTTCCCTGTAAACAACTGAATCTACAGTCTTATTACACACATAACAGATGGTCTGTTGGGAGATAAGACACTCGTGCGTGTATCTTCTGTGTGACCAGGTGTGTGTCAGTGTATAGGCTAGCTGTATATAGACAGTTGACTGACAAGAGTTCGTAGCTTGACTGTTGGATTTCGTTTTTGCTTCTGTAACAGACTACTAACTAAAATGTGATATACAAAAACAACATCTGTTCATTCCCAGAACCAAATTAGGGTTTGTTGTCGACTATGTCCCTTCACCCAAGCAAATTCTGCTACATCAGTGGTCCTCAACCTTTTCTGAGCCAAGATCACTTTGAGAGACCGAGATCTACCGCAAATGTTTTAAGCATGACTTAAGCATACAGTGCATTCGGAAATTATTCAGACCCCTTGGCTTTTTCCACATTTTGTTAGGTTACAGCCTTTTTTTTTTTAAATGGATTAAATTGTTTGTTTTTTAATCATCGATCTACACACAATACCCCTTAATACAATAGTTTTTTCAGAAATCTTTGCAAATGTATAAAAAATAAAACACTGAAATATCAGTATTCAGACCCTTTACTCAGTACTTTGTTGAAGCACATTTTAGCAGCGATTACAGCCTTGAGTCTTCTTGGGTATGACGCTACAAGCTTGGCACACCTGTATTTGGGGAGTTTCTCCCATTCTTCTGTGCAGATCCTCTCAAGCTCTGTCAGGTTGGATGGGGAGCGTCAATGCACAGCTATTTTCAGGTCTCCCCAGAGGATGTTCGATACGGTTCAAGTCCGGGATTTGAATGGGCCATTCAACGACATTCAGAGACTTGTCCCGAAGCCACTCCTGCGTTGTCTTGGCTTGTGCTTATGGTAATTGTCCTGTTGGAAGGTGAACCGTCACCCCAGTCTGAGATGCTGAGCGCTCTGGAGCAGGTTTTCATCAAGGATCTCTCTGTACTTTGTTCTGTTCATCTTTCCCTCAATCCTGACTAGTCTCCCAGTCCCTGCCGCTGAAAAACATCCCCACAGCATGATGCTACCACCACGCTTCACCATAGGGATGGTGCCAGGTTTCCTCCAGACGTGACGTTTGGCATTCAGGCCAAAGAGTTCAATCTTGGTTTCAACAGACCAGAGAATCTTGTTTATCACGGTCTGAGTCCTTTAGGTGGCAAACTCCAAGCGGGCTGTCATGTGCCTTTTACTGAGGAGTGGCTTCCGTCTTTCCACTCTACCATAAAGGTCGGATTGGTGGAGTGCTATAGAGATGTTTGTCCTTCTGTAAGGTTCTCCCATCTCCACAGAGGAACTACGGAGCTATGTCAGAGTGACCAAGAGTCACCTCCCTGACCAAAGCCCTTCTCCCCTGATTGCTCAGTTTGGCCAGGCGGCTAGCTCTAGGAAGAGTCTTGGTGGTTCCAAAATTCTTCCATTTAAGAAAGACGGAGGCTAATGAGTTCTTAGGGACCTTCAATGCTGCAAAACATTTTTGGTACCCTTCCCCAGATCTGTGTCTCTAACAAAAACCTGTCTCAGAGCTCTATGGACAATTCCTTCAACCTAATCGCTTAGTTTTTGCTCTGACATTCACTGTCAACTGTGGGACCTTATATAGACAGGTGTGTGCCTTTCCAAATAATGTTCAATCAATTGAATTTACCACAGGTGGACTCCAATCAAGTTGTAGAAACACCTCAAGGATGATCAATGGAAACAGGATGCACCGGAGCTCAATTTCAAGTCTCATAGCAAAGGGTCTGAATACTTATGTAAATAAAGTATTTCTGTTTTCTATAATAAATTAGCTAAAATTTCGAAAAACTTGTTTTCGCTTTGTGTGTAGATAAGGGCAAAACAATATTTAATACATTTTAGAATAAGGCTTTAACTTAACAAAATGTGGAAAAAGGGAAGGGTCTGAATACTTTACGAATGCACTGTATGCAACATTAACCTAATAAAAACAGTTATGTAGCAATGAGGTTTGTAGTAGGCTATATACCCAATACATTATCACTGCATATTGGCTAGGTTTGAATTGCCCTGTCAATGTTGTTCTTCTCAGACCATTTAAACATTTCAAAACTTGAGGTATATGATCACACTGGTAATGTATAATTTGTGAGGCACAGCTGAGTGGACATAAATTGAAATAATGCGCTTTTATTTTACTGGACTGATTGTGCCTGCATCTGATGGTCAGTCTCAGCGGAGGGAGAGCATCAGTGTTCGCCTCTCACCGTTGGACCGTCCCTCAGGTCTTCACCCTCCGCTAAGACATACTACGAGCTGATGGCGAAATTCGATTCACACCGCATTATTTCTGCCTCATGCACAAATGTTTGTTGTTACTCCTATGACCAGAGAAATTGAAAAAAAACACACAACCGCTAATAATAACAACGTAAGCCTACCAATACACTACTTATTCATTGAAGCTGCAGTGCTGTTTGCAGCGCGAGTGAAGAAGCCAATTTCATGGCTTATACATGCTGAATCAAAACTTAAACATATACTCTCATAAAAACAGCAGCTCTTTGCTCTTCATTGACAGTCTCTCTAGTCATGGTTTTAGACGTTTTGAAAGTAGTACCAACTTACTTTGCTGTGCGCTTGAGGAAGCTGCAGACAGACACGGTGATTTGAGCAATCCGATTGGCTAGCGGTAGGCCTATAAACGCACTTGATTTGCTCTCCGGGCACGCCAATTAGGCTGAGTTTGTACTTCAGACACAGTAAATGGTTAAAAATGGGAACACTTCGCCTAACGCCAATGTTTCTTGATCGAAATGTTTTGCGATCGACTAGGAATGCCTTAGAGATGGACCAGTCGATTGCTATCGACAGTTTAGTGACCACTGTGCTACATAGTCCGACAAAACCGGTTAGATTTACAAGATATGTGATTGTCATCATTCTTTACTCGATTGAAGTGGGTTTCTTTTTTCTCTAACAAACCTTCAACACTGTGCGAAGTGTTAGGTAATATTTCATTAATTAAAAAGGTCTTTAAAAAGTCGGCAGCTGCATCCCAGCCTGAATTCAATATGAATTTACTAGATTTCTCACCCATCTACACACAATACCCCATTAACGACAAAGTGAAAACATGTTTAGAAATGTCTTGAAAATTAAATACAGACATCTAATTTACAGAAGTATTCACACCCCTGAGTCAATACATGTTAGAATCACATTTGGCACCGATCACAGCTGTGAGTCTTTCTGGATAAGTCCCGAAGAGCTTTCCACACCTGGATTGTACAATATTTGCACATTATTCTTTTAAAAATTATTCAAGCTCTATTAAGTTGGTTGTTGATCATTGCTAGATAGCCATTTTCTAGTCTTGCCATTATTTTCAAGACGATTTAAGTAGGACATTCAATGTAGTCTTGGTTAGCAGCTCCAGTTTATATTAGGCCTTGTGTTTTAGATTATTGTCCTGCTTAAAGGTGAATTAATCTCCCAGCATCTGGTGGAAAGCAGACTGAACCAGGTTTTCCTCTAGGATTTGACCTGTGCTTAGCTCCATTCTATTTATTTTTTATCCTGAAAATCTCCCCAGTCTTTAACAATTACAAGCATACCCATAACATGATGCAGCCACCACTATGCTTGAAAATATGGAGAGTGGTAAACAGTAATGGCTATTGGATTTGCCCCAAACATAACTTTGGATTCAGGACAAAAAGTTTTTTGCAGTATTACTTTACTGCCTTGTTGCAGACGCACATTTTGGAATATTTGTATTCTGTACAGGTTTCCTTCTTTTCACCCTGTCAATTAGGTTAGTATTGTGGAGTAACTACAATGTTGTTGATCCATCCTCAGTTTTCTCCTATCACAGCCATTCAACTCTGTAACTGTTTTAAAGTCTCATGGTGAAATCCGTGAGCGGTTTCCTTCTTCTCCGGCAACTGAGTTAGGAAGGACTCCTTTATCTTTGTAGTGACTGGGTGTATTGATACACCATCCAAAGTGTAATTACTAACTTCACCATGCTCATAAGGAATATTCAATGTCTGCTTTTTTTTACCCATCTACCATTAGGTGCCCTTCTTTGCGAGACATTGGAAAACCTCCCTAGTCTTTGTGGTTGAATTTGTGTTTGAAATTATTTGCTTGAATGAGGGACTTATGTGAATTGTTAAGCACATTTTTACTCCTGAACTTATTTAGGCTTGCCATAACAAAGCGGTTGAATACTTATTGAGTCAAGACATTTCAGCTTTACATTTTTTAAATATTTGTAAAAATCTCTAAAAAGATAATTCCACTTTGACATTATGGGGTATTTTGTGTAGGCTAGTGACACAAAATCTCACTGTAATCCATTTTAAACTCAGGCTGTAACACAACAAAATGTGGAACAAGTCAAGGGGTGTGAATACTTTCTGAAGGCACTGTATATCAAGCAAATAAGTGCATTTCACTCAGGGCGCTGCGTTCAGTCTCGTTTAAATCAGGCTACCAGAGTCAACCAACTCACCACCCAACAGGACCTGCACTGTCTCACAGCTGACTGAAAAATGTACAGTAATGCACTGTTGTCAAATTAGATCGGGCTCCCCATCTCCCCCCAGTAGCATCATCCAGTCGTATTGAATTAGCTTGGTGCAGCAGGGAGAGCTGCTGAAAGATAATGACATTAACAGGATGTTATCTCAGGCTGTTTTCAACTCTTTACTTTATCATAGCTAGTTTATGATAAACACAGGAAGTACAGGCGAGATCGAAAGCGTGGGTCGGAAGCCGGGCCCTTGTCACACACAAGTGTTTCACATTCACTTCCACAAACGTTGTGTCACATAGCCACAAGTGGAGCCATCCATTTTGTTACATGACACACACACACAAACACAATGAATGGTCCTGGACAATGATATTCATAGACAATTTATAATTCAAAAACAGACACAGAAAAGCCAATATCTAGGTTGAATCAATCAGACTGTCATTTCCTGTTCTCTCAAGATGTAGCTAGTTATGGTCATGATGAGAACGACTGCCTGCACATACAATATCATAACAGTGAGCCTTCCTTCCCACACTGAATAATCAATAGCTGACTGTGCATGCGAGTAAAGCCTTTTTCTAAAATGGAGACAAAAAGAAAACACTGGAGGAGGAAAGAATATGAAAAGGAATGAGAGAAGAGAGCATTGTTTCCAGTCAGTGCAGCCAACCACATATTTCTGGTTTCATAACCCCTCTGTTACCCGAGCCAGGCCAGGCCGAAGCAAGCTGGCAAAGTGCCCCAGCCCAGGATCTCCCAACTCAGGCCCTCCCATCACAGCAGCCTTCTAGCGTCTGGATCCTGGCCCCTCTCATGACCCTCCCTGGCCCTGCCTCCACCACCACAGCACAGATCATGGAGCCATAATGATCACTGAGTACACTAGCCAATGAACTACTGACACCGCCTCAGAGAAATCTTAGCAAGTAAATCATAGAAAAATGTATATTGTTTTGAACTACACACTAAAAATCCTTAAATAATCCCAACAGGGTAGAGCAGAGTGCAGTTCAGTACAATAGATTATACGGGTGGATCTAATCCTGGATGCTGATTGGATAAAACTGCATTCCAGCCGGTCTGTCTATTCCACAAGGTATCACAGGCTAAATCTATGACGTTGACATGCCTCTTTACTCTGTTCCATCTGACTGTGCAATACACTGTCTCATCAGCTCAGCCAAGCAATTTATATACTAGATCTACACTGTAAAAAAACATCTAGACATTATCTCCCATTTCTTTTAGACTAGCAATTGGTTTTCAACAGCAGATATTTATTTTTTATTGTTGTTATTTAACCTTTATTTAACCCCGGCCAAACCGGATGAAGCTGGGCCAATTGTGCGCCACCCTATGGGACTCCCAATCATGCTTGTGATACAGCTTGGAGATTCATAATAACCTTGCTATCTGTCCCGCCGACATTTGCAACTTTGTTTCAATATTCAAATTTAATCTCCAGCTGTCGTATGGTAATGAACGTGTCGGGAGTCGGGACGAGACCGACAGGTTGGCAGCTTTTCTCAGCCAGACTAAATCCTGAATCAGCATAATTTTATGGATATATACAAAGAAATGTCTACAGAAAAACACAAAATGTTATCTTTCCAGCTTTAGTTATAAATTATTGTGTTAGCTGTGTAGTTGAAACCGATTAGATTGACAAGATATCATCATTCTTTACTCGATTGAAGTGGGTTTCTTTTTTCTCTAACAAACCTTCAACACTGTGCGAAGTGTTAGATAATATTTCATTAATTAAAAAGGTCTTTGAAGTCGGCAGCTGCATCCCAGCCTGAATTCAATATGAATTTACTAGATTTCTCACCCATCTACACACAATACCCCATTAATGACAAAGTGAAAACATGTTTAGAAATGTATTGAAAATTAAATACAGACATCTAATTGACAGAAGTATTCACACCCCTGAGTCAATACTTGTTAGAATCACATTTGGCAGCGATCACGTCTCTAAGAGCTTTCCACACCTGGATTGTACAATATTTGCACATTATTCTTTTTTCAATTCTTCAAGCTCTATCAAGTTGGTTGTTGATCATTGCTAGATAGCCATTTTCTAGTCTTGCCATTATTTTCAAGACGATTTAAGTAAAAACTGTAACTATGCCACTCAGGAACATTCAATGTAGTCTTGGTTAGCAGCTCCAGTTTATATTAGGCCTTGTGTTTTAGGTTATTGTCCTGCTGAAAGGTGAATTAATCTCCCAGCATCTATGGTGGAAAGCAGACTGAACCAGTTATCTCTTCTGAACAGTGGCCTGGTGAGAGAGCAAATGTTCTATGCCAGGTGAAATTGCACATAATTAGCTCATCGTTACGGATGTATCCCCCCAAAAAAAGATTCACTAGAAAACAGCTTGAACAAACGCATATGCAGCTACTTACTGTTATTCTGGCTGCACTGTTTGACATGACTAGCTAGCAAGCAAGGGATAGGAGCGTTGCAAGGCAACGGAACATTTAGAACGAACGACTGGGTCGCGTCCATAGATTTAAAACAAAAAGACTGAACGACTGGGTTGCGTCTCTGGCAACTGAACCGATAGAACGAACGACTAGCCGGCTTGAGTAGCAACCCTAGATTTGTGTCGGGACTTTAGCTTGTGGAAGGATGAAATAGTATGAATACAGTCATCAAAATAACGTTAATGAAAATATCAATCATTATTTGAATATGTTGGTAACCCGGTTTGCACCAGTGCCAATATATCTTCCAAACATGGGCTTCTCGGGCATTATCACTTAAGTTGATTTGACATCTAGACTGAGTTGACCTCTGCCACTGAGGTGTTGTAGGGAGAGAGGGAGGGAGACACCAGCTTCAGCACCAGCTAGGCTTAATGAGGTTAATTTTCCATAGTGTCACAGAGTTAAGGGAGTTGACATGGCCACCTGGTCCATGTTTTGAACACTGAGCAGTCATAACCTGATTGTTGTAAATGTTCCAATGACTCATATGAGTCAGCCAGCAAGCATTATATATCCCATTTCCTCAGAGTATAAATGATTGATGCCAAATACTGAGAGTACATGAACATACCTGCAAATATACTATTTTTATACAGTGTTGAATGACTCATATACGTCATATAAGTCAGTGAACCAGTGTCACAACGGAACTTCCAGAGAGAAGAGCTGTATTTATTTCCGCAGAATGAAAATGATCTAACTATAAGTACGTCAACAAATATACCGGACATCAATATTATGCATACAGTATGTGTTCTCTACTATTTTTACACAGCTGCAAACTGGGCAGACGGGACTTATAGTAGTTCACTGCATACTAAAGCAGCATATCTTTAAATGTGTCTGTGAGTGTGTGTGTGTAGGTAACGTCTAGGCCTATATCTGCTCTCTCCCGAACATGAAGCCAGGCTCATAATATATGACTAAACTCAGGTCCTAGAATACTGGAATATTTGTTGGTGTTTATGACCAACTCTATGATGTTTAGTGATGCATTGAACAAAAATGCTATTTTGGGACCATTAAACATAACCTACTGTGCATGGAAATTGAAACCATACTAATACTAAATTTAGGCTGACCTAAAACCTAGAACTGGTACAATAAACCGAACATTACCGATACCGACCAAACAGACTTATCGTGGGCATTTGGCTGATATTGTTCACTACGATACATAACCTATAGGGCCCTACTAGAGAAATGTGAGGTTTTAAATGAAATAGGTTTGTTAATATGGGTGATTGTTAATGGGACAATTGATAGCCGACAACATTAAAAGTTGTAGTAGTAATAACTACTAATATAAAAAACAAACTGTGGTGCACATTAATGTTATAAACTTAAAGTTTAATTGATTGTTATTGTGATAATTCAGTCAATTTAATATGGATTTTTGTCCATATTGCCCAGCTCTACTAAAACCCACAGCAGGAAATAAAATCGCGGGAAGTAGCTGATAAACCAATATTAAATAAAGAATTAATAAAATAAAAAGTATCTCACCAAAGCGCAGGGAGAAAAATGTACATCTTCACACGGACCTTTATATTTATTTTAATAACCACTCTCCTAGATATAGTGTTTGTAGAACGGGGTGGTGAGATCGTTTGTCGAATTAATCTCAATATCAAATTAAGGCCAGCCAGTCTTTCACAGATGTGATTTCTTTATCACATTAACAAAAGGTTTGTTACGCAATAATTGAAGAGCCCTTGATTACTACTGCAACACTTGGTAACGCACCCACACACAGTTACTACAAAGCATCCATTGAGCCTCACTAATATCAATCAGTAAAGACTGACCAATCTAATGTTCAGATGCAGCAACTCTAGACTATAGCTTTTAGATCAGATTCCCCCTGTGAGTCCGTGCACAGACATCCTTCCCACCATACTTTTTAATTCCTAGTACTAGGGTACAAGGCCCATAATTTGATCTGTTTCCACACACAGTTCATATTCTCATGGCCCCGCCACCCCACAGGCGGTTAAAACAGACTCAACACCACTCATAGAGATCCTATTAAATCACTATAGTATTCCAATTCCTAAGTCTATGACGCCGCTACACTCAGCCGCTGTAGTTTTCAGTCTGGTTTAGCCAGGCTAGTGGATTATAGCTTCACTGCAAATCAAAAAATGTAATCCTCCAGTAATTCCTCCAGAGCAGCAGCAGCTGAGGGTCTTTGGGCTCTGGGTCAGGCAGACGCTGCCTGCGGGTGGGTCTGATGGCCACATCTGTCGTCATTCTGGGGCTTTACATATACAGACAGTTCACATCAGTTAAATGGTGCCTTGTCGTGAGGAGAGATGGGCTTTATCATACAAGCGTCTTTCGGGGGTTGAAAAGCACTTGGAAAAAAAACGTTTTAGCACCAATTTGCATTTGAGTATTTGTATTTGAAATACTTATTTTCTGTGTATTTGAGTATTTTTGACCACTTCTGTTTGAAGTAGGCCTATAAATATCTAACTATTTTCAAATACTCCAAATGCATTATTTCAAATTACCCTAAGACCAAAAAGACCAGGGTTTAAAGCTACAATATGTAACCTTTTGGGCTACCCGTGTTTAAATGCACGCATTTAAATATTTGTATTTGAAAATACACTCGTCTGTGTATTTCAGTATTTTCAAATACATGCCAATATTCAAATACTTATATTTTCAAAGAAAACATATTAAAATACTTCGAAATGTATTTGAAAGTAATTGAACTACTAGGACTGTGAATGCTATGTAATGGCATTGATGCCTCCATCCACCATATTGGCACTCCCCAGAAGGAGCAGTCCTCCATAGGAATTAATGGAATTCTACAGTAATTCAATAAATTACATATATGTCATGTTGTCATGTTCAGTTCACTTAACATAATTTAAAAGTATGTAGACATTAATAAATACATTTCTATAGCTTCCAAATCTTTTTTTTTTTTTTTTTTACAATGGAGGAGTACCAAAATGGCTGCAGGGTGGCTTCAAAACAGTTCTGAGCATACCATGAGGGCCTGAGGCAGTGCTAAGAAGTGTTACTTCCAGTTGATGCCAAACATGTCAGTCTAATGATTTGTGTGTGTGTGTGTGTGTGTGTGTGTGTGTGTGTGTGTGTGTGTGTGTGTGTGTGTGTGTGTGTGTGTTTGAATGGAGTGTGTAAATGTCAGCTTATATGTGTATGCTGCATGGGAGACTTTAAAAACGTAGTGACGTGTATGGGTCGTGTGTGGAGGGGATTTGACTGCAGGGAGTGATCGTCGGTCACGCTGTCTGCCAGAGAGCCAGAACACTCAAAGCTATCAGCAGCTGCTTGGCCCAACTTCAGTCCTCTAGTCCTCCAATCCCAGCCATTGAGGACCAGACCAGAGAGGCTACTCCAAAACACACCCTCCAGACAGGGCCAGAGGACAGGGCTAGAGAGCAGGGTCAGAGGGCAGGGCTAGAGGAGAGGGCAGGGCCAGAGGACAGGGCCAGAGGGCAGGGCCAGAGGGTAGGGCCAAGGGAGCAGGGCCAGAGGGCAGGGCCAAGGGAGCAGGGCCAGAGCCAAGGGAGCCAGGGCCAAGGGAGCAGGGCCAGAGGGCAGGGCCAAGGGAGCAGGGCCAGAGGGCAGGGCTAGAGCCAAGGGAGCAGGGCCAGAGGACAGGGCTAGGGAGCAGGGCCAGAGGGCAGGGCCAATGGAGCAGGGGTGGACAAATGACAGCGCACAAGGGGGATCCATGTAAACACTCAAGGGCTCCCAGTCTCACCCCAATGAGGCTATAGCCTAGGCTATCATAGCTACTGTAGGGATGAGTGGATTACTTAGAGAAATTGTGAAATGGTGGACCACTTACAAGAAATTGTGAAAATGGTGAACCAAGACTGGACGGTTAAGCATCAGCCTCACCCAGTTACTGTAATTGCTGATGACAATAGTTCCAAAAGACAACGTTGGAGAGGGCAACTCTGTATGTGCCTTAAGTGTAGCAGAGAGCATGCACTGTTAAGCTCTCAATTACAGCTGTGCTGCAGAGAACAACCAACCAGACAGCAGGAGTGACGCAGGAGCAGCTCAGGGACCACAGGGACCGCAGGGAGCTCTCATTACCCGGAATGCCTCTGAGGACCACTGGAGTGGATGTGGATGGAGCCGGGAGAAGACTAACGCCTAATGCATCCTCCTTTGCTCCCTATCCCCAATGTGCACAAGTCCTGTCATCATTGTTGATTAGGACACAGCCTCTTTGTCTGCATCTGTGTCCTTCGTTGAGCTTGCCCAGTGAATTATCACTGAACATCCTGATCCTAGGACGGAGTTTCGTGTCTACACTAATATATCCAGATTTCCTCTCAGGTCTTGAGCGGAGACTCCCACAGCTCTCAATGCACCCCTTGTTGGCCCAGCGGGCAGCCCATATGTGCAGAGCTAGGGTTACAGTTTTTTACAAGCTCCTCCTGTATTCACCACCATGTACCAAGGAATGTGACTGAAAAGGATTCGGTCTAACAACCACACAGTCAGGAATGTCTGAAGCGACCAGCACCCTTCCAGGTGGAGAGTTTCCTACTGTTGTAGAGAGTTGAGCTAAAGGAGAGGCTACTCCCTATAGCTGGGTGTGTCTGGTGTACTGAGGACAGTAGTGGGGCTGGAGAATGGAGACGACACGAGCCTACTCCTCAACACGAGTCATTGCCAGATGCCCTTACTCAGTGTTTCTCAGCCAAAATCATACACGTGTGAAGTGTACACTCCAAGTGTTACTTCTAGTAGTAGACCATATCAACATGGTAATGACTCAATTCAGTGGTATGACCTTGACTGCGTGCTGTTAAATCACTAGAGGATAGGATACCAATGAAACATCTTTCCAGGAAATGGGCAACAGTATATCAATGAGCACCCGAGCTGACTTTAAAAAGCAGCTAAGTCTCAGAGGGTGGAGGATTGGTCAGCCTGAATGCCACAGGAATTTCCTCCTTTCACTGGATTCCACAGCTCCATTGTCCAGAACCTTCACTGGTTCACTTACCGGCTGGTGTTAGATAACTACAAAAACACATGCTCACCTACTCTTTCGCTTCACAGATGTGTCTAATTAAAAACAGGACGCTGACTTGAAAATAGCACACAAAAATTAATTGTTCTATGCCAGGAGTATTCAAATCCTACCCTACGAGGCCCGGAGCCGGCTGGTTTTCTATTCTACCTGATAATTAATTGCACCCACCTGGTGTCCCAGTGCCTGATTAGACAGAAAGTTTTTAAAAGCAGTGGAACTGGCTTCAAAGTCCAGATATTTATTTGATGGTTCTACGCCATTTAGCAGTTTCTCCTTTATAGAAAAAAGGTATTATCCTTCTCATAGCATTTATTTACACACCAGAGCAGTAGCATACATTACTCTCGATACAGTTGTTATTGTCCTCTTTCCTAATTTGATCACTTCTCATAAGTAGAGCTTGTTTGGAATGAAAACCATGCCTACAGTAGGAGAGATGTTATGGAAATATTGAGATATGTATGTACTGTATGAGTTATAATAACATGCATCTCTCTCCCAACCACCTGTGGATTACCTGGCAGTGGTACTGACAGCATTTAAATGCCACTACTATAAGAACATAGAAAACCAGACAACAGCATCAAGGCAACCAAGGTTGAGCAAACTTAATTTGCAACAAAGCCTCTTCCCCAACCCCCCCCCCCCCACCGTCTCTCATTCTCTCTCTCTCTCGCTCTCTCTTTCTCAGTCAGACACACACAGAGCACATTTAGGGAACTGATTAACCCCACTTATTCTTGCATTCAGAAGCTAAAAACAACAGAGACATGCTTCATTGTATTACAGAGTGGAAATGTCAATAAAGCCACTAATTCACATGCATAATCAGCTAACAAAGGGGAAAATGGATCTCCAAATGAATTCTGATGGCTTTTGCACACTGCATCCAAGCATGTGGGTCTACTTTTGCATCAAAATAAAGTCTTGCCAAGGTGAACCTTACACCGTAGGCAACCCCACACAGTCTAATCTCCTTGGCAACCGTGATTAATTTCCCTGACAACAGGGCAAGGACATCTTCATAAAGGGAAGCTTCAACAGCTGTAACAGTCAGTCAGCCCCAGTCTTTGACAAATTATGTCAGTGAAAGTAATGATTGATGTCATTACCGGAGCACAAAACATATTAATTAATCTGTTTTCTGGATAACTTTGTTAGAAGCAGGCTATGGTTTTGTATCCGACAAGGACCATGTCATTTTCAATTCAGCCCACCAAGGTTAACTTTGTTACAATAGGCTTAGAACTCCATAGGGTAACAATACGCTTGGGACTCCAGAAGGTCAAGGAACCTACAGCACTCATACATTGAAAAGGGGATCGACCATAGGCCAGGGGATTCTTTCATCAAAATAGGAAGGTCATTTCTATAGCTAATAATTGCCCTCGCACTACACAGCTGATCCAAATAACCAACTCACCATCAGGCTTTGATCATTTGAATCGGCTGTGTAGTGTTAGAAATCAAAACGTGCACCCAGGGTGGGCCCCAGGACCGAGTTTGGGAAACCCTGAGCTGGAAGACAGAACAAACAGTTGGCTTTATGAGTAATGTATTTCTTGAAGATGTTCCAATCCACAAGCCCTGGTCCTTGTGTGACTGACAGCATGACAAAAGGATGGCATCTAGAGGATCCAGTTGTTCGCAGAGCAAAACACAAAAGCATCCATTCGCTCACTGTGGTACGGTCTTCTCAAATCAATAGACCAGCCAAAGTCCATCTGATCCCTGCACCCCTTCCTGCCTCCTCCAGCTTAGGGTCAGTGTGTTCCTCACTATTCAGCCAGACAGGTCCTCAACAACCTCTCTTCAAACAGAGACCCAATCATGAAAAATCAGTAATTAACTAACCGAGCACAATGAGGGTCTGTTGAACACGTTTGCAGTCTGCAACTGTCCCTCCAGCTACTGCAAACCTCGCTGTGGCATGCAAGAAATAACCATCCGAGAGAGAGAGAATACAGTACATCCGAACAATAACAACAATCAAACATTACAGTCCAGGTCCACTACACAACCTGTAAGACATAATATTGCATCTTTTGTATTAGCAACTCTTTGCACTTCCATATTAGTAAAATATTCAGATATAAACACTCACCAAACCAAGGACCGCACCCTCTAACCCTCTGTTCCAATGGGAGAGTAATGCTGATGAAGTCACTCCACTTATCCGCCTCTGACTAGTCCCCAAATGGCATTGTTTTTGATAAAAAGCTCAAATACTGTAGCTAGGTGAGCTGTGAATGGCAATGGCACTTATCCAGTTGGGGCGCTGTCATAGGCATAACACAACGTCCTTGAGCCACAAGCATAAAAAAAAAAAACGGTTTGAAAATGAGAATAACACCCACACACACACCCACAATAGTACGCTAGGCAGAAACACGCATACAGTGTATACGCACACATTGACTCAGACTACTTACACACATGCATAGAGTTGTCATCTCTAGAGCATATCTAGAAGTATTTGTAGCTAATTGCAAACACAAGCACACGGACTGTGGACTTTTATCCATCCTACCATTTAGGGAGTATGTGTGTGTGTGTGTTCGGGTTGGAATGTTTTATCGCCCAGCCGCATGATGGTGGATTCTGATGAGTGGTTTCACGAGGGCTTCCAGTGGTTTCCTGGAAATGGAACAATTAACCGGACAATAACGTGAAGAGCTCTTTCTCCACTGAAGGGATGGAGTACTCTAAGCACCACATCACTATAACACCCATCCACTTCAAAACCGGAGAAACAGAATGAGGACCCATAAATGTTAGTTTACAAAAATTGTGATACAGTCAAATATTTCTAATTTTTGGAATGTGTATGCCACATCAAAGGTCTCATTATTGAAAGATTGCGTAGTCACACTTCTCTTTCAATTATGCTGCAAGTGTTGGAGTTCAAACTTCCTTGTCATTCTTCTTAGAGTGATTAATATGGTTCTTAGTCTATAGGATTCAAATAGGCCTATACGCCCGCAAGGCAGTCTAACTGAGTGGGAGTCTCCTCAGCTCTTCAAAAGAGACTGCCGGTGCCCCGAACTGCAGCCTGAGACAGAGAGGCTCACGGTAATACTAGCTGGATGAATTCTGTATGTAATATACAGTTGAAGTCAGAAGTATACATACATTTGCAAAGTCGATTAAGACATCTACTTTGTGCATGACAAGTAATTCTTCCAAAAATTGTTTACAGATTATTTTACTTATAATTCACTATATCACAATTCCAGTGGGTCAGAAGTTTATATACACTACGTTCACCTTGCCTTTAAACAGCTTGGAAAATTCCAGAAAATGATGTCATGGCTTCTGATAGGCTAATTGACATCATTTGAGTAAATTGGAGGTGTACCTGTGGATGTATTTCAAGGCCTACCTTCAAACTCAGTGCCTCTTTACTCGACATCATGGGAAAATCAAAAGAAATCAGCCAAGACCTCAAAAAAAAAATGGTAGACCTCCACAAGTCTGGTTCATCCTTGGGAGTAATTTCAAAAAGCCTGAAGGTACCACGTTCATCTGTACAAACAATAGTATGCAAGTATAAACACCATGGGACCACGCAGCCGTCATACCGCTCAGGGAGGAGACGCGTTCTGTCTCCTAGAGATGAACGTACTTTGGTGCAAAAAGTGCAAATCTATCCCAGAACAGCAGCAAAGGAACTTGTGAAGATGCTGGATGAAACAGGTACAAAAGTATCTATATCCACAGTAAAACGAGTCTTATATAGACAAAACCTGAAAGGCCGTGCAGCAAGGAAGAAGCCACTGCTCCAAACCGCCATAAAAAAGCCAGACTACGGTTTGCAACTGCACATGGGGTCAAAGATCGTACTTTTTGGAGAAATGTCATCTAGTCTGTTGGAAAATAAATCTTGGCACATGCAAACTAATCTGGTCATGACTTGTTTGAAAGCATTGAAAAGAAAGCACATCCTCAGACTGTGGGTCTGCTTCAGGGGAATTTAACTAATCTATAGTGAACTATAAAGGCAACAATTTCAGAGATTTTGCTGAGTTACAGTTCATATAAGGAAATCAGTCAATTTAAATAAATTCATTAGGCCCTAACCTGGGAGGGCCTAAGCCCACACACTAGGGAGCCAGGCCCAGCTAAGCTTACGGTAGAGAAATTAAAATGCAATTCTCTGGAAACATCTCAGGTGGACATTCCTGCAGTCAACATGCCAATTGCATGCTCCCTCAAAACTTGAGACATCTGTGGGATTGTGTTGCATGACAAAACTGCACATTTTAAAGTGGCCTTTTATTGTCCCCCAGCACAACGTGATGATATGCAACACCTGTCAGGTGGATGGGTTATCTAAACAAAGAAGAACACTCTCTAACAGGGACCTAAACAAATTTGTGCACAAAAGTTGAGAAATACGCTTTTTGTGCATATGGAACATTTATGGGATCTTTTATTTCAGCTCATGAAACATGGGACCAGCACTTTACTGCCGATGGCGTTTTGAGGACCTCTAACTCAATTTTATTGACAGGCTGACAGTTAAAAAGACCACATGACAAATCTGTCCTGAGGTAAACTACTGAGTCACGGCTCCCTCCGATAGACTTGTGAATCAGCATGTGATGACATTGACTGTGAGAGAACAGATTTATTTTATTTTTTATTTTTATTTCACTTTTATTTAACCAGGTAGGTCAGTTGAGAACAAGTTCTCATTTGCAACTGCGACCTGGCCAAGACAAAGCAAGGCAGTGCAACAAAAAAACAACACAGAGTTACACATGGGAAATAAACAAACGTACAGTCAATAACACAATAGAAAAATCTATATACAGAGTGCAAATGTAGTGAAAAATGCAGTAAAGTTAGGAAGACAATAAATAGGCCATAGTGGCTAAATAAATTACAGATTAGCATAATCACTGGAATGATGGAATGTGCAAATGATGATGTGCAAATAGAGATGCTGGAGTGCAAAATTGAGCGGAAGTTAAAAAAATAAATATGGGTATGAGGTAGTAGGATGGGCTATTTACAGAAGGGCTATATACAGGTGCAGTGATTGATAAGCAGTTTTGACAGCTGATGCTTAAAGTTAGTGAGGGAGATAGGATTTTTGCAATTCGTTCCAGTCATTGGCAGCAGAGAACTGGAAGGAATGGCGGCCAAAGGAGCTGTTGGCTTTGGGGGTGGCCAGTGAGATATACCTGCTGGAGCGCATGCTACGGGTGGGTGTTGCTATGGTGACCAGCGAGCTGAGATAAGGCGGGGATTTACCTAATAAAGACTTATAGATGACCTGGAGCCAGTGGTTTGGCGACAAATATGTAGTGAGGGCCAGCCGACGAGAGAATACAGGTCGCAGTGGTGGGTAGTATATGGGGCTTTGGTAACAAAATGGATGGCACTGTGATAGACTACATCCAATTTGCTGAGTAGAGTGTTGGAGGCTATTTTGTAAATGACATCGCCGAAGTCAAGGATCGGTAGGATGGTAAGTTTTACAAGGGCATGTTTGGCAGCAGGAGTGAAGGAGGCTTTGTTGCGAAATAGGAAGCCGATTCTAGATTTAATTTTGGATTGGAGATGGTTAATATGAGTCTGGAAGTTGAGTTTACAGTCTAACCAGACGCCTAGGTATTTGTAGTTGTCCACAAATTCTAAGTCAGACCCGTCGAGGGCTGTGATGATAGTCCGGTGGGCGGGTGCGGGCAACGTTCTATTGAAGAGCATGCATTTAGTCTTACTAGCATTTAAGAGCAGTTGGAGGCCACGGAAGGAGTGTTGTATGGCATTAAAGCTTGTTTGAAGGTTAGTTAACAGAGAGTCCAAAGAGGGGCCAGATGTATACAGAATGGTGTCGTCTGCGTAGAGATGGATCAGAGAGTCACCTGCAGCGAGAGCGACATCGTTGATGTATATAGAGAATAGGGTTGGCCCAAGAATTGAACCCTGTGGCACCCCCATAGAGACTGCCAGGGGACCGGACAGCAGGCCCTCCGATTTTACGCACTGAACTCTGTCCGAGAAGTAGTTGGAGAACCAGGCGAGGCAGTCACTTGAGAAACCAAGGCTGTTGAGTCTGCCAATAAGAATGCAGTGATTGACAGAGTCGAAAGCCTTGGCCAGGTCGAGGAAGACGGCTGCACAGTACTGTCTTCTATCGATGGCGGTTATGATATCGTTAAGTACCTTGAGCGTAGCTGACCAGCTCGGAAACCAGATTGCATAGCAGAGAAGGTCCGGTGGGATTCGAAGAAGTCAGTGATCTGTTTATTAACTTGGCTTTCGAAGACTTTAGAAAGGCAGGGTAGGATGGATATAGGTCTGTAACAGTTTGGGTCTAGAGTGTCTCCCCCTTTGAAGAGGGGGATGACCGCGGCAGCTTTCCAATCTCTAGGGATCTCAGACGATACAAAAGAGGTTGAACAGGCTGGTAATAGGGGTTGCAACAATTTTGGCTGATAGTTTTAGGAAGAAAGGGTCCAGATTGTCAAGCCCAGCAGATTTGTAGGGGTCCAGATTTAGCAGCTCTTTCAGAAAATCAGCTGTCTGGAGTTGGGTGAAGGAGAAGCGGGGGGGTTTGGGCAGGTTGCTGCGGGGGGGTACAGAGCTGTTGGGCGGGGTAGAGGTAGCCAGGTGGAAAGCATGGCCAGCCGTAGCAAAATGCTTGTTTAAATTTTCGATTATTGTGAATTTATCGGTGGTGACAGTGTTTCCTAGCCTCAATGCAGTGGGCAACTGAGAGGAGATGCTCTTATTCTCCATAGACTTTACAGTGTCCCAGAACTTTTTGGAATTAGTACTACAGGATGCAAATTTCTGTTTGAAAAAGCTTGCCTTTGCTTTTCTAACTGACTGTGTATATTTGTTCCTGGTTTCCCTGAAAAGTTGCATATCGCAGGGGCTATTCGATGCTAATGCAGTGCGCCACAGAATGTTTTTGTGTTGGTCAAGGGCAGTCAAGTCTGGGGTGAACTAAGGGCTATACCTATTTTTAGTTCTAAGTTTTTTGAAAGGGGCATGCTTATTTAGGATGGTGAGGAAAGCACTTTTAAAGAACAACCAGGCATCATCTACAGACGGGATGAGGTCAATATCCTTCCAGGATACCTGGGCCAGCTCGCAGAAGTGTTTTAGGGAGCGTTTGACAGTGATAAGGGTGGGCATTTGACCGCGGACCCATTACGAACGCAGGCAATGAGGCAGTGATCGCTGAGATCCTGGTTGAAAACAGAGGAGGTGTATTTGGAGGGCAAGTTGGTCAGAATGATGTCTATGATAGTACCCATGTTTACGGATTTAGGGTTGTACCTGGTGGGTTCCTTGATAATTTGTGTGAGATGACATTCAGGGAGTCAGAGATCTTAAGGCCAGTGTCTGGCATTCCTTCCTTACATCTAGTATGATCAGAATCATAACACTCAGCAACTCCTTATATACAGACTTCTCATATGGACCCAGGCAATTAGCCAGGCCATCTGGTTAGAGGTTAGTCCTTGGGTCTGTACTGATGTCTCCATTGTTGTCAAAAATGTTTTATTTGACATGCATAAAATTTGCCTGTTAGATTTGGGTTTGGTGGTGAATAGTGCACTCATCAACGAGTATCCAAGTTGACTACTGCAGCCCAAAATCATTTGACAACCAAACTTAGCTACCTTAACCTCTGTACTGTACAACCTAAGCATGTGCTGGGAATCGCGTAAGGAGGTCAACCCTTCCATCTAGTTTCCCTCCTATGTTGCAACAATCAGTAATTCTCTAATCTGCTAACAGTGGTCTGGTAATCATCATTTACATGAGGTGTAAAGACAGCCTGCCTGCCTGGCTGGCTACTAAGGCACATGCTGGGTAGGTAGTGGCACACCTCACAAAACGCGCATAGTCTGAACCAAACTCTGCTGACTGCAGGTGTTCTGGGCCGTAATAAGAGTGTCATTGACTGTAGAGTAGCTGACTGAGGAATAGAGGTAGTAAAACTTGAAATCATTATAGAGTAGCAGACTAGATGCTCAGTCCGTCCTGATGCAACAACAGTTGTGATAATAGCAGGCTGAGTCAGACAGACGGCCGACTGTCTGTTGTGTCCTGGATGAGCAATGAGCTATATTCTAGTCAGTGTGCTAGCTCACAGTATGCCAGTAATGATAAAATTATTAAACAAATGTTTGCAATGGGTCCCATGTGGCTCAGTTGGTAGAGCATGGTGCTTGCAAAGCCAAGTTTGTGGGTTCAATTCCCATTGGGGACCAGTACAAAAAATATATGCACTAACTACTTACTGTAAGTTGCTCTGGATAAGAGTGTCTGTTAAAATGACCAAAATGTTTCATAATATACAGTATTGTTGGCTGGACTCATTTGTATATATTTGAAACAATTAACACTTGATGTGCATGATGATACTAGAACTTCAACAGGTCAACGGTGACGTGTTGTGACCTACAGGTAATGTGATTGTTTCCCCCCCGCACAGCATACATTACATTAGTGCATGTCTGTGACAAAGGTCGATTGTCAAGTTAAGAACAGCCTGAGGTTAGTATGTAGATGAGCATGTAGAATAGTCTTTTATCCTTTAGCTGCTTCTGAGCAACCTTGCTCCCAATAATGTCGCCCTCATGCCCCTCTTTTTTTAGGGGGTAAACTTCCTACGCTTACAGAACACAATAGAGGCGGATATCCTGGGAGTGACAACAGGGGGACTTCACCCAAAAGGTCATGTCTACCCAACGCTCCTCTGACCTCACCGCTATGTTGCAGCTAACAGGTTCTCATATCTCACAGAGTGGGAGAGAGAGTGAGGCCGAGGGGATGGGTGGGAGAGAGAGAGTGAGGCCGAGGGGATGGTGGGGAGAGAGAGAGTGAGGCCGAGGGGATGGTGGGGAGAGAGAGAGTGAGGCCGAGGGGATGGTGGGGAGAGAGAGAGTGAGGCCGAGGGGATGGTGGGGAGAGAGAGAGTGAGGCCGAGGGGATGGGTGGGAGAGAGAGAGTGAGGCCGAGGGGATGGTGGGGAGAGAGAGAGTGAGGCCGAGGGGATGGTGGGGAGAGAGAGAGTGAGGCCGAGGGGATGGGTGGGAGAGAGAGAGTGAGGCCGAGGGGATGGTGGGGAGAGAGAGAGTGAGGCCGAGGGGATGGTGGGGAGAGAGAGAGTGAGGCCGAGGGGATGGTGGGAGAGAGAGAGTGAGGCCGAGGGGATGGGTGGGAGAGAGAGAGTGAGGAAGAGGGGATGGGTGGGAGAGAGAGAGTGAGGAAGAGGGGATGGGTGGGAGAGAGAGAGAGTGAGGCCGAGGGGATGGGTGGGAGAGAGAGAGAGTGAGGCTGAGGGGATGGGGGGAGAGAGAGAGAGAGAGAGAGAGAGAGAGTGAGGCCGAGGGGATGGGGGGAGAGAGAGAGTGAGGCCGAGGGGATGGGGGGGAAGAGAGTGAAGCCGAGGGGATGGTGAGAGAGAGAGAGAGTGAGGCCGAGGCGATGGTGGGAGAGAGAGTGAGGAAGAGGGGATGGGTGGGAGAGAGAGTGAGGCCGAGGGGATGGTGAGAGAGAGAGATAGAGTGAGGCCGAGGAGATGGGTGGGAGAGAGAGAGTGAGGCCGAGGGGAGAGAGAGAGTGAGGCCGAGGGGATGGGGGGAGAGAGAGAGTGAGGCTGAGGGGATGGTGGGGAGAGAGAGAGTGAGGCTGAGGGGATGGTGGGGAGAGAGAGAGTGAGGCTGAGGGGATGGGGGGAGAGAGAGAGTGTGAGGCAGAGGGGATGGGGGGAGAGAGAGAGTGAGGCTGAGGGGATGGGGGGAGAGAGAGAGTGTGAGGCAGAGGGGATGGGGGGAGAGAGAGAGTGTGAGGCTGAGGGGATGGGGGGAGAGAGAGAGTGAGGCTGAGGGGATGGGGGGAGAGAGAGGCCAATCGAAGGAGATGGGCATAGTGAGACGGTGGACAAGATGTGGAAAAAGAGACATCACAATCAATTGTGTGTGTGTCTCGGTCTGTGTCTGACTGTCTGTGTAGGCAGTGCTCCAGCTAGGGGGAGTTGGCAGGGGGGCACAAATTCTTCCCAGGGAGAGAGAGGAAGGAAGTATTTAGCACTAGGGAGAGGTAGGTCTGTCAGGGCCCCTCCCAACACACAGCGATAAGAGAGGAATAGGCCGAGGCGGCCAAATCATCATCATGCTCTGAGGCTAAACATTCATTATTTTATCAATTGGAACACACAAAGTAAATCCCTTAATACTCTGTGAAACACTGATGTACGTAAGCGGAGGGAGCCCTGGATTATTTGAGTATTTGAAACTCTCAGGGGTTCCAGGAGGAGCAGCACCAGTCTTCCACACAGGGGAGCTAGTAGGGGAGAGTGTGTTTACGTGTTTCACTACAAGGGCGGTGACTGACAGATTGTGGCGACCCCTGTTCTCAAGAGAACTTGCAAACAGACACTTTCACTTCCTGTTGTAGCTGCCTGTATATCATCAGTCTTTACCACCAATGGAAACATGTTGAATTCAACATGGCGCTGCATACAGCATGTCCCGCATCGTGTCTTCTTCACCCATACTGTAGGTTCCATGACCCAGTTGAATATAATTATTCCTCCAATCCAGTGGAATCAACACCTACAAACTGTTCAACGTATTTCTTCCCCTTTAAATCAGGCCCCTAAAAGTTAGTGTTTTTAGGGAAGTTAATAACTGCTGACAAATCAGCAATATGGTCCGACACACAAAAAACAGGGTCAAACAGACAGCCATACAGGACAAACACCCCATGATGTCGGAAAAACTCAGGCAAAACAATAATTAGAGATTCAACACAAAACTCCCAACGAGGCTGGAGAACCTGGCATCCGTCCAGCCAGTGTAGACTTGTTCCTCAGTATATGTACTAAGGCCTGCTATGCTCTGTCCCAACTTGTCAAACTGTAAAATGTATCAAAGTACCCGTTTTCCATGAGCAGTAGACATCACATTACGGAGAGAACACAATAGATAATTACAACGTCAATGGGAAATCTCTACTACGAGGGCACTAAACACTGACATTACAGTGACTCACTGATCCATGAGTCTGTCTATGTATTTAGTGCTGGCACTGGCAGGTGCATACATTTCTTCAGCGTCAAAATGACAATAGATTAGTGATGTAATCAGCCAAATGATACTCATAGCATATACAAAGCCCAATGTATGCACTGGTGGCATCTACATGCAGATAGGTTCTTCTTTGCTAGCGCAGAGTGAGCTGTCTGACATAAGATACATTGAAATGGCATCAATAGCATGGACTTACAAGGCTCCAAGCAGTTTTATATTTCATGCAACTCACCACACAAGGGAAATTATCCAGATTAAGGATGGTTCTGTTGGGGTTGTGCCAATGCCCCATTCTGACCCAAATTGAAGGCACTACAGTCTGCAGCGGCCAGCTGTTACACACAGCTGTGCGACCAAGGATGGGACAAGATATTGCCGTCTTATTTGTCAAGTTCACTGTAACTTGCATAAGCCTGTTTAAATCCACCTTCATGCATAGCCACGATTATTTTTTCCAATTAAATGACATGTCAGCACTGCTTGTTGTTTAACAAATCAGATTTGCATTGATTGCATGATAGCAGCATCCATGCTGTCCATACCCTGTACAGTATATTGTTCTTTAAGATTTTATATAAAACAGTTAAACACCCATTTTGCTCTTTACCTGTGAAACTCTGAAGGTCAAGCCAATATCCATTCCTCACAAATCGAAAGCTCTCTTGTAGACCAGACTATCTGCTCTGGGTTCCTTCCTGGTCTGTCTGCTACAACTATCTGCTCTGGGTTCCATCCTGGTCTGTCTGCTACAACCATCTGCTCTGGGTTCCTTCCTGGTCTGTCTGCTACAACTATCTACTCTGGGTTCCTTCCTGGTCTGTCTGCTACAACTATCTGCTCTGAGTTCCTTCCTGGTCTGTCTGCTACACTTCCAGTTCATCAGAGCTCAAACCGGAGCACAAACAAAGAGCTTCCTAGCCCAGTTTCTAGACCGAGCATGCAAGGCTGATTAGCTAGGACAAACAGGTGTGAAACAGACTGAACGTGCAAAGCGAGAAAAACATGGAATCAATGTTTGGTTTTACTTTGGAGGATGGGATGGTAGCATCTAACAATTGTATTAAATTATTTCCTGAGCACCATTTGCCGAATAAGAACTATCCACCGACCACAGATATACCCACAGGCGTGGGGAAAGCATTGCCAAACAGGCACAGGTTGGTAAATGCTTTGCACGGTGGGATAGTGTTCTACTGCTAGACCAAGATACAAACTCAGTCTAGAAACTTGGGTTAGGAAATGCCCCACTTATACCCTCAGTAAATTGAATATTTTTTAAGCTCTTTTCCAGAACAAACATAGCTCAATCTCATGATTACACTTCTTGGGAGAACCTCAGATGTTCTTTTTCATTCTTCCAACAATTGAAACATCTTATGAGTCAAATACAGTAATACTCTCAGATTTTGGGGCCATATATGGGCAAATCAATGCACACCACTCACTGTATTTCTAATTGTAACATAATATGGTATGATGTGATGAACTACACTGGAGGCTTTCAGATTCATTGTTGTTCTAGGGAATAAGGAGAAGATTGATCCTGTTTATCCCCCATGGGCAGGCCGCTGAGAAACAAAGGAAACCTGATGAGCTGAAAGGCTGAGGGTAAATGTCAGGGGACAAACCCTTAAAATCATATTCTTAAAAAGAGATACTGCTGCATATTTGTAAAAACATAGCCTTTATTATGAGTTCCTAATTAATGGGATCGTAGTCACAGACACTACAGATATGGTTCTCTATATTTTGATAAATATTCTTATAATAATAATAATAATAATAATAATAATATTATAGGCTACCATTTTGCAAATCCAAAACTGATTTTAGGTTAAATAGATTATTAGGTGTACTTGAACAAATATTTATTATAATGCGCAACAATACAAAAAAGGTAGGTCCGCCCTTAAAAAGTTGACAAGGTTAAATTGATTCAACGGTCTCCTAAAGGGATGCGCTTTTCTACTCAAGTTAGTCTCGGTGCTGAATAATTCTAAACACTACTGGTTTTTGTTTCTACCTGGTGTCCCAGGTCGGAATGAGTCCCTGATTCGGCCCACCAGGACCGCTAGACAGACTGGTTGCCTCCCACAATATACATTTCTCCCTATACTAAGTACTAACGTAAAGAGAAGGTGAGCCTCCAGGTTTTGTTCAGAAAAAATATCTGGTGGGATTTGTATGCTACATTAAAACACAACACTAACACGGAGGCAACATACAAAAAATAGACTTTAGAATGAGCAACCTAAACGTGACAATCACAATGGGAAAATTCCTCAGAAGTTTACATCGTTTAAACACTTGCGCAAACCCACATTAAGAATGAGTCTTACCTGTTGTTTGTAGGCAAACGTATACCGATTGTCTCTAAAAGTAGAATGAACGTAGACGACGACTTCGTGGTGGACGAATTATTCTCGTGCACTCAAAGTCAAGGCAAGTTTAGTTGTAATTTCACCGCGAGCGAAATGTTCTGCGGTACCCCGTGCGCATTATGCGCGCGCTCTTGAGGGCATGCTTTTGAATGCGGAAAAGATGTTCATCAAGTAACGTTAGCCTTCGGTGTACTCACACCCACAAGAATAGTTAAGTTTTGCCGCAGGCATTCCCTTCTCATGGATCAATTTATTGTTAGGCGCTTATGAATTGCACAATTATGTAACAACTGGGAATATATAAATAAAATGTGTCCCGCTGTGTGATATACAGCTCATCATGGTAGTGAGGGACATCGGCCAGTCTACATAGCAGCATTGTACTTTGTCGTCTGTGCTGAGTGAACACTAATAAAAAAATACTTAAACCACTAGATAGTCAAAATCCTGCAAGCAATACCTATCGGGTGAGACACATGGGCTTCGTTTATACAGACAGCCCAATTATTATATTTTTTCCACTAATTGGTCTTTGCCTGTATATGTGCAGAGCATGTCTCCCCAGCTTGCTGTTAGTTGCATGATTGTCTTTACATCGATTGGTTTAAGCCGATTTGTTTTGCAAACGTTCCTACTAATGGAGGTGTTACTAACCTGTTACCACTTTCTTCCTGTTAGGGGTACAGGAATAAAGCACAAGGGGAGCAGCAATATACCTTAAAGGATATTCACCAGGAGATTTAATTATTGTACTGTGAATTTTATTGCATGGATTTGAATAGCTGTAGAAACTACAATTTGTATGAGTCCATACAGTTTTGTTGAAGTACTTGCAGTGAAATGATATAGGTTGTGATGCACAGATTACTTATTCAGTGTTTCCTGACTTGTGTTCCCTCAGTGTCAAATCAAAATCACAGACTACCATATATACTGCATTTAGGCACAAACTGAACTTTCCAAGGACAATATTTTTTAACCAGCTATCTAAAACCTCCAAATACGTAGTCTAACATATTGGATAAAACAGTAATTGTAACTAAAATTAGACTTTCCTATGTGTATAGATGTAATTACAGCCAGTGGTTCATCAGTGTTTCTCAACCCTGGTCCTCAATTAGCCCCAACAGTACAGTATTTTTATTGTAACCCTGGACAAGCACACCTGATTCAACTTGTCAGCTAATCAGCAAGCCCTCAATGAGTTGAATGAGGTGTGTTTTTCAAGGGCTACAACGAAACTGTGTACTGTTGGGGTCCTCAAGGACCAGGGTTGGGAAACACTGATCCATCTAGTGCATTCTGAAAGTATTCAGACTTGACTTTTTCCACTTTGTTTGGTTACAGCCTTATTCTAAAATATATATATATATATATATATTTTTTAAATACATCAATCTACACACAATACCCCATAATGATACATATTTGCAAATGTAAAAAAAAAATAATCAAATAAATACCTTATTTACATAAGTATTCAGACCCTTTGCTATGAGACTCAAAATTGAGCTCAGGTGCATGCGGTTTCCATTGATCATCCTCAAGATGTTTCTACAACTTGGAGTCCACCTGTGTTAAATTAAAAAATGATTAGACATGATTTGAACCAAGCCACGAGGTGAAGGAATTGTCTGTAGAGCTCCGAGACAGGATTGTGTTGAGGTACACATGCTCTGGGGAAGGGTACTAAAACATTTCTGCAGCATTAAAGGTCCCCAAGAAGGATTGCTGTTGTACTATTCCAGGTATTCCTTAAAGAGTTAGGGTTTCAAGTGTCTCCGGAAGGTGGTCAGTGATCCGCTGTCCTGGCGACGTGGGGGAGCTTGTTCCACCATTGTGCGCCAGAGCACTAAATAGCTTTGATAAGGTGAATCACCTTCCATAAGGTGAAGCATGGTGGTGGCAGCATCATGCTGTGGGGATGTTTTTCAGCGGCAGGGACTGGGAGACTAGTCAGGATTGAGGGAAAGATGAAGAGATCCTTGATGAAAACCTGCTCAGGACCTGAGACTGGGGGCGAAGGTTCACCTTCGAACAGAACAACGACCCTAAGCACACAGCCAAAACAACGCAGGAGTGGCTTCGGGACAAGTCTCAATGTCCTTGAGTGGCCCAGCCTGAGCCCGGACTTGGAATCGGATCGAACATCTCTGGAGACCCGAAAATAGCTGTGTAGAGGTGCTCCCCATCCAACCTGACAGAGCTGGAGAAGATCTGCAGAGAAGAATGGAACACTCCCCAAATACAGGTGTGCAAAGCTTGTAGCGTCATACCCAAGAAGACTCAGGGCTGTAATTGCTGCCAAAGGTGCTTCAACAAAGTACTGAGTAAAGGCTCTGAATAGTTGTGTAAAATGTGATAGTTTATTTATACATTTGCAAAGAATTCTAAACCTGTTTTTACTTTGTCATTATGGGGGATTGTGTGTAGATTGGAGGGGGGGGAAAACGATTTAATCAATTTTAGAATAAGGCTGTAACATAACAATGAGGAAAAAGTCAAGTCTGAATACTTTCAGAATGCACTGTATGACACTGAAGAAAAAGGTCCAAATGCAGTATGCAGGTGCCAGTTCTGTGAAAACAGTCTTGAGTAATGCCACCATCTACAGGTTAGTTGTGGAACTGCAGAGATTGACATACCGGACACTGCAGCGATTAGTAGTTGACACATTACCACAATGAGGCGTTCATTTGCATTATATTCTGGAAAAAACATAAAACCAACCAAAAACTCAGCTCCCTTTTTAAAGTAGACCAGCCACATTAAAACAAAATCACTTATGACTCATAAAATGGTTTCCTAAGTAACTTGGTCACTCATCACTGAAAGAAAACAGGAAATAGCATAAAAAGGGAAAAGAATAGCAACATTGGTACTGTACCTGACCAATTATACGTCCCCAATATCCCCACCTGTCCCATCCAAATATAAAGATACAATAATATGGGCTCTAGTGTTAATACGCATAACGTGTATAGTACTATATATTCATATCATTAATAAAAATAAATACATGAACAAATAGAAATTATTTCCTAATGGGTAAATTACCAAAGGGAAAAGATGACCTCCCACACAGATGGATCTTTGACATATTTCAAGTGTAGAATTTTTCAAAAATCATTATGTCCCCCGACTGTAAGTCTGGGAGAGCCTCTAAACCGTCGCTGTTGTGGTATAGAGCTGAGAGTATGAATGAGTGATTTATACCCAGCCAGCCAGTAATCTATAGGGCTGTGTGTGCACGTTATCTGACTAAGGCCAACTGCTAACACTGTTAGTGCATCCCAAATGGTAGCCTATTCCCTATTTAGTGACAGTAGTGCACTATATAGGGAATGGGGTGCCATTTGGAAAGAAGCCTGTCAAACACATTCAGAGAGAGCAGCCAAGTAGAAATAGAATGCTGATGATTTATGTTGGCAATGGAACCCTAACCTGCCAGTTCCTAGCTTAGCAGCCAAATGTGCACATCTACATCAATCAGTATTATTCTGTAAAAAGTCATAAGAAACAATTTATTTTTGTGATCAATTTTTTCCCAAAATATTTTTCCGCACGTTTGTCTTTTTTTGTACAAATCTTTGTATAATCTGCTTACACAACCCAAAAATAACCTGCCATCAACAAAAACATGTATTATCGTCTCCACTTACAGATTGCATTTTTGGGTTTAGTCTTTAAAAATCTGTGTACAGGTTTTTTTTCTTTCTTCAATATGACATTTTGTACATTTTTGTAATTTGTCTTTTATTCTTTTTTTTGATGTTTTACTTTTCTTGCTGAAGTTTGTTTGCCAGCCAAGTTCCAGGGATTGCTCGTCAAAATCCACATTACTTTCCAGACACTTATTCCTCCAAAACACCAGATGGCGCTATGGTAAAAGGCAAGATTTGTACTGGATGTGGTGTGTAGCTCCACTGTAGAACGTGTTTATGTCAAGGAAGCAAATGAGCATATCTTTCATGATTTTCTGTTCAAGTCCAAGAACTAAGCCCCGGCATTTCTGATTTCTTTTTTTGGGTTCTTTTTCAGCTATAAAAAGATGTGTGTTGCTCGAGCGCATTAGAGAAGAAAGACCCTTAATACTACTCCCCGGTCAGTGTGGGGTCTGGCAGCAGAAGTGGGACAGTCAGGCTGTCAGTCAGTCTGTTGCAGAGCAGGCCAAGACGGCCCTATCTGCAGAGGTCCTGGGCCTCTGAGTGCTGCTGAGGTTTCCTCTTCTTGCCGTTGCCCTGGTAGTGTGGCTTGCTGCTCAGGTGGCTCCTGCTGTTGGTTGAGGAGGAGTTCTGCTGGCCGTGGTGGGTGTTTTTACTGGACGAGCGGAACGACCTGGCCTGGGAAACAAGACACACACCTAGCTAGATCAGTAAATAGAATAATGGAAGTAAACAGATCACTGGTATTGAAATGTAAAATCTAAAAGGTTTATCCAAAAAGTTATGTAGTTACAGTAACAGTATTTCAGTGGTTGACTTTGGCTTCGTCAGGCTGACCCTACCTTGCCCCCCTTGTTGCCAGTAGGAGTGCTGGTGGTGTTGCTCTGTGCTCTGTGATTGGTCACGCCACCTGAGGATTCTCTCTGGGCGCTGGAGCCACGCCCAGGCAGCTGCTTCACTGTCTTACAGGGCGTCCCATCAGAATCCTGGGACAGCCAATCACAACTCAGTAAATCAGGTCAGCAACCAATGGGTGCATTGCATTAAAGTTAGGAATTCACATATGCAAAAAATAATGCAGTGTTAAGAGATTTGGTTTTAGTGTGTGCGTGCACATGGTGTGTTTGAGTGTAAGAACTCACAACGTCGCTGGAACTGGATGCCGTGGAGGATGAGGAAAATGAGGAGGAGTTGGAAGAGGTCTTGCTGCGAGACGCAGGTGCAGTCACTTCCTCTGTCAGGTTGTTGTTGCACTCGTCCAACTGCTGAGGCTTCACCAACAGTGTGACATCATTTCCTACAGAAACAGCACATAGACAAAGTGGTGAGACAAAGTGTGTGTTTTAGATAGACTAAATAGCAGTCAGACTTCACTGATCAACAAATCACCTTGGATCCCAAACTACTTATAACGTGATTACGATAACCAATTTTGCACCTTGCCTTACTGAAACTGATCCCCTCAAACACACTGACTATCAACTCTTCAGATCTGAGACCGTGTCAAGGCGCACAGTAGTACTGTGAAAACATACCATTGAGGGCAGGTTCATTCTGAGACTGTGGTCCCCAGAGCTTGGTGATCCAGTCCCTGTATTCAGCCACTTCTTGGGTCACCCGGATTATTCGTCCGAGTATACTAGATGAAAGAGAAGCGGATAAATTACATTACAAGAACTTGTTTGCAGTGGTTCAAATATCAATTGAGTATTTAGTAAATCGTGAACGATTTTTAAAAAATAGCAGCCAAAGAATGTGAGAGCTCTCATTGGTTATCTATCTCCTCACCTCTCAGACTCGTTGTTGGGGTAGTACTTGGCGATGGGCAATACGGCGTGGTTGAGCATTGCATAGGCATAGTCAAAGGCCTGCTTCACCTGCAACACACCGTACGAGCTGCGGCCAACGTCGTTATCTGCAGGAGGCAAAAGGCATGCTTAGATAATCTCCATTTGGGAAGAGTGACAGATTTCAGACATTGATATCAATCTGATATTTCAGCCTTTGCTATTGGCACCTGTGACCTCTAGCCATCTTATTCATGGCCGTTAAAGTGCGTGATAGATTCTTAGGTTCAGTGGTTGACCGATGTTACGGATCTTGTGTCACAGTGCTAAAATTAAGTATCATCTGTGCAAGGGCACCCATGCTGAATGGAAGGCCTTGTTACCTGGCGCTAGGGGGTCCTCAATGAAGAGCGTGTAGGGCCTGTAGAGGTCAGTGCTCTTCTGAACCTCGTCTTTGGCCACGTAGCAACCGCCATCTTTGATCCGGATGCCCGTCTTCAGGTAGTTGAAGTTGCGTCCATAGAGCTCAAAGAACTCTATAAGGAGAACGCCCACGTTGGCATTGGGGCTGCAGGCATCTTCTCTGTAATGAAGCTGAAATGCAACGGCAGAGGACAAGAGGTCAATTGCATAGAGAAACAAGTCAAATAATCTTAGTTTACTGAATGAGAAAGAATTAAATGTGTCAAATAAGTCTGTTAAAGACAGCAAATTAGTCTAATGTTAGATGCAATCTATCCTGCACTGTGTTTGTGTGGGCTATTTGAGAGAAGAGCAGAGCAGAAGTCTCTCACCTGCAGGAAGCTGACAGCCATAAGGAAGAGGCTGTAGGAGCCGATCCCTCCAGTGAACACCTCGTTCAGATCCCTCTGGAGCAGGAACTGCTTCAGCACCAGAACGAGCTTCGGAAGCACTGGGAATTTCTTATGGATGAAAGAAACACGTGGTTATGGTTAAACACATGGTTATAGTGCCTTCTAGAGGGGAATGTCTCAAAGACTAGGACATTGGGTATGGCTGGATTGAGGGACTGAGGAGACGTAGTGGAGTGTATTAGCTACCACCACATCCGTCAGAACCAAAAGAACCTGAAATAAATATAACAAAAGCTAACTAGTCCGTTTCATCGGCTAGCTCTTTTACTGGACTGCATTAAGTAACAGCAATGTCTTCTGAATAAGAGATGCCCGCTTCACTCACCTTTTTGTAGTCTTTGATGAGAAGGGCAGCTTTGACTCCGTTCTTCATGTTAAAGCTGATGTCTACCTTCACCTCGGTGCGGAGGTCTGTCAGCTTGATGATGGGTACCTGGAACAATGGTGATGAGGATGGATTTACACAGACACACTGCACACAGTATGCGCAACATGCGGATGACAACACTATACACGTCAGCTACCACAGCAACTGAAATGATTGCAACACTTAAAGAGCTGCAGTTCATTTAAGAATGGGTGGCAAGGAATAAGTTAGTCCTAAATATTTCCAAAACTAAAATAATTGTATTTGGGACAAATCATTCACTAAACCCTAAACCTCAACTAAATATTGTAATGATTTAGATTTGGATTGTAAACGGTCATGGTCAAAACACACTGATACAACAGTAGCTAGGATGGGGAGAGGTCTGTCCATAATAAAGTGCTGCTCTGCCTTCTTAACAGCACTATCAACAAGGCAGGTCCTACAGACCCTAGTTTTGTCGCACAGACTACTGTTCAATTATGTGGTCGGGTGCCACAAAGAGGAACTTGAGAAAATTGCAATTGGCTCAGAACAGGGCAGCACGGCTGGCCCTTGGATGTACACAGAGAGCGAACATTAATAATATGCATGTCAATCTCTCCTGGCTCAAAGTGGAAGAGAGATTGACTTCATCACTACTTGTATTTGTGAAAAGTATTGACATGTTGAATTCCCCGAGCTGTCGGTTTGAACTACTGGCACAAAGCTCAGACACCCATGTATACCCCACAAGACATGCCACCAGAGGTCTCTTCACAGTCCCCAAGTCCAGAACAGACTATGGGAGGCATACAGTACTACATGGAACTCTATTCCACATCAAGTAACTCATGCAAGCAGTAAAATTAGATTTTTAAAAACAGATAAAAATATACCTTATGGAACAGCGGGGACTGTGACGCAACAAACAGGCAGACAAGCATACAAACACACGATAACATACGCACTATACACACACGTACACATGGTTTATGTGTTCTAGATATGTGGTAGTAGAGTCAGGGCCTGAAGGCACACACTTAATATGTCGTGAAATCTATTGTAATGTTGTTGTTTTTTAAATGTATAATTGCCTTAATTTTGCTGGACCCCAGGAAGAGTAGCTGCTGCCATAATAAAAACAAACATACTGTGGCCTTGTCCAGCACTTTGATGGAGTTCTCATCAGTGACATTTTCCTTCCGCAGGGCCTCTTCCAGGGTCCAAAGGGGCAGGTTGTCCCAGTTCCCAAACACCACTAGATCGATGTCACTAGGAGGTGGAGTAAGTAGTAGAGGTCAGAGCAACATCACAATCGGATCTGAAAAGAGGCCTCTCCAGTTCACTTTCACACACAGCTTATTGTCACTAATCCAGAGTCCCCAGTCACAGTGTTGTGTGTGTGTGCGTGTGCGTGTGCGTGTAGAGTGCGCGAGTGTGGGTGACGTCGGAGCGGAGAGCAGTCTGGCTCGTCAAGAAACAAGGTTAAAAAAGGCTTTGGATCAGCAGTGATAAAATTACCACAGCCTTAATCCCTAAAAAAACAAAGGCAAATAATTACACAATGGCCAGCCACATCACTCTCTCTCTCTCTCTCCATATAACCACTCACTAAGGGGGGGGATTTTGAACAGAGTTAAACGGGTGTAAATGGAATGTAATTCCCTTGTTTATGCACTTCTCTCTTTATGCGCATGTATTCTGACCATGAACTTAAAAGGAAAACTCCACACAAAAAATATATTGTTGATATAGTTCCAAAATGTTTTGCACGTCAGCAACCAAGTTAAGAAATAACTTTAATTTTTTTTAAAAATAAAATACAGCCGCAATGATGCATTTTGCATTATATGATGTAAAATGCATCATATTGGCGTTACGTGACTGAATCAGACAAGTCTGAATACCAAATTCTGAGAAGCGTGTAGGAAAGGTGTGCGTAGAAATGGCCTAAGAGCTTACCCACTTGGCACAGACGTCAGCTAAACATCTAGTTTAGCATTTTGTCATTTTAGCAGATGCTCTTATCCAGAGCGACTTACAGTTAGTTAGTACATACATGTTCATACTTTTTTCGTACTGGTCCCCCGTGGGAATCGAACCCACAAGCCTGGCATTGCAAGCGCCATGCTCTACCATCTGAGCTTACATGTGGTTGAGTTGTCAATTAACGTAAATTGAACGTGAAATCAACAAAAACATTCACCATGTGATTGGATTTAGGTTAAAAGAAAATTCCCTTACGTTGATTACTTTTTTCAAATCAAATCAGTTTTCCATGTTAATTCAACGTCATCTGTAGTTTGACGTTTGTAGTTTTTGTTGTTTAACCCCATCAGTCCCGAAACCCCAGCAAAAATCTGCTATTCATTTATCTGACTTTAATTTGTCCAGCCCTTATATTCAGCATCACAATTAAGTGTTTTACCACACAAAACAATTTGACAAACAGTTGCATCCATGAGATTTATTGACAAATAAAAAATAAATAAAAGTCTGCCAAAGGAAAAACCTGATAAATTAATTTATATGAATGCAGTAAGTAAATAAATTAAATTGACCCAAAATCCACCAGCCCCGCGGTTATATCCGCAAGTCTGCAGGTTATGAGTCACTAACACTCACATACAATAAGAGAGATAACGATAGGAAGGAAGGCCATTAAGTACTCCGTTATCTGAACCAAACAGCTTACCTGGTTGGCAGATAGAGGCCCGTGCTGAAGCTCCCAAACACTTGAACCTGGAACAACGGCAAATATGTTATTCATTGATTTCACTTATCAATCAAATAAGCTATTTTGTTAGAAAATAAAGACAACAAATTATTTGGTTTGACTTCTGTCATGTCACGTGATATGCCACTCCTGTGACAGTCTGATACTTGGAGACAGGTGTCAACTAAAATGATCATATTTATGCTAAATGGGGAGGGAGTAAGTGGAGAGGGAGTAAGTGGAGAGGGGGTAAGTGGAGAGGGGGTAAGTGGAGAGGGGGTAAGTGGAGAGGGGGTAAGTGGAGAGGGGGTAAGTGGAGAGGGAGTAAGTGGAGAGGGAGTAAGTGGAGAGGGGGTAAGTGGAGAGGGAGTAAGTGGAGAGGGAGTAAGTGGAGAGGGAGTAAGTGGAGAGGGAGTAAGTGGAGAGGGAGTAAGTGGAGAGGGAGTAAGTGGGGAGGGAGTAAGTGGGGAGGGAGTAAGTGGGGAGGGAGTAAGTGGGGAGGGAGTAAGTGGGGAGGGAGTCTAATGTTATGCCATCGGTGCAGTGTCATTATCTGACAATATACACTGTTCTTGGGGGCAAGAATGGGAACAGAATGAACCATTACTACTGTAGTTATGAACAGGGGTAAATTATGCTTTAAACCCCAATGGTTTGAACAAATAAAAAATGAAATAAGCTGTTTATTTAATGCGACCAGATTAAAGACAAATATCCCGCTTTATCATCTGAGCTTTGTGTCACGTCACATAATAGTATTTCACATTGGTTCTGAGGGCTCAAAAATAGCCGTTGCTAAGCCTTAAACCTGAGGCTATTCCCTTAAACCTCCCTACTGGGCTGAGCTCCTGCCTGAACCGACCAAGGGGGTTAAAGCCTGGACTCCAATCTGCTTACTAGAGGTGCATTAGGCAGGCCATGTGATTGTGATGTGGATAGAAATTAGATGTTGATGGATTGCCACTGTGTGGAAGAGTTCCAATTCCAGTGAGGGGGAACACACATCCACAAGGTCAACGTAACTCATGGCTTGGCTGTCTACTGTAAAGAGAGCTAGCGTTCGTCACTTAAGATTATCGAAAGAAGGGGTGACGTTAGAGAGGGAGTGAAAGACATGGTGGCCTCCTTCTAGACAGATTATTCACCTCCTTCTAGACAGATTATTCACCTATCTTGTGAGTTCACAGTTGTTCAGTTAACCCAGTCACCTACAGGTCTCGTATTGAGTGTGTGTAAGAGGTCAGGTGATTGCTGGGAGTCTAGGCTTAGTCCTGTTCTTGTTGTGGACAGGATATTAAGTTATCAGTGTGCTGCCTGAAGCCCTCTACTCTCCTTCCTCAGTGGATAGAGTAAGAGGGGCCAGGGACAGCACTGGGCCTTTCTGTCTAGCTAAGGGATCGGCAACCGTTTTACATTTGAGTTAATTTGCTAATACTACACATTTTGCCATGGGACATAGAGAATTTAGCAGTTTTATAGCTAATTTCCTGCAAATCTATATTTTGCCATAGGGTGGAGAAATAGTAAAAAAAATATATATATATATATATATATGATATCTGAGTGAGTGTGACCCCGGTTGGTAATTCGAGCATGATTACTACAAGTTAAGATTGCTGGCGACTAGACATTGTAGCTGACATGGGCTAATTGAGTTACTGTCAGTCCCTGACATAAGAGAACAACTGCTGATGCACACCACATTCCGAAATTGTACCTTGTGTATTCTACTATTTCAACTCAACAGTAAGTTGAGACCCAGACAGAGTGATCCGCGGACCTCCAAAACAGGGGCCGCGGGCCACCAGTTGGCCATCCCTGGTATAGCTTGTTAAGCTGAGAGCAGACACACAAACACAGCTCTATCAGCAGGATCAAAGTCAGCGGGAATAAGGACACCTGGAGCACTGTAGATTACAGGCCCAAATATAACACAGCAGGAAGATAAGAGTGGACCGACCAGGCGCTTTCACAAATGGCTGCTGGTCACACGCCCCATCATATATGGCCTGTCTTTCATCATCATTATAGGTCAGCCTGTAGGGAGAGAAATCACTCTCTCCTACAGTCACGACTACTTTCAGACAGCTATAGAGCCAGCCAGAGAAAGACAGTATTTCTACATAGAGTAGCAAGTTCTCAAGCTGTCTCTGGCAATGAGGGAATGTGAGCATTTCAAGCAGCTTGCTGTGTGGGTGAGGCCTGCCTGTGTAGCTAGAAACCATTGCCATTCCAAACTTTTGCTCTGCCGGTCACTTCTAGTAGTGGGTGTTAGCTTTTATGAAAGCATGAACTTTGCACGGTGCAATATTTATTTGAATGATGACCCAAATGAGCCTGGGCCCAGATTATTAAGTTTCAACAACCAGAGGAGTTTGCTGTCTACAAATAACGGTCAAACCGATCTGGGACCTGGCTAGACCTGTATGGGCTTAGGACTGGGACTGTAGCGATGTGAGTGATCTCTTACGTCAGCAGTGGGCCACAGGTCTTTGATGACCCTCTCGATCCTGTCCACCACCTCCATCCTCATCCTCTCCTCCTCCGCCCGAGGAGACATATACTTGTAGAAGTCATTGATCTCCTCATGGAGCCTGCAGAACACAGAAAACAGCATGATCAGGGTTAGGGAGGGAGACAAAGAACAAAATGAGAAAGTAGCTGAAAGATCAAAAGACACTGAAAGATTGATTCAGAGTGTTGATAGAAGGCAGAATATATTGTAAAAAATAAAACAAATCTAAATAACAGGTCTACAGTACAATTGATGGAGTCTACAATAAATATTTTATTATGCCAGTCACTGCAATTTGTAAACAACTATCACCGGTAGCTCGCTGCCCAGCCACCAGAGACAATTACCCTGCCCTACCATGTAATAGAAATGGTGAAAACAGCAATGACACTTCCTCAAATACGCTAGGCGTGGAGTTAATTGCAAAGCATCATAAATTACAAACTGGCTTCTTTACCAGAGGCGTGTTATGTTAAAGGCTAAGTGCCAACACCTGTGTGCCAACAAACTGTAATCAAATAGCATCTGCTGAAGACTGGAAGAAAAGCTTTAATGACTAATGGAATGTCCCTTGCCTGAGGCCTAATTAAATAGTTTGAGCGGAAAATGCAAATACATACATATGTTGCTGTCCTTCACATAAAAATGGGTGCTGAATCAACTTTACTAAACAATCAACAGGGCCACTTCCCTTCACCTTGGCCCTGATAGTCAGTCAGGTAAACTGGGTCCTTGGCAGGGTGGCATGGCTGGGTGGGTATGAATGCCAGGGCTGGGTTTGGGGAGACCAGGGACCGTGCCAACTGTCAGATACATTACACACCCACCCACACGGCCTAGACCAGAGGCTATATCAATGACACTAAAGATTTAACTGGGTCACACATGGTACTGACTGCCGTCCACACACACACACACATGGTGCGACCTGAGCCAACTGCCACCTCAACCTTTGACCCAACCAACACACGTCCTTGTTGTTCCAAAATCTACTGGTTAGCTCTTGTATATTCTGGACAGTGCTTAGTGTGGGGACAGGAAGCGGAGTGGGAGCAGAACGGAGAGGAATCAAGCCAGTCAAAGGGCATCGGAGCAGACAACATGAGGACACGAGGTCTAACACTCAGTGACCAACCGACACAGTAAGGCCGTAGGGAAACAATAAAAGGAAACTCTACTAGCTTGAGCTGAATAGCAAGCTGCACACACAGTATTATGATTCTGAGTAGAGCAGAGGGAGCAGTCATGTTGTGTGAGCAGCTGTAATGTGAGTTAACACCACATACAGGAGGGGGTGTACTAGAGGTCAGGACACCAGAGGTCTGGGTTGGGGCTGTCATGGGCTGGCAGTGTAGCAGGTCACAGCCCTGCCCTGGCTGCCCCTTTACTGGGTCTGTTCGCACAGACACAATCCCAGTCACCCACAGTGCAATGTAAACACAGTGCCGAGCCAATGACAGGCCTGCAGCACAGCTTCCTTTGGCAGGAAAATCAAAGAGAAAGAGTGGGAGAGAAATGCTAGCTAACGTTACTAATGCCATTAAAAACAAAAAGAGCTTGTGTACCCGAGAGGGCTCAGCTGTAAAAAAAAACACTAGTAGCTACTGTAGACGACTCAGCCGGAGCGCTTCGTTTCAGGGTTTTAGATAAGTCTTCCCTGGCGCTTACACTTGTCTATGTTTCACCTAATCCTCATGGACACCCAGACAGATATTCCTGGTGTAGCAGCCAGGAGTCCTACTGAATGGCCCTGACCCAGATAGACTCCAGCCGACCTAATCACCAGCATGTCTGTTGGCCCAATCTACATAGCAGTCCAGCCAGCCAGACAGTCATGCCAGTTCAATGTCATCAGTCCCTGGGTAGGAGTACTCCTCCCTGATGTTATGACACCAGGCCTTTTCATACTGCATCACTGAAGGTGTTCATCCTCAAACAATGAACCCTTTATATTCACACAGAGGGGTGTATCACCCAAGCACCAGCCTCTCCCATTTTAAATAGGCCAAGCCCGTTAATGGTGTGTGAAGACAACCACCATGAGGTTCCCTGTCCTGAGGTACCATGAGCTGTTTTTCTGGACGGGCGAGGGCCTCACATTACAGTGTATTCTGAGCTGACTGAAGCTGCCAGATGGTGCTTTACTGAGCAGCATGCAGGGGATTCCTTCTCGCTCTCTCTCTCTTTCTCTCTCTCTCCGGTATTGGTCAGACTGACATGGGAACAGGAGTTAAGTACCTTCAACACGTGGCACACACACAGTACACTCTGCAGAGGCAACCTGGTTGACAGCATTCATCATGCCTAGCCAGTCACTGCAACAAAGACTGTGCTGCGAACACACCTAGAGTCAATATAGCAAGGTATGACTACAGTGGAAACTAGTGATGGGGGGGGGAAAAACAAATCTATACAAAAACGTCCCAATAAATGACAGATGTTTTGAGGAAGTGTATACTGGCTACGGTGTCTGTACATGGCCAAACAGTACTATTGCCATTAACTTGGACACATTAAATTCAACTGACACACGTCACACTGATTTGACACGCACACACTCCCACAGAAAGCCTATAGTCAAACTTCTGTCACACGTACCACACAATGACTGATATACTGTTATCGTGGGAGATCGCTAGACAAACCTCCCACAAATTTGGAGGCAATGGCAATAGAAATGTATTTTGTGTCCAACTGCGTGACTAGAAATTGAGTTGTATCTCACACTGCCAGCCTCCTAAAAAAAAAAAAGTGTCAGTTTCATTTCAGAGTTAGCCTAAGTATAGGCTCTCTATTCCTGCTAAGACCAGTGGTGCTGCTAAGTTTCATTCCACAGCAGCAGTGTTTGTCTGCCTGGCTGTCCGTGTGAGACAGGAGCATGGGTTTCGTTTTATGGTTAAGCCACATCGCCTTGTCACCCAGGGAACCGGTTTATACCAGGGGGAGCAGCCCAGTGCCTCTGGAGCATGTGACAGAAACAAATAGCTCCTTCCTGAAACCTTCTGCATCACATTAAAGATAGCACAGCCTCAGCCAAAAGGAACAGAACAAAAACCCTTGGCAATACTTGGTATCAGATAATCTGCCTGCCTTGATCATATGGACATTGTGTAATCACCTCAGAGCGACCAGGGCTTCCAGAGAGCTAAGCCTGGAGAGAGCAATTAGGCTTCACACACAACGAGAAAAAGGCTCCTATGAAAGGCAGAGGAGGACTAGGCAAACCCATTTGGGAGCCCTGAGTTTGGAGGAATGGCATTGCAAGTGTAACAGACATCTTTTCCAAGGTATAGATACTGTAGTGTAGTACTGAGCAGCATGTGCCAGTAGGTATGTGAGCAGCAGAGTAGGTGTGGTAAAGAAAATATGTCTCCATATCTTTTTTTTAATTGAACCTTTATTTAACTAAGCACAAATTGAGAACAAATTATTATTTACAATGACAGCCTACCCCGGCCAAACCCGGACGACAATTGTGAGCCGCCCTATGGGACTCCCAATCATATGAAGGAGGGGGGAGCATAACTTCAGGGTCTCATCTGTGAGGTTACTGTTGCAGTGGCAGACTGGTACTGCTTATTGACCAGCTGCTCAGATGGACCAACAGTATAAAAAGGTGTGAGAGCCAGAGAGCAGTGCACGTGTCTCAGTTCAGACTAGGGTTGCAAAGGGTCAGAAACTTTCCAGTAAACTTCCAGAAATCTTTGGGAAATTTTCCATGGGAAGTTAAGCCCTGGAATTTGGGGAATTTTGCTTAAATTCATAAAAAAAGTTAGCTTATAACAGTGAACCTTTTCTGTGGGATACACAAGGCAATTCTAGGTCTTGTGGCAAATTTTGGTTAAACGATCCCCAATTCAATGGAATTGCAACCCTCTGCATGCACAGTGCATTCTTCCATCATGTGCAGCTGATTCTCAAGATCTTGCACACTAATGAGATGCTATTGAGCCCACACTACTACACTGTCTGAGCCAAGGACTACATGCTTTCTGGTAAGTTTTAATATATTTTATATGACATACATTACTTTTTGTTAAGTAGTAAATAGTAGCCTACAGCAAAGTGTGTGTAAATAATTTCGAACTTGTTAACAATTTCTGCTAGTTAGTTTTGTGGGTTTTAGCTTGCTAACTGAGGAGTGTTAATTCACCTGTTTCCATACATGTTTCTTTAAAATATATATCTTACAAAGGAGTTGCTTAATCTAACTACTTATATATTTATCTGTACATGGAATTGTATTTGTACTCATTTTTTTCTAATCTTTACAGGAAAATGCCACGTGCAATCTGATGTGTGGAGACATTTCACTGCAGCTAATGTAGAAGAAAAAGCTGTGTACATTTGCAAATACTGTGCCAAATCATATGTGAAGAATGCAACAAAGATGCAGAATCATCTGGCCAAGTGCATAAAGTTCCCTCAGTGCTCACAGCAAGCAACCTCTGACAAAAGTCCCTCTAGTTCTATTTGAGGTGAAAATGATGAATCAGACACCTTATCAATAGCAACAGCTCATGGTCCTCCTGGAATCAGAAGTTTTTTTGACTCAATGGAGGAACGTAGTCAGAGAGAAATGCTGATGAATGTCTTGCTCGAGCTGTGTATGCAACTGGTTCACCTCGGATGCTCACAGGCAATGTGTATTGGCAGAGATTTCTAAATGCTCTTCGCCCAGCATACACCCCTCCAACCAGACAAGCATTATCTACTCATTTGCTGGATGCAGAGTTCAGAGTTCAAGTGAAGGTCAAGCAAATCATAGAGAAAGCAGACTATTGCAATCATCTCTCATGGGTGGTCAAATGTTCGTGGGCAAGGACTAATTAACTACATCACCGTTGGGGTGGTGTTGTCATCATGTTTGACAGTCTCCTGGAAGGGAAGGAGTCTCTCCAAGAAATGGCCATATCACAGTCTTCCGATATGGACAGCCCCATCAAGAGGATCCTCCAGGATTATGTATTTTGGGAGAGAGTGGTAAGCAGTAGCCATTGCACAGATTGAGGGAGACAATGCCATCCTGTCTGATGTTCAGACTCTGCTTGCAGATGTAAGAGAAGAAATCCGTACTGCCCTGCCCACTTCACTGTTGCTCCAAGCAGAGGAAACTGCAGTTCTGAAATGCATCAAAAAGCACTTCTTCCCATACACGCCGCGGCGTACGTTGGACCCCAAGTATGCTGGCAAGAGCATCCATTCTGGTGCAGAGATCAACAAGGCCTATGGTGTCATCATTACCGTGTCTCACCACCTTGGCCTGGATGAGGGCAAGGTTGTTGGCAGTCTTGCGAAGTACACTTCCAAGCAAGGGCTTTGGGATGGAGATGCAATATGGCAGTCGTGCCAAAATCAGCCACCTGGTGGAAGGAGCTTTGTGGATCTGAGGCGCTTTCCACTGCTGCCTCCATCATCCTCCAAAACCCACCAACATCAGCCGCCTCAGAGCACAACTGGTCCTTGTTTGGGAACACACACACCAAAGCACACAACAGGCTGACCAATACAAGGGTTGAAAGATTGGTGGCCATCTGGGCAAATTTGAGGCTTTTTGAGCCTGACAATGAGCCATCCTCAACAAGGTTGGAAAGTGACAGTGAAGATGAGGCCTCAATCTGATGTTCAAGAGGTGGACATTGAGGAGGTCCAGGGAGAAGACATGGAAGCCCGAGAGGATGACAACCAAAGCTTTAGTTTCTAGACTCATTTTACAGATGAGTTTTTGGGAGATGCGATGGATCATTGGGGATCATTCAATATTCCCTTTCTTTTGTTGTTCAGTGAAATCATTTCATCATTTGCAATGTCTACTTATGATAAGGTAAATATATCCAATGCAAAAAACATCTACATTTAAATGGTATTAATATTAATTTGCATATCTTTCCGTTAATTCCCACAGAAAGTCTCCACCTCTGAATATTCCCCAAAATGTGCAACCCTAGTTCAGACACAGGCACTAAAAGACAGAGGAGAGAAAAATCATAACTGGCTGCCAAAGTGCCTTTGAGAAAGGAGAGGGTTCGCTTGCAGATGGCTTTTCGGATGTGCCAGACCAGCCTCCTGGTTTAGAATGGCCTCCACCAAACAGCATTACAGCAACTAGCTAAAAATACTGCAAAAGAACCAGGGACAGAAATAACAGGGTACCGTACCATGCTCATGTTTCATAGTGCTGCCAGAAACAGTGAGAGAGACACATCATCCAGCACGTGAACCTGCACAAACTTCTCACTGACTGCCTATTAGGCAGTCCCTCTGTTGGCAGTGCAAAGTGTGTAAATATGCCACACTCACACCAAAACACGAGTATGCTAACCTATGAGAGACAGGGCCAGCGATATGCGTAGCATCACACACACACACACACACACACACACACACACACAGGAAAGGATATCAACCCAAACCACACACTGAAAATTAGGTGACCAAGTCATTAAGCTTTTCCTCCAGCAGCACTACGGTGGCTCAGACTGGCTACCATGACTAGAGGATTTGGGTTAAAGAAAAGTGGGGGCCACGAGGACCTCAGTTGCCCCTGATCGGTAGTGACCTGCTTGGCCTCAGTGGCGTTATCTGGAACGCACTAGCTGCGGCTGAAACCATGTGTTTAGTGCTGCAAAAAAAGCTCTGGGCATTCAACAAGCTCCAAAAACATCTGGTGTACTGGAAGTCCAGCCATAAACAGACTACACTGACATTACGCCATCCTCTTCAATTAAAGCCCTAAGGACAGATCCACCATAACAACATCTAGGCCTATATTCAGCAGAACAGAGAGAGACCCATGGACGGGGACAGACATCAAAAGAACAATCTTATCTTTATTCATTGGGCTGCTAAATCTTGGGCTACCCCAAGTACAATCTGCAGACACTATCTCTGAGGTCACTTGCTAGACCACAATCATGGCATGAGCCTAGTCTGCCTGTCAACCAAGTAATCAAGGCTCCTCGCACTGTGTGAGGCCTTTAAAAAAAAAAAGCCAGCATGCATCATGTGAGTGCCAACCTATCAGACAGCCATAGAGATCTGTGGTACACAGGTTGCACACTGAGTTCATCAAGATTGGAGGAGAGAATAGAGCACACGTGTGCTTTCATCATTAGTTGCATGGCATGAACTGATGCTGTACCTTGGTAGGTTTCTCTTCATCTGCCTGGTTGAAAGGCATTTATCCAGGCTTATAAAAATGCAATTACCAGAAATACTGACATTTGTTCGTGAACATTTTCACAATTTCAAACATCCAATACTTTTACAACAATGACTACCATAATTTGTACAAACGACCACCAAAAAAACTAAGTGGTCTCCGATAATCTAAACTTATTGTCAAACAGTACGACATTCACAAAATAAATTATTGTCTTTCTGTATTGATTTTGTCTGGGCTGGCAATATTCTGACAAGTTGAGAGGCCTGCGCTGCTGATGTACCAAACCTAGAAAACAACCTACCTAACAACTGGCTACCCCCTATGCTGTTCAGACTACATTAACTTCACAGCTTTCAAAATGGCCAGAAGGGGAGAAAAGACTCATTTAAAAAGAATCATTCCTCTTTAAGCAAATGGGAAGGCTGAGATGGAGGGTTTCCCACGTGGGAGGCTGAGATACGGAGGGTTTCCCACATGTGCTGGTAGAGGGGAGGGCTACCTGCATCAGCATGTATAGCTCTCCACACGTCCTCGCCTCACCACCTGACTGTATGCCAGAATGATCCATTACTAACGTTACTTAACTAGGCAAGTCAGTTAAGAACAAATTCTTATTTACAACGAAGGCCTACCTACAGGGTCAGCCCCTGGAGCAAATTAGGGTTAAGTGCCTTGCTCAAGGATACATAGACAGGTTTTTTTTTCACCTTGTCGGCTCGGGTATTCGAACCAGCGTCCTTTCGGTTACTGGCCCAACGCTCTACCTGCCGCCCTTAACTAACTAAAGATATGCAAAAGGAATGAAAATACTCACTGACAAAGCTTCCTAAGGCATACAACGTAAAGGATGGATGAAGATTGTAAGCTAACAACTGAAACAGAGCACTCTGCCAACTTCCTAACAAGTCACATGACGGGTAATTTTCTAGCTAAAGGAAATTACTCCAGATCAACAATAGGGTGTGCCAAATTCAAGGTAAGTAGTATAGGTAAGTATTAAAACAAAAACAAAAAAGAACACTGCCCACCTGGTGTAATAGAACGCCACTGATAACTATGGAATGTCCATATAAGAGACCTTGTTTGTTTAAACCTCTGGAGGAAGGAGAAGGACAGTCTCTGTGACGGGCCTAAGAAAGAGCTTAGTTCCTTCTTGCTTGCGGAGTCTAACCTCAACTTTACGGACTTCACCATCCTTGATCAGCCCAACAGACCATTCATTCCTCTTGACTTGTTTGTCTTTGAGGAGCACAATGCTTCCAGGCTCGAGGTTGGGCTGGTTTAACTGCCACTTCCTTCTTATCTGAAGTGAAGAGAGGTATTATTTCCTCCACCTATCCCAGAAGGTATTTGCAAGATGTTGAACCTGAAGCCACTGCCTCTTAAAGAGGTTCTTGGCTACGAAGTCGCCAACAGGACTCAAAGGGATACTCACTTTCTGTGTGAGGAGAGTAGCATGTGTAAGTATGAGGACGATCATCTGGATCTGTAGAGACTAGAACCATTGAAGAGTAGTTAATGTTGTGACTTCGCATTGAATGACCCTGTTGGAGGAACATAGAATCCAGGATTCTCCTCGCTCCGCCAATAATCCTCGCCCAGGCACCACCCATGTGAGAGGCATGAGGCGGGTTGAATATCCAGGTGTTCTGACAGGTAGGTATCCACAGAGTCGATGCACTCAAACTCTCTTGGATAGGTTTCCTCTTGGAATGTCTGTATGATGACTGAGAAAATGTGTCTCGTGTGCATGCTGTCTGACAGTAGTGCCCGCCCTTACAGTTGCTGTTTTTTGCCGCTGTAGTTGTTGAAGAGACGAGCGATGTGAAGGAGGTGAGTGATGGCACGAGTCAGCGACTTCCATGTGGAGATCCTTGAAAAGCGCATGAATCCAAGCTGCTGTCTTCAGTGTCGACATTTGGTGGCGAACGTATGCATCGGAGGAAGGGTTGATGAGCTCAAAAGCGTCCCTTTCAAGACAGAGACTGGCGCGTCAGAAACGCTGGGCCAGAGAGCCAGGTTGTGTCAGAGGTAAGCTGCAGGGATGAATCTCGTCGAATAATCTGCAGGGTTCTGATCTGTAGGTACATAGCGCCACTGTTCTGGACGTGTAGATCTCCTTATCCGATGGACTCGATTGCTGACAGATGTAGAAGCGCCATGTTTATGCAACCTAACACCACCTTGCTGTCTGTGTGGAAGGTTGTATAATCAAGCTCGATGTCTATTTCTGAGGTGATGAGCTCAGCCAACTCGACTGCCAAGACTGCTGCACAGAGTTCTAACCTTGGAATCGTGTGCTCTGGGCGTGGCGCCAGTTTTGCTTTACCCATAACAAAGCCCATGTGACGATCTCCTTTGATGTCTGTCACTTTGAGGTATGCAACTACGGCTATTGCCTTCGTGGATGCATCCGAGAATATGCATAGTTCTCTTCGTCTCGCTTCTGGGGGTGAGTCCTTAGTGTAGGCCTTAGGGGCATGGAGGTTCCATAGCTCTTTCAAAGACTCTCTCCATGCAACCCATGGCTCCTCCATTTCTGGAGGCAGGGGAGAGTCCCATTCGCTGTTGGCCATTGTGAGCTCCCGGAGAATAGACTTGCCTTGAATGGTGACAGGGGCAACAAATCACAGTGGGTCGTACAGACTGTTCACAATCTTCGGCTACCTTGAAGGTGAAAGGGTCGGTCCTGAGGTCCCAGTTGAGACCCAAGCTGCGCTGCATAGGCATAGTGTCTGACCCTATGTCAAGATCTTTGAGGTTGTTTGCGTGATCTTGAGATGGCAATGCTTCCATTACCTCCTTGTTCGAGGCAACTTTGTGTAACCACAGATTAGAGTTGGCGAGAATCTCGTGCTCTCTTGAGCAGGGTGACTGCATCTTGGACTGTAGGAAATTACTTTAAGCCATCGTCGACATAGGATCAGGATCGTAGTCTGGTTCTCATCATTGAACAGACTGAGGCCATAGATGGCCACTGCTGGAGAGAGACTGTTGCCGAAGACATGGACCTTCATGCGGTAGTCAATGAAGTCTTTGGGTGAGTCGTTGTCCTAGAACCACAGCATTCTCAGGAAGTTACGGTCTTGTTTCACAAGGAAATAGTGGAACACTCATTGAATATCCGCTGTCACAGAAGCGAGCAAGCACCCCAAAGTGCGTTGTTGAGGTCAGGCCCAGTCATGAGGACGTCATTGAGGAATACTACATCGTATTGGGCACTTGAGTCAAAAACCACACTGATTTGACCAGGCTTCTTTGGGTGATAGACACCAAATGTAGGTAGGTACCACCATTGTTCTTCTTTCAGGGGTGGAGACACTTCAGCATGACCATTCTCTCAAATCTCCTTCATGAAAGAGACAGTGGTCTTTCATATAGGGCTTCCTAAGGAAGATGCCGTCTTCCTTCCTGATTTTCAGAAAAGAGCTGTCGTCGATGGAGAAGGCCACTGTGTCGTCTTTAGTTTGCTGGAACACATTGAAGCGCAAGTCAACTTCATCATTGTCGCAAGGAAGACTTTTGTTGCAGCATAATGCAGGTTGATCGGGAGCTTGGGCATTCTGGAATCTTTCCTTCACCAAGAAGAGGTTGGGACATGGCTCGAAGAGAGTAGGGTGTCCTTTCTCAAAAGTGTTTGTGTAAAAGGTACTCACTGAGAGAGGCTTGTGAACGCTCCCCAGGCAGGCGTTGGCTATTATGACCCATCTGAGGTAAGGCTTCTAGGTGTATGGGGAGTCATAGTGCCCCATTAACTTGCTTGATAATGTCTCTTCCCAGTAGGAGCATGATGGGAGCCTTGGGCTCGAGTTTTGGGATGAGGTGAGCAAGGGGTTTCAGGTGAGCATGGTGGAGCGCTGCATCTGGAGTAGGGATCTGAGATCGGTTGTTTGGGATCTCATTACACTATGAGAGTTGGCAGCGGAAGACTGACTTGCCCATCCATAGATTCTACCTAGTAGCCATTGGCTCTTCTTTCTACTGTCTCCATCACTCTGGTGCAGGTCTTAAGGGAGTAGGGAGAGCTGGGGCCTTGTACCCTGAAGAACTCAGAATGAACCAATGATCTGTTGCTTTGCTCGTCGAGGATGGCATAGAATGTCTCTGCTCTATCTGGGTAGCCTGTTGGGTAGATTTTTACGATGCAGATCTTAGAGCAAGACCTGTCTGTGAGGTTCCCACCGCAGACTTGCGTACACTGAGACGTTACGTCGGAGGGAGGTGTGAGCTCTGTAGGAAGGTCTGCCTTTTTGACCCAGGGGGGCGGTCCTGGATGAAGGGCGCTATTATGACTCTCGCTCTCACATTCTGTGCAGCTAACGCTTGACTTGCAGTTCTTGACAATGTGAAAGGAGGATGAACAACATCTAAAGAATATGCCATTCTCTTTTAGGAAAGCCTTGCGTTGGTCCAGTGGTTTCTCGCGGAAGGCGCAGCAATTCCGTAAGGGGTGAGGCTTCTTGTGGCTAGGGCACTGCCTTTCGGAGTTCTAGGCTTTCTTAATAGGCTTGTCTGAGTCGGAGGTGGTAGTGGAGGATACCTCTGTTTTGTGAAATGAGACTTCTGTCTGCCTTGCTTCCACAGAACTATTTATTTCAGATAGTCCCTCCCCGTTTCGGGAAGTTTTCTTCCGTTTTGTGCCTAGTGAATACAACTCCGGTCTTTCCACAACTAGTTTAACAATTATGCATCCATCCGTGAGTAACTCTGGTCTGTAATCACTCATTCACTCAGGACTTATTAATTCAGGTCTGTATACATACTCATGTACAGTTGTAATATCATATCATGTGCAATATTGTAATTCTAAGTAAGTAATTCTTGGACTGAACTTACGCAGTCATTCACACAGGAATGCATATTAGTATCCTGTCAGTTGTATCTTTTTTCATTGCTTTCAGTATATCAAATGTGCAATACGTGCATTTATCTGTAATTAAACCCTGCACTGTATTTTAAGGGAATTACTATTATTACCCTAAATTATATCATACACACATTTAGCTATTTAAGTATCGCTACCTGTCATTTACCTGTACAGTTAATGTAACCATGCAAATATTCACTTACCTGTAAATGTAACTGTATATTTACCTGTACAGCTAATTTAACCATGCAAAATATTCACTTACCTGTTCATTTAACCAGACTGTATATTAAGTAAACTATTATTACCCTCACTTATATCATAGGCACTTTAAGCTATTTAAGTATTTCTCTACCATCGACCTGAATAGTATAGTTTACCATGCAAATACTCCTTATCTATATCAACTTGCAATGCAATCTTTTTTTTCTTCACCTAGCACTCTGTAACAATGTATAGTGTACATATTCAGCCATCCACCCATACTATGCAATGTATTTTTATAGCTTTTTTGCACTCCAGACTTCTTGTATTTTTATACTTTTTCATACTGCCGCTCTATGTATCGTGTATCTGTCTTTTGTGTATTTTCGTTCTGGCATTTTGCACCTGCCCTGTGTTTTTTCGTAGCTGCTTGACGAAGAAATGTCCCCTCTGGGATCAATAAAGTATCTATCTATCTATCTATCTATCTATCTATCTATCTATCTATCTATCTAGTTGTATGTGACAGCATAGCGTAGCCATACAAATACTATTTTAGGCAGTACACTCCACTCACACACCAAGAAAATTCCTGGGTCTTTCGCAACAGCTTTTATTTCAGTGAATCAGAAGTGGGAGAACTCCATTGCTGCTCCAGAGCTCATTGGATGGAGGGCTCTGTGACATCAGAGAAAGAGCTCAGGTTTCTCTAATGGAGGGGCGGGTTTGTTTTGGGAGAGCAAAGCCAGGACATGCTCAGCGTGTGCTGCATGTAAACACAGCATCCCTTATACAGCGATGCTGGACCTTCTGGGCTCAACCATGCAGTCCAAAAACTCTGCATGCGTACACACACCTACGTCCCTATCCACCCTATCCCCACCAACCAAGAGAAGTGCCTTAATCGTCCAAGGAAAATCATTAATCTTCTCCCACCCTCTTTTCTTTTCCCTTCTCATCAAATTGTGTATGCCACAGTGATCACAGTCACACCACTGTAAAATCAACCCCTTTATTAATGTGAGCGTGAATACGCAGTCCCCCGGGCATCACAAGCAAAGGAAAATGTATCTGGATGTGAATCACTTTACAATTTTGCGCTTCACAGTCAGGGACTTGGGGAAGAAAGCTAATGAAATGTTTCCACAACCAGAGATTACAAGCCTGAAAAACACTCTGAAAGTGACACTATCAGTTGGCAGATGTCTAGGCTTTTTGGCAGATGTCTAGGCTGTATATATATTGTGAAATATCAGTTCATAATGCAGCTCAGTAACTAAGCATTGAGAGCAAAATAAGAACGGGGGGGGGGGGAGCAAGCAGAAAGCGACTGGTTGTGACTGATGCAGCTTGTACGGTAAAGGTTGGAGTACTAGAGTAATCACTAAGGAATGCCCTTATGCAAACAGTGTGCTTCATATTACTATAAATGAGGATCAGTTTAGCTAAGACTTTGCTCTGGGCTCTTGCATGTTGCTAGCCTACGCTTGTCAGGCACAGAGAAGAGAAAAAAAAACATGCCTCTACACCTCAGTCAAAAGCCTTTAAAACAACACCCCACCCATCCACCTCAGGACTTTTCTCTAGTTTAAACTAGTAAGAACTGCATTTCTGAAATAGATCTATGTCACACTAAGATTATATAATCTAATTGGTAAAGATGTTTTTTTCAAGACAGACCTGGTCCTTTATATATGGAATAATAAGCAGAGGGGACTCAGGCAAAACAACAGTGGTAAAATAAGGAAGGCGAATTCAGGCCTTTATGTTTGATCTGCTGTTTAAATCTCAATTTTTGAGATTTCTTTTTTTTACTAACGACCAAAATGATCCTTTTTACACCTTTTGGAACTAGAATATATATCTTTATGACTATATTGATGCCACATAGGCAGTTTTCAACCAGAGGCGTTGGTTTTTCGGTTCAACTACTCTTTAATTGCCGCAAATAGGCAACAGTTAAACAAACCTTTATTAAACTGTACAGGAAATGTTTGGCTCTAATATTGAGCATTGACCTAACAAAAACATTTTTCTTGCCAACCCAATTTGTTCTTCTATCATGTTGCCTAGGTAAAAATATCTGTAATACATCTGTTGATGTCAGTATTACTGATCCACCGTATAAAACTTGAAACAGACGAGAAATACCAGCATTAGTTACAGGCTTATTAGCCTGACAGTCACATGTCAGCCATCAAGAAAATAGTACTACAGTGACATGACTATGCTTACTGCTCAGTACTCGTGCTTTTAGCCAAATGTCAGTAATACTTTGATTTTTTTTCTGCTTAGCTTGCCGATGTTGGCAACCACGAGGTAGCTAGCTATCAAGGTCATAAAACAAAATACAGGAGGTAGCTAACTAGTTAACGTTGACTCTCCCATTGCTTTCGACTGACATAAACTCGCTAGGAACGTCACCCAAAATTACGGATTATGACGCTTGACAGTCAAATCCGCACGCCTAAATATGGCTATGATGTCTAACCATTGGAATATGTGCGCTGACTTCACCAGCCAAGTTAGCTGGCTGGCTAATTGTCTAACCAACTAGTGTGGCAGAGATAGATTGCTAACGGGTGATTTATGATTAACTTGTAGCTAGTTTTGATGAGTGTAATTTCGGTTCTTACCCGAGGATTCCTTCAGGGTAGTTCTTGACTTTCCATGGTGTTCCCGTGTAACCACAGCCGGTCTCGAGGCTGCTGTTGAATCCATAAGTGCTAGCCTTGTTGTCTCTTTTCCTTTTGTTGGGGTGTCCTGCGACCCCAGTACCCACTTGCCCCCCTCCGCTGCCCCTCCCCAACGATGAACGGTTGTTGTGGTTGTTATTAGCTTCCAACGGAATAAAGTCTCGTTGTTGAACTAAATCCCTATCTTTCGTTGAGTTGGACATTTCCTGGTCCCTGGGTTCGCTGTTAGTGACACTGACAGCTCCGTTCTTGCTCGAGATCACGTTACCCAATGTCCCGTTAATGTTCGATTTCGGACTGAGGCTTGACAAACCACCCGTGTTACAGTTATTGAAGTACAGATTCCCCAGTCCTTGTGTCGTTTCCCAAATATGCATCCACAGGCTGTTGGCTGGTCCACGTTGTTCTGGCTGAAACCAAGCAATTCTTGGATCCATCAAACGACACTGCAGGCACACTGCCCCAGAGCAAAGCTCAGTTCGTGTAGCTAAAGCTAGCCAGGTAGCTAGCTCGCTAACCTCTTTACAGCGGACTAACGTTAGCTAGGTAGGTTACTTCAAATTGCTATAAAATATCTGAATCTTACTGCCACCCACGAATTAAAACGAAGATCAGAAAATATAATTATTTGATGGTAGGCGATGTGTTCAATGAAATTATGTTGGCAAAGTTTGGATTCAAGAATGAAGTAAACGTGCGGCCGTTGCCTATCGAAGCGATTCTGACCCTTTTCTTCCGATTGTGGGTCCTCAATGGCGGACAGTGCGCAGCCGCAGATTGGCGCCGTGAAATGGGGATTCGAAAAGGGCGGAGAAAATCTAGTTCTTACGCAAGAGCAGAACATGTTTATTGTTGCGTAACAATGGGCGATTAATGAATTATTTTCAGAGAACATAAGGTGTACACACTGAAATAAATCTGTGTGAGGCTTGTAATAAAAAAGAAAGCTAAACTAGACCAAACTAACATGGTTACTTCATGTCATGACAGGATATTCTATCCATCAGGCTGAACAATTACATTTCCATTATTTCAATGTATGAAAGCAGCAAATCAAAGTGGAGGCTATTTACCAACAGCTGTGCCTTCTCCCTTGCCAATGAAACCACCATTTCTGAACTTTTTTCTAAATCCAAAACCACAACCTGGTCCCTTGACCCCATCCTTGGTTAAGGCATGCCTCCCTGTTCTCTGCCTCCTGGTGGTCAAGATTGTAAATGCATCTCTCACAGTGTTCCTACTCCTTTGAATAATGCCTGGCCCCTGAGATCCTCACAAACGACAGGCCTATCTCAAATCTCCCCTTCCTCGCCAAAGTGCTCGAGTGGGTGGTAGCGTCACAAATCCAACAACACATGGACTTTTGGAACCCCTCCAGGTCGGGCTTCTGGGCTATGCATAACACTGAAACTGCATTGGTAAAGGTAGTGAACGACCTCCTCTCTGCTACAGATGCTGGGAACTATTCCATCCTCATGGACCTGTCTGCAGCATAACAGTCTGTAATAAGATGCTTCTTGGAGTTTCCAGAACACCCCTTGCCTGGTTCCATTCCACTTATATCTATCTGATAGACAACAGTTTGTCTCTCTTGGTAACTGAAGCCCCTGTATCACAAGGTGTCCCACAAGGCTCAGTGTTAGGTCCATTACTGTTTAGTATTTACATGCTACCCCTTGGTCAGATCCTCCATCAATTTGGACTCCGATTTCATTGTTATGCAGATGACACAGATATCTACATCCGCACAAAACCCAACTCCACTCTGCCGTTGACTGTCTCTGTAAAGTGAAAATTGGATGAGCAATAACTTTTTAAAACTAAATGATGACAAAACAGAGCTCATGCTCATGGGCCCAAACTCCCTTATCAATGAACTGGGACAACTTAACGTGAAAATCGACCGCTGGGAGGTCTACATGGGAGGTCAGGAATGAAGAAGCCTCTGCTCTCCAAAAATAACATCGAGACACAACTGAATTTACCCAGGTGTAATCTGGCAAAAGTCAGTTGTGTCTTTTTTGAGAGCAGAGGCTTCTTCCTTCCTGACCTCCCATGTAGGCCAAGTTTGTGCAGTCTCTTTCTGACAGTCTACCCATGCAATCTGACATTGATTGTGGAAAGAGAGGCCTGTAGATCCCTTGATGTTACCCTGGGGTTCTTAAGAGACTTCAATGAACATCTTTCGGTCAGCTCTTGGGCTGACTTTGGTGGGATGACCTGTCCTAGGTAGTTTGCCAGTGGTCTGTAATTTTCGTCGGACAGTGGAATGATGTACTTTGAATTACTTGGAAATGGATTTGTAACCCCTCCCAGAATCATGGGCATCAATAATCTTTCTTCTTAGGGTCTTTTGATCTTTGAATGATGTGTTACCACACACCCATATGGTTAAGACCAAACCAGACCAATTTTCATATATTTATGGAAGGCTGGACCCTCCTAAGTTTCTCTCTAATGTTTTCTAATCATTTGCACTTGTTTTGGTACACCAAATTCTAATTTTAGAAATGTTATGTGATGGTAAAGGTAGGGGTGTACTAACTTTTTCCACATAAGGAAAATGCATTTTTGTTTATTTTAATTGCATAACATTTTCAAAAAAATTGTTTTGTGTGATTTGTTAAATTTGGTAACCTTTATCTGTCAATAGTGTTGAGGTGAAGATTACATATCCATTTGTCCAAATATGTAAAAAAAAAAAAAAATTAAAAAAGAGAACTTTCCAGGGGGTGTACTTACTTTTTCACACGACTGTATCTTACTGACCTTCTGCACCCCTACCTCTTCACTGCACTCCTCACCAAGCGCCGCTCCATGGGAGTGCAGGATTTTAGCAGTGCAGGTCCCCAACTCTAGAACTCCTTCCCTCTCCATGTCAGAGACTCACAACCCATACACATTATAGTCCACACTAAAGACACCTCTTCACACAGGCTTACCTGGATTCTCTGTTGTCTTAGCCTTTACCTCCGTCTAGTTCACTTCCATGGTTAGTCTGTCATGTTTAGTGTCCTTTTATATACTTATTTGTATGTGATTTTAAAGTTTTTTGTATCCTGCTGATTTTCTTGTATATAAAGTGAGTGTCGTGAAAATATCAAAACAAGGTAATCGATTTACTTTCAGCAATCAAAATCATCATGTCAACTAAATTACCTTATAAATGGTTGGTGAGTTCTGCTTTATTCATGATCAGTTGACACTGGGAAGAAAAAAATAAAGACATGGCCTTGTCATACATTCGCAATGGCAAATGCCTGCAGGCAGTAGAGCCATGGCAAACCAGAGGTCAAGAAACACTGGGCCTGTCAATCTAATTTTCCATGACAGCACATCATGACACCAGAGTCATGACATGGGGTCAGTTAGCAGATTCTTGTGTGAGAAGCACATGAATACTATAACTGGTCATTCCTAACGGAGGGCTACAGTATGATATTGTGTGTGACGTGAGAGTTGGTTGATAAAGATGTGTAAAATAAACCATTATATTTTCTGTCAGTTTCTTTAAAATACAGCACATTGAAATGTACTTTTATACATAAAGTTCAATGTGTCCCAATGTATTGCAACAAATTCATTTACAATAGCGCACATCTTTTTTTCTCTCTTTTTGTACACAAAACTATGTAAACACTCACTTACCAAAGAAAATAGTTACTCATTTCAGACAGAACGTTAAAACAAAAAATTAAGAAAACCAACATGAAAATCAGATAAAGGGATAGCTCACTCCAAAAAAACTGATTTTGGACTGAACTGTCCCTTTAACGAGGGTCGATTAGGGAATTCCCTTCCACCCCCATTCCATCTGTTCTGTCTCAAGGCTCTATGGGCAACTCTGGGTCCATTGTATAGTATATTCTTAGTCATTTTCATCTCATGTCAGCCAGATGGTGTAGTAGTGTTGGTCTGCTGTCATTTTTTCGCCACAGTCTCCAGGTAGCCAATAAACCTTCTTAAGTTGACTTTGATGTTGTTTAGCACACACAGCTGCTCAGGGCTGTACTTCCCCTTCCCCTCTTTACGAATCTGTACACAGAGCACATACAATAGAGAACAGCAATTAAAAAGATGACAACACAATTTGCATAAATAATGCATAGAAAACTGTTCCTAATGATGGGCTACAGCTCTATTACCTTAGCCTTGAAGATGGGTTGAAGAGCCTTCAACGCAGATAGTAAGTTGATGTTTTTAGCTGCTCTCTCTGCCTCGTCTCCATCCGCAAAAACATCAAACAGAGCATCCAGGGCCTCTCCACAAACAACAAGGTTGGCGTCCTTTGTAGCAACTTGGAGTAAGGCATTGCCAATCATCTATAAAAAAATATATATATTATAGTGTTATTATATCATGGTCACAAAGCCAAGATGGGTTCAACCATAAAGAAAAGAGGAACAAAAATAGTTAACTCTGAAGTAATCATTAACGATCTAAAAACACGTCATAGTAAATAAACTAAGGATGAAAAGAATGAAGTGCCTGCAGAGAGTCAGCTGTCCCCTTCTCTTTAGCCAGCGTGCTTCCTGTGATGCCAAGGATGGCCAGGCCATTCACCCTCACACTGACTACGTCACAGCGGGTCGCCGCCTCGCTCAGGCTCATCAGCTGCTGGGGGGTCACACACTGGCAACACACACACACACATAAACAATGAGTCCAAGACAGTCACATCGGGATAGTGCTGTGGTATTGTATAAACTGGCAAGACAGTTGACAGTAAGGCTAGGTTAAATGTACTTCAGAGGGAAACCCTCCACTGCCTGAGTCAGCTGTCTTACCTCTGGGATTTTCATATAGGCTATGATCTGTAAGAGGGATCGCATGGCACTGGTAACTGCCTCAAGGAATTCCTCCTCCTTAGGGATCTCTGAGTAAACAAATTAACCAAAAATGTATTATGAATGAGACAATTACACTCATTTTTGTTAAGGTCATTGCTGTAAAAGAGAATCAACCTACCTAGTCAACATGTCTAGTAAAATGTGGGTTTAATACAAATAATTAAGAGATGGTACGACATGTAGATCTAACCTGGAGCACTGAAGACCAGTGTGGACAGGTGTTGTGCGACAGCCTGAAGAGCGGCTGCTCCCCCTAGGGACTCAGCATCCATAGTAGACAGCATGTTGTGAAGGCACGTCAGGGCCCTGTGCTGTACCCGATGCATCCTGGGGGAAAATGCACTTTCGTCAACTTCTGGAGGCATGTAAGTAGAGATGTGGTAAATAAAGAGTACACCAGTAATGGTGCCATACATTGACGCATATTGGTTCAGTGTTACTAGGATCATGACAAACCTCTCAAATTATCTAGTATATCACAGAATATATAGTGTCTCATTATTGAAGGGCAAAGAAAATGACACAATGCTAGACAGATAATTACTTTTTCATCAAGATCTTCCAGGTGGGATTGTGACGACATACGTCTATGGCTTCGCTGCTGGGGAACTGGGTCTTCTTGAGAACCTTGAACATATAGAGACATGGATGGTTATCCCCTTCATACAGTGTAGTGGGTATAACAGAAACAGTAGGAACACAGACTAGTCTAGTACCATGACATTAGTTATTAAAAATGTTGCATGTGAAAACAGAGGGAACATTAAAAAAAATACAAACATTAGAACTGAAGTGAAACAATTATGCTAGGTGAGGAAAGAAATCCCCCACACCTTCTCTGGGATGTTGTGGTTGATCAGGGCCCCGTGGACCTCAGCCGACAGACACATTGGGGACAGAAGGCTGGTGTTCCCTTCAGAGAGGCCGTCAGGACACATCTCACTCTCATCGCTGCTTGATGCCTCCTCCCACTCATCATCTGATGGGTCTACAAACAAACACATATGAAATGAGTCACAACAGCTGCCGTATAACTCAAAAGCAACTAAATCTATATTCAAGGAAAGACTTCATTTGAGCATCAGACAAAAGTAAACATGCGGTCCTCTTATTTATGAACCAGACAGCTGTGTCAAACAGTAATGCTAATGAAAACACCCCCCCCCCCAGGTCAGTACTGCTCTGCTGCCCAAATACTGCTGCCCACAGCACTCACCATCAGAGCAGCACATGTTGACGATGATCTCCAAGGACGTCTGCTGGGCTGTCAGCAAGGCCGTCGCCTCCCTCAGCTCCTCCTTGCCCCTCTGGAGAAAGAAAAGCAGACTATTGACACTGCAGCAGGGACACAGCCACCTCCTACGTCCCTGAGTAAACCCTGCTGTATGTGTCCCTCTCTCCCTGCCTGCAGAACAAAGCAGTATCTCCCTGAGGAGAGGGCCACTACAGCTCTGAATACCAACTGTAATGCTATGTACTGCTTCATCAGTATTCAGCATTTAACAGTGAGGAGGAGTCAGGTACATACTCTGAATATTAAAAACGGAAAAATGCAATACTCTTTACTCACTTTGAATCTCTATAACCATAACTCAAAAGGGTTGATGGGTTTGTTTGAGTGAAAAAGGACAGGACTTACAGGCAGGAGGTCGGAAAAGTCTTTATCGATCTTAGTTGCCTTTACATTCCTCCTCGGCCCATCCCCCTCGTCATCCTCCATCTCCTCTACAGCCATATCCCCTGCAGCTGCCTGCTGGTCCTCCATGTTCCCTGCCTCTGAGGCAGTGGCACTGCAGGCCACCTCAGCCTGGCGGAGCTGGGGTATTAGCGTGCCAGCGTCCAGCTCCAAGCACTGGGACAGGGTGGCCACCAGGGCGTTAAGGGTCTGGGCCTGGCTGGCCGTGGGCAGGCTGCTCTTCAGGTTCCACACTGACCCTGTCAATTGACGGAGCACAAAATGAGCACTGGAATCAGACTAGTTATTTAGTTAGGCTATTAACAAACTGCTTCCAACCCCTGACTAAGGGTATTTGAGCAACAAATGCCGTTAGTCAGAGAATGAATGCGGAGTCAGTTGTTCCTCACGTGACCGGTTGACATTGTGAGGTAAAAATACATCTGTAAATAAATGTGACAACAGAGGTTGTAGCCATACCTGCAGCCAGTGTCCTGAGCAGTGTGTGAGCCATGCCCGTCTGTGAGGATAGCAGCACACTCTCCAGAGTCCCTAATACAGCATTGTTCATACTACACAGCAACTCTGCGTTGTCCTCAGTCACTGTGTGCAAACAGTGGGCTAAAGACAAAGAGGGAGCAGGGACTTACTACAGAATACATAATACAATATTTTAAATGGTGAAAATACTAATTAAAGTTGTGTGAAAGTTGGTTTGATAATGAGACTAACCTGCAGACAGAGCCAGCTTGATGTTGTGAGTGTGTCGCTCCAGACACTGTAGGATAACATCCAGAATGCCTGCTTTGTTGAACACAGAGAGTGCCTGGCTACTGCTCTCACTGACAGACAGGGTGATGACACAACAGGAGAGTATGGTGTGAAAGAACCACAGAAACATTGGCAAGCTAACAGAATTAAATGTAATGTCGGATCTCTATGGGTAGGCTACTCGACGCATGTCGAGATCACTAGGTGGACCAATGAACGTAGGTTGACCGACCAGGTGACATTTGTGTTACTACTACTGTTACTAATACATTTACAACTTTTTTATTTTCTTACCAGAGATTCCACAGCAAGTTAACTGCTTCATTGGCTACATCTTCGACTGTGTTTTTCTGCCCTTTTAACGAGAGGGCAGCATTGGTCTCAAACCCAGCACAGCACTGTGGAGAAACAGTACTGGGGTTCAGAAACTATGAAAACACCAGATGTGTATTTGAGTATCTAGTATTTAATATACTGTTTATAAGTGTATTTTCAAATACATTAAAATATTAAACTACTTGTCTTTTCAAATAAAAGATAGCTAGGCCTCTCTTTATACTTACTTTGAATGCATGTGAAAATAATTGAGATATTTTAAAACAGTATTTGAACCCAGGTCTGGAAAACACTATAAAACAGATATGCATTGATGTGACTAACCATTAAGGAATGGAGGTAGAGTGCATTAGGAAAGCATTCAGACCCCTTGACTTTGCCAAAGTGTGTTACGTTACAGCCTTATTCTAAAATTTATTAAATTATGTTTTTACCTCATCAATCTATACCCAATACTCCATAATGACAAAGCGAAAACAGGTTGAGAAATTGTAAAAATAAAACTAGAACGAATTCAGACCCTTTGCTATGAGACTGAAAATGTTGCTCAGGTGCATCCTTTTTCCATTGATTATCCTTGAGAAATTAATTTGACTGGATTTCAAAAGGCACACACTATATAAGGTCCCAGAGTGGACAGTGCATATCAGAGCAAGAACCAAGCCATGAGGTCGAAGGAATCGAGTCACAGATCTGGGGAAGCATACCAAAAAAGCATTGAAGATCCCCAAGAGCACAGTGACCTCCATCATTCTTAAATGGAAGAAGTTTGGAATCACCCATACTCTTCCTAAAGCTGGCCGCCCGGCCAACCTGAGCAATTGGGAGAGAATAGCCCCTGGTCAGAGAGGTGACCAACACCCTGATTGTCACTGACAGAGCTCCAGAGTTCCTCTGTAGAGATGGGAGAACCTTCCAGAAGGACAACCATCTCTGCAGCACTCCACCAATCAGGCCTTTATGGTAGAGTGGCCAGACGGAAGCCACTCCTCAGTAAAAGGCACATGACAGCCCACTTGGGAGTTTGCCAAAAGGCACCTGAAGACTCTTAGACCATGAGAAACAAGATTCTCTGGTCTGATGAAACCAAGATTGAACTCTTTGGCCTGAATGCCAAGCATCACGTCTGGAGGAAACCTGGCACATTCCCTACGGTGAAGCATGGTGGTGGCGGCATCATGCTGTGGGGATGTTTTTCAGTGGCTGGGACTGGGAGACTAGTCAGGATCGAGAGAAAGAAGAATGGAGAAAAGTACAGAGAGATCCTTGATTAAAACCTGCTATAGAGCGCTCAGGACCTCAGACTGGGGCGAAGGTTCACCTTCCAACAGGACAACGACCCTAAGCACACAGCCAAAACAACGCAGGAGTGGCTTCGAGACATGTCTCTGAACGTCCTTCAGTGGCCCAGCCAGAGCCCAGACTTGAACCTGATCAAACATCTCTGGAGAGACCATAAAATAGCTGTGCAGAGACGCTCCCCATCCAAACTGAAAGAGCTTGAGAGGATCTGCAGAGAATGGGAGAAACTCCCCAAATACAGTTGTGCCAAGCTTGTAGTGTCATACACAAGAAGACAGAGGCTGTAATCGCTGCCAAAGGTGCTTCAACAAAGTACTGAGTAAAGGGTCTGAATACTTATGTAAATGTGATTTTAAATTTAATTAGCAAACATTTCTAAAAAACAGTTTTTGCTTTGTCATTATGGGGTAGTGTGTGTAGATTGAGGAAGGGAATAAAAAATAAACATTTTTTTTTTAGAATAAGGCTATAACGTAACAAAATCTGGAAAAAGTACAGGGGTCTGAATACTTTCCGAATGCACCTTATGTAGGTGCTTCACTTTTCAGACATGCACACTATGAAATATGTTGTTCAAAATGTGAAAAAACGTAACCTTTGTGCAGCAGAGGCACACCCATAAATACATCAACTTTAAGGTGCCGTTCATGGGAATGATTTACGAGGGAAGGCCTCACCTCTCGAAGCAGAGCAGTCAGAGGAGTCATGACGTCCTGTTTCACCATGTCCTCACACACCTCATAACCCCCACAGGCACTGAGGTTCCTGATGTGAGAAGAACACATCACTCAGTCTTTGAACAATAACCATTACATCAGTGCTAACAGTTAATTGAGGGTGTGGTATTTCAAGAGGACTCTCTGTGTCCGTTTAGCATGCCAAAGCATCAGTCAATAACCTACTTCTGTCTTACAGCACATAATGGCTTCAACTACCCATCTACATTCACACCTAACATTTAGAACAAGCAATATCTGAAAGGCTTGATCCAGACTGCACACAATCCCTCTCACATCTCTCAGGGGGGCTGTTAGGTGGCTACTACTGGGTAGTGAACATCTCTGTGGGAGGCTAAGGGCTTACCTGAGTGCCCCTGTGGCAGTCTCCCTGACGGGCAGGCTGCGGTCCAGCAGTAGGGGCCCGAGACGTCTCACCGCATCCTGCTGGAGGAAGCCTGGGATGGTCTGGCTCTGCTGCACCACACGTGATATGCTGGCACATGCAAACTCACGCACATCTGCACTGGGACTCTGCAACTAAACACATACAGTATACACAGGGGTTAATTGGATATTCACTTTTTCATACCATCTCTGTGTTCTTTTATCTTCCAGTTGTATAGATGGGGAAACACTGTTTTGTGGCACTGAAGTAGATTTGACCATGTTCTGAACAAAAATATAAAACGCAACAATTTTACTGAGTTACAGTTCATAAGGAAATCAGTCAATTGGGCTCCCAAGTGGCACAGTGGTCTAAGACGCTGCATCTCAGTGCTAGAGGTGTCACTACAGACAAACTGGTTGGAATCCAGACTATCACAACTGGCCGTGATAGGGAGTCCCAAAGGGCGGCGCACAATTGGCGAAGCGTCGTCCGAGTTTGACAGGTGTAGGACGTCATTGTAAATAAGAATTTGCTCTTAACTGACTTGCCTATTTAAATAAAAGGTTAAATTAAAAAAAATACAAACATTTTAAATAAATTAGGCCCTAACCTACGGATTTCACACGACTGGGCAGTGGATCCACTGGGGAGCCAGGCCCAGCCAATCATAATGAGTTTTCCCCAACAAAGGGGATTTAATAGTCAGAAATACTCCTCAGTTTCATCCGCTGTTCTAGTGGCTGGTCTCAGACAATTCCACAGGTGAAGAAGCCGGATGTGGCCAGTTTGACGTACTGACAAATTCTCTAAAACGACATTGGTGGCGGCTTATGATAGAGAAATTAACATTAAATTCTCTGGCAACAGCTCTGGTGGAAATTCCTGCAGTCAGCATGCCAATTGCACCCTCCCTCAAAACTTTATATATCTGCGCCATTGTGTTGTGTGACAAAACTGCACATTTTAGAGTGGCTTTTTCTTGTCTCCTGCACAAGGTTCACCTGTGTAATGATCATGTGGTTTAATCAGCTTCTTGATATGCCACACCGGTGGATGGATTATGGATTATTTTGGCAAAGGAGAAATGCTCACTAACAGGGATTTAAACAACTTCTGCACAAAATTAGACAGAAATACACTTTGTGCATATGCAAAAAACTTTTGTGATCTTTTATATCAGCTCATGAAACATGGGACCAACACTTCACATTAACATTTTAGTAATTTAGCAGACGCTCTTATCGCATCTGCTAATGTTGATTTTGTTGATGTTGTCCACCCACAACAGATGCAATCAGGACACGCAGGTTGAAATATCAAAAAGAACTCTGAACCAACTATATTAATTTGGGGACAGGTTGAAAAGCATTAAACAAATTGTAGCAATTTAGCTAGCTTGTTGTTGCTGTCCTGGGATATAAACATTGGATTGATATTTTAACTGAAATGCACAAGGTCCTCTTCTCCGACAATCCATCCACAGATAAATGGGTAAACCAAGTTAATTTATAGTAATCTTTGCTCCTTCGCGCATCTTCTTCTTCTTCTTCTTCTTCTGACTTTATATGTCAGTTGGCAACCAACTTTAAGGTGCATTACCACCACCAACTGTACTGGAGTGTGGACCTCTGTTCATCTTTCAATCACCCTCCTAAAAACCAATAAGGAGATGGGAGAGGCAGGACTTGCAACGAGTCACAAATAGAATTATCATGCTGATCACACCACTCGAGTCGAGTGAGCTGCAAAATAAATGTACACATACATGTTATTCAATCATTGCACCCACACTGCTCACGAGGGTTTGCATTGCCAGGCGCTAAAATGGAACTTGGTTCTATTTGTGGCGCTCAACTCGCTGCAAGTCCTTCCTCTCCCATATCCTCCTTGGTTTTTAGGAGCATATACACGTAGGTGATTGAAAGATGAACTAAGGTCCACGCTACAGTCAGTCAGTTGTGGTAATGCACCTTGTTGAAGTTGGTTGCCATATAAAGTCCAAAGAGGTAAACAAAGCAAGAAGAAAGGAGAGATTACTAGAAACGAATTCGGTTGAGCGTTTTATCTGTAGATTAGTCGGACTAGAGGACCTTGTGCATTTCAGTTAAAGTAACAACCCAATGTTTATATCCCAGAACAAATTAGCTAGCAACAGCAAGCTAGCTAAATAGGACAAATTGCTTTTCGACCTGTCCCCAAATTAATATAATTGGTTCAGAGTTTGTTTTGATATTTCAACCTGCGTGGCCTGATCGCGTCTGGGCAAAATCAACTTGCCCGCAACAGCGCGTGCGGTCTGGTCAGCATGTTACATGTGTACATTTATTTTGCGACACGAGCGGTGTGGTCAGCATGACACAGTAATGAGTTCATACATTTTCCTCGTACTGGTTGCGTTTATATTTTTGTTCAGTTGAATATTAAAAAGGGTGGGGGAGCACATTTGAGCATTATTATAAAAATGTAATAACACTTGTTCATCTGCGGGAAGGTCCTTTTGAAGACATTTAATTTGTCCTATGGAAACATTGGTAAACAACCTTGACATGCCTATGAATAGCAGAACTGACCGGTAAGCTTTTCTAACAACATATGATCCATTAGACTGAAACAATGCAGTACTATGATAAGATCTTGAGGCTCTTACCTTCTCCAATAATTCCCCAGCTGGAGAGTCGACTCCATCACATACTTCACCGTGGTCCTCTTCCACTTCCTTTACAGCAGTTACCGACAGTCCATCTGCGTTGAACTGTGGACGTCTAAATTTGTTTGTCTTACTTTTACCCATAACTTAATTCGATGAAGTGCTAATCAAGGCGCGATATATCATGTAATAGGCTGTCAAACTCTCACGTTCCACATTATTTTAAGCCATGTGGAACATCCGTTGAGATTCGTCGGGTGCCGTAAAATGGTGCTTACTCTCGCAAAGCAGAGGGGGTGTCGTATTTGTCGCAAAGACAGGGCCCCGTTTTTAAACTTTAAAGATTAATCCTTCTACTCCCTGCTAATTAAACGTATGAATACAATAAAAGTATAAAATAAAATTACACATTGAGGATATATACTTTCAAACAAGTTGTATACACATTCACAATCTGGAGCAAAAGTATAGCTCAGTCTACAGGTTGCAACCATATACTACAGTAAATCACAGGAAACACATCTTCACAAGTATTTATTAAGTATATAACAATTAGCTTAAAAATATAAAGATTTACCTAAAACAAATGCATGTCATTATTAGAAATAAACACATCTGAACTCATGGCGAATTAGCTGTGTCAAAGGGTGTGAGCCCAGAAGCAGCTTTAAGGGAGACCGTAACACTGACTGAGATGCTGTTAAAAATGTGTTTGATGTCCTCTCCCCTCACAATTCTTCATTCATATGTAATGGAGCACAACATAATCACCCCTCAGTGTTTCCCCAATCTCCTTCCTTACGTTGTTTCAGATCCCCCAAACAGGATTCTGATTCTTGTGTCAGTCTGTCGTTCAGTGGCAATCAACATAGTGATTAAGAACACTTTATTTTCCCAAACCCCCAAGAGTTTGTGGTTATTGGATGTGTGGCCGTGGTTTGAGAATTAGTTTCCCAGTCTGTAAAAGATAAATAACCATCAAAGTGAATACAATGCACAGGCAATAATTCCAAATCAATTAAATGATGTAAGGGATGACCAAAAACGTGACAGCTGGATTGTATTGATTAGGAATTAAGGTAACCTCAACATCAAAGATGACTTATGCAACTTACATCATCACAGGACATGTTGTATTCTGCTAAAACCGTCCGACAGCGAGCTGCAATACTTGAAGAGAGTGAGTTAAAGGAGAATTGTGCCATTTATGAAATAAATCTATATTTTTTATGTAAATGGAAGTTATAGAAGGGTCTAAACTTTTCTTGTGATTTGGCTTGTTTTTGAGAAACTTACTACAAGCACAATTCACTTTATCATTGCTTGTTGTGCAGTATCATGGCACACAAAAGACATGAACAAAAGCTTTAAAAAAAAAACACCCAAATACATCCTTTTGGAAACTAACACGCTCTCTGTATAGCGATGTAGGTCGTTAGATGTTGTACACATTAAATTGTGTCATTTCAAACTTTAACCGCAACATTATAATCCATTTTGGTCGAGTAGCACCTTTTCCCCCACGCAATTGTGCAGGCCGAGCGTGTCTCTATAGTACACGGACATAACACGTGCAGCACAGCTGGTAGAATAAACGTATCGAGTCGCAAACAATGGAATATAACGTTGCGGATAAAGTTCAGAATGACAATTTCACGTGTACATCATCTAACAACCTACATCACTATACTGAATTCTCCTTTAAGGAAGTAGTGATACTGTTTGGATGGTAAATGACAGCTATGGACCTGGTGGCCTTGTTTGTAATCATACGGAATAAATTCAATGTGGAACTTTAAACAAGAGGAAGGATACATTGATGGTGCAACGACTCGTTTATGTATTCCTGCGAAGAACAGGGCGATCAAAGTGATGCAGCTGATGGTGAAGAACGGATGGTTCCACAGTGATGAGAAGAAAGACACCTGAGAAAGACAACAGCCAGAGGTACAGAGAGATTAGAAAGGCCAAGAAACACAATCAAACTAAAAAAAAAATCACAAACACACTGATCTGCGTGAATGGTATCCTACTTTAGCTCATACACAATCAAGCTGCTATCACAAACATACTGACCTTCTGTGTGTCAGGGTCTATCAACCAGTTCCAGGCTCCAGTCGCGGTACAAACAGAGACCACTATTAGCATCACTGAAACAAATGTGAGACATTGAATTACAAGTGGTAGGATAATGTAAGAAAATACAAAAATACTCAGGCTTGGAGGTCATTTACTCATTAAATGTTATTGATTATCGTTTGACAGTTGCAATGTAGTCATTGATTATGGTTAGACAAGAGTTGGAACTGAAAATACTTACTTCGCCACCTCCCCGTTGCAGGTTGCAAACAGGAGACGTATTCTGTCAATCTTCTCTCAAAGGCTTTTAGGTCTGCAAAAAACAAGCAACACATCAAAGCATTCATATACATTTCTACCCATGTTCTTGATCAAAACCATACAGAAGGAACATACCATATCATATCTGTGTGTGCAGTCCCGAAAGTAAATCGAGCACACTTGCATAGTTAAGGATCTGATTCCACTGAATTGCCATTGGAAGAGGACGCTTGCAAAAACTTCTGACAGTGTACAAAACGACTGAATTATGTTTAGTTTGCACTGGCAAAACAAGCCTAGAGTTATAGTTAATGACCTTCAGGGATAACCTGGACATGAATAGAATCAATCAAATCGGGTAACATATGCGGATTGTTTCTGCCGGGCTTAACAACTACCGGTATGCTAACAATTTATAGCATAACTAGCCGACTAATTAGATCTTGTGCAGCTAACAAGCCTTCTTTATGCGAATTTCTTTCGTACAAGTTAATGTCGAACCACCGAAGAGGGATATCAGCAAAACTATGTAATTAGCTTTTGTATTGATTCATTTACCAATGAACGTCCTTTAAGTCAAAACGTTAGCCTAGCTAGTTTAGCTCCGTCACCACGGCTGGCTAATCAAGCTAGCAAACGACTCAAGTTCATTGCAAAGGCACGTTTGTCATCGTGGGCTTTGACTTCAAAGCGAAACTTCAATTATAATAACATGCATTATGATTTGTGAAAATAAATGAATTTGCTTGCCATGTTGACTACCTTCGGCTTGTTCCAAGGAATTCATTGTTGTTACTCTCCGGCTGGTGTTTGTGTAAGCTAGCTAGTTCTCCTGGCCAATGGGGACCAGGAAAAAAAATCTTAACGTGGATTGGACGATTTCGAAAAATGTACTGTGGTTGGTTTAAACAAGCAGCTACGTCGCGACCACTCAGGTTGGTACTTCAGATATTATCTGAAAGTAGGTCGCAGAGACTAAATAACCATTGAATATGTATTTATTTAAAATCGTGTTTATTGAGTGTTCAAAGACAGCACAATAAGCTCTGGTGAAATAATTGTTTATATTGACAGATTACATAATGTGTCTTATAAATCTAACTGATCTCATTAAAAACCTTGTGAGGAATCGTTGGTCTATGTAGCAGAACCTAGATTTGCCTAGGCTACTATTACAATTACATCATATTAAATATGAAATGTTACAGGCAATCAAGTTCTTAAATAGTGTAGCCAGCTTGGGAACCAGCTTGTTTGCCAACAACACATTAAGCATTTCCTTCAGCACTTTATCCACATCATCATCAGGTATGTCTTTCATATCCAAAACATCAACACCATCCTGGTTGTTGTAGGTGACCTCACTGAAGGTCCAGCCAATTAGGGCTCTGAATCCTGTAGCTGTCTGCAGTGAGCAGATGGATCTGTTGGTGAAAAGAGACTTTGGATCTGTCTGAAGGCAGTTTGACGTTTCTAGGAAATTATCAACCCCACGGGGAACCAGGGTAAAGTCGTAGATCTTCTTGGTTGTGCTCTTGTCTACCAGAGGCGAGTTGGTAAAGGCATCATTGAGAACCAGAGGCTTTAGGCCAGTTTTCTCCAGGGTCCACATGTCTCCATCTTGTATGAGACGGAAGACACCAGGTTATTGTGTCTGGTCCCTCCCGGAGACGAGCTCAAGAGGGTGCCATATTTGAGAGGATACACCAAAGCTCACGTCTGCAATGTAAGCAGTCCCATCAATGACTACCTTGTTGATGAGGTGAGAGTCTATGGGGCCGAACTGGTTTGTGGTGGTGTTGTAGACTCTTGAACTCAGTGTTACTGGATTATAACCCATCTCTTTTAGCACCCAAGCAAAGAGGAGGTTATTATCAAAAAACACTGCAGCCTTGTGGTGTACATTGAAACTGTTGTACATTTCCGATACACTGATTCATAGTATGTGGTAGATTCTTCAACTCCTTCCAAAATCTATAGCCTAAGCATCTAAGATTTGCCATTGCATAACCGACCGTGTATCAAACCCAGGTTGTCCATGTAACTCAAGACAGCATTAGCTCTCTGAATTTAAGCCTTAGCCTATAGGCATTAGGCTAGGGTGTTAGACAATTTATATGTATGATTTCCCTGGGATGTTCCTGCGACAACCTCCTGAATGAGGTTCCTGCTCCTGGCCGCGTAGGAGCACCTAGTCCTACCACGTCAAAAGTGTAAAGTAGGAAGTTTGCGTAGCCCATGCACTGACAAGTCATGAAACCGCTCGCTGTTCCCTCCAAGAATTTCACTAGCTCCGCCCAAGGACGTTGTTTAAAAAATAGTAACAGCCTGCCACACCGATTAATTAATTCAAGCATTGAAGCTGGACAAACGAAAAGATTGCGACGTTATAACGCCAATGCGTTCATGACGCTAATGTAGCCAAACGTCAATGTAGCATTATCAAGTAATAGGCAAGTATGGCTACAGTAGACGTGATGAGGTTGCAGGTTGTTACATGTTATACACTGCTTGTTGTTATACAAGTTCCATACTTTAATTAATTGACCTTCACATTTTATTTTCAGTGAAATGGAAAAGGCGCGAATATGCACGTTTTTCATAACCGATGGCAGTGGATACTTTGGTTTCCGGTAAACCCGTCAGAAGATAAATATTGTACATTATTTGTTGCTTGTACATAGTGTTAATCTCATCAATACACAATAAAACTTGTACATTACCAAGTGAATGTGCAAAATAATTCGGTAACAGTAGTTCTAAGCCCCACTAGGGGGGGTTATCATACCAGTTATTAAAAGTATGTTATTCATTTATGTTTACGTAATTTATCAGACGATTTACTGTTAGTGCATCCTGGTACCCCGTGGGAATCGAACCCACAACCCTGGCGTTGAAAGCGCCATGCTCTACGATCTGAGCTACACGATACTTATTTTCTGTAGCCTATTCATTCTGTGTTACATAATAAAGTGGCAGAACCTTATCACCCCATCAATGTAATCCCTATTCACACCAAATTGTTGTGATTTTACTAATGGTAGCTTCATAAGCAGTGCTTGACATGGGCAGGAGCTCACCGGAGCTGAGTACCGGCACCTCAAATGTTCTACTGGTTGAGCTTCTGTTCCTCTTATAGAATATTAGCTCAAAACTATTGTGGAGCTCCTGCACCTAAATACAAACAGTACCCAGCCTAGAGGTTCCAGAGGACATTTGATTCCTAGGGGAGGTATTCGTGAATATGCTCAGGTGGTGAAGGCAGTCACTGGCATGGACTGTGTTTTCCACATCGCCTCCTACGTCGCATGTTGTCAGGGCCTGTGTAGAGGCTGGAGTCTCCAGGCTTGTCTACACCAGCACCTTCAACGTAGTGTTCGGAGGCAAAGTCATTGAGGGTGGTGATGAAAGCCTCCCCTACCTACCTTTCCATCTCCACCTTGACCACTACTCCAGAAGCAAGTCGGTAGCTGAGTTTGCCGTGATGAAAGCCAGTGGTACAGAGCTGAAGGATGGGACAGGTGTGTTGAGGACCTGTGCTCTGCGTCCAGCTGGTCTATACGGGCCTGGCGAGCAGAGGCACCTGCCCAGGATCGTTGGGTACATAGAGAAGGGGATATTCAGGTTTGTGTATGGAGATCCAGGAAGTTTAGTGGAGTTTGTCCATGTAGACAACCTGGTGTCGGCACATGAACTGGCTGCAGAGGCTCTGACATCAGAGCACCAGCACCACTTTGCTGGACAACCTGGAGGAGGTTGTGCAGTGGTTCAAGAGTCGAGGTCATGGAAGAAAACCTAGTGGTTCACGTCTCCAGCGACTGATACTAGATGGCCTTCTATTAGTAGCTCTGGCCCTCACATACCTCCCAGTGGTTGGCAGTTGATCAGCAGGCAGTAATAAGGTGATACATCTCAATGGCACATTTAAATGTTGAAACTTGTGCTATACTAGTGGTGATAAATTGTTTGTCTTCTTCTTTTATTAATTGCACGGTTGGCAGTTTGCAATAACACAACAGAATATTATTAACCTGAAATAGACCTGTTGAAATTAAAGACCACATACCCTTGTCTTAATAAACAACCATGTTTTGTGTAAATTCCAACAATAGATATACCTAGTTAGATATACTATTGCTAACTTTTGTCTTATATTGGCAATTGTTGGACTCAATGCATTTTGTTTTTGGCAGGCATTTAAAGCCAGAATGGAATGTTTGTTTTAATTTGTTCCTGTCCATGGAAGTACCTGACCATAGTCCACTAGCCAAATACAGTATTTACATAATGATTCCCTAAACCTGATTATGCATAAGAGACATCTCTTGGTGCAGATGTCTCTATTGGTACCAAAAAAAAATTGGTCCCACTTTAAATGAAGTACAACTCATAAAGGCTTTATAAAGCATACATAAAGACTTCACAAGCACTACATAAATGCTTCAAAAATCATTTATAAGCATATGTCATAAATAGTGTATAAAGAGTGACATAACCATTCCCACTGTAGGATGAATTGCCAAATGTAACAACACACTATGTATGTTTATTCATTTTGTCAATGAAATTTCCCCCCCGGGGGATCAATAAAGTACCTATCTATCTATCTATACACCATTTAATGAATATGACATACGCTTATATATTATTTGTGATGCATTTATGTAGTGCTTATGAAGCCTTTATGTATGCTTTATAAAAGCCTTTATTTATTTAACAAGTCAAGTCCTTTAAGAACAAATTCTTATTTACAAGGACTGCCTATACCCCGGCCAAACCCTCCCCTAACCCGGACGACGCATGGCCAATTTTGTGCCGCCCTTTTGGACTCCCGATCACGACTGTATTTGGTTGTGATACAGCCCGGGATTAAACCTGGGTCTGTAGCCTTAGACCACAGTGCCATAGACCGCTGCGCCACTCAGGATGCCACTAAATGTTGTATTTCATTTAAAGTGGGAACTGACATTTACTTTGTTCCCTTTTTCCTGATTTTGTTTTTTCATCTCAATTGAAGATGGTAATAAGAAACATGACGGATAATGTATTGTAACGTTTAACAGATAAGATTTATTTATATACTGTATAACTTTGAAATGTTTCATGATGACTGACACAGATGTTTTGTCAATGTGTGATATATTTATGCTGCTGAATTCCTAACCTTTCTTGTTGTTTTGTGAACAAATCATAATGGGGAACAATAGTTTGTTGTTATTTGTAATAATATTTCCTATAAGGGATATTTTTCTTTATTTTAGTTGGATAATGTTCTTAATAAAATACATGACCAGCCTATGATTTGTGTTTGTAATGAGTTGCACAAAGTGAAGCCTAACTTCATAACAAATTGGGGACAAGTCTAAGCTTAATCACCACACATTATAACAACTCTTTTGTAAATGATAAAAGATCAATATTTTGCTGTCAAGAATAAAATCATAGATGCGAGTCATGCGACAAATAGATAGATAGATAGATAGATAGATAGATAGATAGATAGATAGATAGATAGATAGATAGATAGATAGATAGATAGATAGATAGATAGATAGATACTTTATTGATCCCCGAGGGGAAATTTCTTAAGTGCTGCATAATCTTGGTGGCAAAGCCCTTTGTTGATAGACAGAAGAGAAGCCTTCGCTGCTTTCGGCATCTAAACTGTGATACATTGTGTCCAGCACTTAAACTTTGATACGTGTCCAGCATGCTCTAGAAACAATCCATTATAAATTCAGTGAAGCTGTTTCTGTCCCGAAACCAAAAAGGGCAAAGGAAGTTGGGCCAGGTGAGACTGGTCCTTTGTGCAGTTTTTCTAAGTCTGAGATGAATGCAGCCGTACTCTCTCGGGACTATTATTTTTCAAACCCAGGCACCCCCTTGCTGAGTTGGTCGCAATCATTGTTTCGCTCCAGCATTAACCACATTCCAGAGAGGCGGAGTGCACCCGGTCCACTTCCTCGCATTCCTTCTCCACAAACGAGTCCCTTGCGCTAAATTGTGTTTAAAACTTGTTTTGTCGCACTCTGTGTATTTTAATACGTACGGTGTGGCTGTTAGTGGTGTATTGCAATATTTTCTTGACTTAAAATTTAGATTTGAGACTCATTCGGAAAACTGGAGAAAAACTGGGAAGGGAAAATTCCTCCGCGCAGCGCGCCATTGACTGTAAGGACCTTTCAATTTAACAAAAACTGAAGTTGACAAACGTATCCTGACGTTGAAACTTTGTGATAAGGGTTTATGTTTTCGAAGAAGAAGATCATGCACTGCTCTGAGATTTCCAAGCACACTGGCAGTTCAGCAAACAGGCGACGAAGCCTGGGTTGAGCCTGCGTTTTGTTATGATTTCCAAGTGAAATGCAATTACTGCTATCTCTCACTCGTTAGTCGGCTTGTGGACTACTGCACTCTTTCTCTGAACTTGTTCCTCGCCTCGGGAGCAAACCATGGATCACTATGAGGAAGATTTGGGGCTCCGGGCGAGTAAATTACTGGATGACCTTTCCTTATATGAAGTATACAAGGATGGGATGTACAGTACAAGGAGTGACATGGTTATTAACCCCGATTTGGATTTTTCGTCTCCAACGATACCCGAGCAGAAAAGTAAAACAATGAATGGCAACTCAGCGCCTCACCAACAGATAAAAACTGTTGAGAATTACATGTCTGGGAATAAAGTGTACACTTCGGCTCCCGTGCGCCCCGTGAATGGCAACAGATCGGTTCCTGTGGATTATTGCACCCCTCAAAGAGACATAGTTTATCCTAATGAAGACAGCTATTGCACCAAATCCGAAATTGCTTTGCCGTGCTATAGCGGCGCGTCCGAGCGGCACAGGAGGTACTCATTGGAGGTGCAGGGGCATAGGTACAGCACTGGTAGCGCGTATGATGGAGTGGTTTTGAACAAGCCAGTACCCTCAGCTGGCAACAGATGCAACAGTATCTGTGTTACCACCAACCACGACGGCAGATACAATGCAACCAGCCCGCGGTCCAGTTTCGCATCCTCCCTCTCCTCCCAGGAGCAAAGCAAACATGCAAGTCCGAGGTCGAGCATCAGTAGCCCTCGCACGAGTCTGGTGGTACCCGGGCAAGACAAGTACACGAGTCCCAGGTCCAGTCTGGTACACTATGAAGGGGGCAGTGTCCTCAGCCCCCGGTCTAGCTATGCAAGTACAGCCAGCGACACAAGTAAACATTCCAGCCCAAGGGCCAGTCTGAACAGCTATGACTGCTGCAGTAAGCCCAGCAGTAACCGCACCAGCGGCATCAGTATGGGCTACGACCAAAGGCACATCAGCCCCAGGTCCAGCACAGCTAGCCAGTATTCTTGTACCACCAGTCCACGCTCTAGCTATTCCGATTCGCGTTACATGCCTGTGGGGAACAATGATCTGGAGGGTGCCGTTTTGCATGGCATGCCGGTGGCCAGTCCCCGGTCAAGTATCTGCAGCCAGGACGGATGCGCAAGACCCGGGACAATAGCTAACTGCGTCGTTAGTCCCCGGTCCAGTATCTCCAGTCACAGTTCCAGAAGTTCCCGGAGCTCCAGAGGATCTGGGAGCACCTACCCGGATCACCAACTGCCTTCGCCCAGGTCCTCAATGCTGGGGGCTGGATTGCAGGAAGACGTACTAACTCAAGATTGTGGAGATACCAACGGTGTCCATAGTCGTATCCATCTCCAAGTGCTCTCGGGGATGCCAGAGGCCCAGCCACAGCATGCACCACAACAGTCAACCCAGGCAGGGATGAATACAGAGGTGACCGCTGGATCACCATCATCTTCATATGGGCTCCATACGAAAACTCCAGCCTCAGGGCAGAGGTTTAAACTACCTTACCAGGTGACCCCATGCCGGGAAAGTGGTCCAAGCCAAGCAGAAAGGAGTCTGGAAGCACTCACCTTGGAGCTGGAGAAGGAGTTAGAAATGCACATGAAAAAAGAATACTTTGGTAAGTGTAACTCCTCCTATGAACACTATTGATTAAAAGGAACACTTAATTATAAGGAACAATAAAGTGAAAATAAAGCTTTAAAATATCAAAACAAAAAAGGAAACGAAACAATAATCTTATTTACTTTTTTGATCTTGGCATATCTTTTTTTAGACTACTTCTACACATATGAAAGCTCCCAAAACATGTCTCAATAAGAGGTTAGATTTAGGCTATTCTTACACAAAGTCAAATTAATTAGTGCTGTAAAAATTTAAAAGGGCCAGACTACATCCTCCATGTTCCATGTGTTTGGTGGTCTGATAATAACCCTCATGGTTAGGAACAAACTCTGGTGCCCTATGGTCCATACATGGGTGGAAGAGAAGTCAATTGATGGGCATCACTGGGCTACCTCATCTTCAGCTGGGTCACTAACCTCATTATAGCTGAGCACATGTTCATTGACACAACACAGGACAGCACAGGTCAGGCCATCGCTATTTTGAAATATTTTCAATCATAACACCTCAAATTTTTGCAAGACACAAACATCACCTGTTCTAGTTGATTTACCTAATAAATATTTTCCCTGTCATAATGTGTTTACGCTGAGGATAATTTGAGTTTATTTGAAGAATGAGCTTTAATGAGAGCAGTGCAAAAACATTTTTAATGTAGAAGAATATTATCTTCGCATTTACATTTTGTGTGTGTTTGATATTGTGGGAGGCTGAGACAGAGTTACTAACTGGAGCATTAACTGAGTGGTCAGGTCCATTTTGTCCATGTAGCCAGATGACCACTGATTGGTCAAACAGTGTTGTGGCCTGGCCACAGCAACCCTGCCTGTCTGGTGACACCTGAGGTAGCCCTTTGCCTCAAGTCCTTGGGTGTTTGGTGAGATGTGGTGGTGGTATCCTTTTCATTATTAAATCAGTCCTGATCTCCATCTTCATAGTGTAATAACAGTGTAAGAACATAGTAATAACATCCTAACTACATTAAATATTGACATAACTGAGGGATTTTCTTATGTGTAACAAGTCAGGTGTTATTAATTGTTGTTACTCGTGTCACTACAAAGCAGCTACTTTGTAGTGCTAAGTAATTCCATTGTTTACTATTCCTGTGTAGTTGTGGAGCTTGTACATTTTTCTGTTAATCGGCATGCTGTAGTTAAAAGGGGGCGTTGAACACGACTTCAGCCCAGCTCCACTGAGCTTTGTTGTCATCTCATCTAGTGGCTGGTTGCAACCTTAACAACGAACATGTGTATTCTATAATGCCAACAACGACTCCCTCTGTGGCAGATAAGAGTGTCTGTTGCAGGGAAATACAGAGCTAACGTTTACACAGCGCTGAGTGGGGCTGAATGGAACCTTCTGTTCTGTCCCAGGGAGCAGAGTAGATATCCTTCAGTGATTCAGTGGTCTTGTTGCTTGGTGAAAACGCCCGGGCGGTCGGCCACTGCAGCGGGCATTCTCTAGAAGACTTCTCTCTGCCGTTTCTCTCTGTGCTTTCCTCAAGTTAGTTTTTTTATAGCCTTTTTTCTCAATGAGTGCTCTGAGTTGTAACTTTTTTTGCAACATTTTCCCTCCCTGAGCCTTTAAACCCTCCCCTCCCACAGGAAAAGAAAGGAGAATCTATCCACCTTTTGAATGTGCTGATGGACAAATGGCTGCGGTCTGAGAACAGAACAGTGGTTTGATTTTGTTTTCCTCCAGTGCGCTGGCTGGCTCAGAGTGATGCTGAGACGGCTGTTCATTTGTCACAGAGGAGCAGGTGAGAGCTGTAGAATGCAGCAGACAGAAGCCCCTCACACTAGGCTGGGCAGAGAGAGAGAGAGAGAGACGGCTCTGTTTCCGTGGCGACAGTGGAGAAATTGATCGCCCAGGCTTTGAGGTCTGTGCTGTCACACTGCGTTGCTCTGCTCTGTGCTCTGCCTCTCTGCAGGCCCCTGTGTGGCCTCTGTTTGTTGTGGTGGCGAAGGAGCTGTGAATCAACAGCTGGCCCGGGACAGACCAGCATTGAGGCCTCCGGAGCAGAGCCGCCCGCCCCCGTCTCGCCCCCGCCCAGACCCCCCCCCCCCCCCCCCCGTGAAGCCCTTCATTAACCAGCCAGTGGGGAGTCGGGCAGCACCAGACACTTGGCACACGATCTTGGCTCGCGGGGCAGACATGGCTGTCGGGGGTCAAGTCTGATCACCTGCTCAGAATAATAATGACGGTATAGTAATGCTATATGGTTGACTCAGAAAGGGTTTGGTCAACTTTAACTGTATTGGTGGTGGTGTCAGTCAACTCTCAACTCTCACTGCAGCCAGAATGTATGGCTTGGAGCTAAATGGAGCAGATCAAATGTATCTTTTGCAAATACACTTATGAATACACAAAACACACAGGCAGCCAAATGTTTTAGGGTAACTCTTGTGTCAGTTGATACTCTCACATGGCTCACATTAATGATACAAGTTCATGATGCATTAACGTAATCACAAATTCACTCTCATTAGTGAAGTATAAGTCTTTTTTTTAGCTCCCTGTCACGAATATGGGAAGTGTTTAGAGTGCTGCCATTAACCTTCCAACAATAGAACATGAGTAGAGAGAACACACTGTCCCTGGCATGCCTGAAAAACAACAGAACACAGCATAATTGCTTAAATGTGAGAGATTTTCAGACAGATTTTCTGCCTCATTTCCAGTTTCATGTGATTTCTCAATCATCTAGGTTTTGGGCAAACATTGCAGGCAGCTATACATCAACATAATGATTTCAAGTACGCAAGTACAATAACTATTTCTTATTAGTTCCATTCTTGCTTATGTAGCCTAATAGTTTATTACACATGTTCCCAACAGTGATGTAGTGCTATTTGTTAGGTGAGGGAGCGCAAAAAAATAATGTAAATGACATCATCATTTCCTCAATCAAAGTTTAATAGCCTATCATTATAGAATATGCATAAAATGCATTCTCCAATTGCAACATCTTCCTGTGCCCACACATATTGTCTCAAGAAAATGTTCTATTTTTAATAACCTCACACACAAAGTTAGGCATAGGCTACCTAATTTCAAAATAGGCCTTCACATTTACCACTGAAACGTCCAAACTGCATCTCCATGTCAATCATTTGATTGATCTCATTCAGTTTCATGGGAATATGCAATTAGATCTGGAATAAGCCTACTGTTTTGAGTGCGAATTAGAGTCTTGTATTTTGTTTAAATCAAAGCATATATCCTGCCTAGTGGCGCTCGCTGTAGAGTAGGCGCATGTGGAATTTTTGGCTATTCAGTTTCAGCTAACCATCCTAAAATGCCATTAGAAATGAGGAGGTGTTTTTGGTGTAACAGTATCATTAGAGGCCTTATATTCCATGATATTATATTATATTTTGTAATGTAAAATGCGAATGAATCATTATGTGATCTTGCTAGACATTGATTCAGCTTTGATCTAACTTGACTAAACAAGCACCATTGTGAGAGGTGAATTTCTTCTATGTGTAATAATAGTAATAAGTGATGAGTATGACTATTCGGCGTAGGCAACAGATCTTGATGAGATTTCATTTTAAGCAACTGGAGCGCCCTTCGGGGTGTTGAAAGGAAAGCGCCAGATCGCACAATGATCTTAAAGAAGTTGAACCAACTTGTGGTGCTGAAGGATAGCTCTGCCATTCGGCCAGTTCAGGAACAAACATCAATAATTTGCAGTAGGCCTATTGCCTAATAGTCCTACAACTACGTGGTATAGCTATTTGTAGGTTAGAGCCTAATATAAAAACAAATACACAGCTTTAATATCATTGCACTGTTTGCGAGGAGAGCAAACGTTGATTTGGGCCAGTAACCTTGGTTACAAAATGCCCTATGTCAGAATAAATAAAACAGAGAGGAGAACTATCAATTCATAGAATTTATTTGCAAAGATTGAACATATTATCAAATCAATTGACCAAGTAGTGAACATAAATCATTACTACGTAGAATTGCAGGATTTCTTTTTTTAAACAGCCATACAAATCAAGCTTTTAGTGTGGTGTATTCATGCATCACAATAAACTATAACCTAAAGGCATTATTACTTCAAACTTGGCCCAATTCACAGTTCCTATTGCCCATCCTGACATACCAAGCTAGAACGGGCCATGCGTCTCAACCAATAGCCAATGTAGGCAAAATATTTAGTTTTTCAAAGTTCTCATTGGCCAAAGTGGTCAAGCCTCCAACGGGCCTCCACATAGCCTATAGTTCTTCATCATCCTCGCCACTGCCAGAGAGAAGACCAGGAAGAAACCACCATTTACCGCCGTCTAGGTTGCTACACATATTTATTTGGTTTGTCGTTCTACCGTTTTTCATGGAATTTTAGTGGTAATTAAATATAATGTATTTTGAATTTATCTGAATTAATTTTCCAGAAATAGTTTTACCAGCTGCGTGTATTCTAACATTGAAAAAAGTGAGGGAGCGCTAGTCCTTCACACTCCGGCAGCACTACACCCCTGGTCTCCAAAGGTATGGAACTCACTGAGTTATGGGCAGCATCAATGAGTGTGCTACTGATGACAAAGGGCAATGTTTTTTCATCTCCACATGTTTCCAGTGCTGTTGTCCTGTCGTGATCACACTGGACATGATGTACTCACGATGGAGGCCCCAGGGACTTGGGGATCTGGCTTAAATTAAGAACAAATGAGATTTTCCTGCTCAGTCCCTCCCCCTCCCTAACCCTTTCGCTAGTCCCTTCAGTCATGTAAAACACTGTCCACATCCGTTTGAGGGCTTTTTAGGCTTTACAGCAGCATTTATGGGAAATCATCTCAAGTCAACTTGGCTTCCACCTAGGGAGATGAAATGGAGATGTACCTGGCGGTGTGCACATGGACATGGTCCGCTGTTTTGTTTACAATTGTTACTGAAGCTCCAGCAGGACTGTACTATAGAAGCACAGTGGAAAGCAGGCAGAGAGAGGGGACTGTATTGGGGCAGTTGCTCATATGAATATTCAAAAGATATCAGTTCAACAAAGCCTCTAAGAATGTTGCTCTACCCCACCTCATTGTCAGCGTATTCCCCTGTAAACATCTCAGCACCGCTATCTGTCTTGTAGTCAGATACTGTAGTAGACAGAGGAGGCGTCAGGCAAGCGCATCCGTCTGGAATTCAGCAGAATGATACTGAGATAGCTGGAGGAGACCTTGGTCTGGAGAATGCACAATAAACTGTGTGTGTGAGGGGGTGGGGGTTGTGATAATGACCTGCTTAGCAGAGATTTTGTCAAGTGGTGGGAGTCTACACGCCCTCCAAAAAATCAACCACTCTGGAGTGCAGACTCCCCCCTACCTTCCCCACCTCTCTATAACACACTTCGCCTCTACTCCTCGTAGCACTTGGTCCTTGCACTCAAAGTTCAGACACTCCGAGATCAGAGACCACTGAAGCTTCACATTTCTCCAGCCTGTATCTCGGGGAACAGACGTCTTTTCAAAGCAGTGTAGAAGAGGTGCAAGTGTGGTACAGATGGTATAGTAGAGGTGCCATTACATTTTCAAGACCTGCCATTATCAGTGTAGATCTGTGCGTTTCAATTGTATGGCAGCCAACAGTTTGTCCACACTGTTCATGGAATTGCTCGATGCCAATGCCGCAATTATGAAAAAAACAAAACATGTCCAGAAATATTCCTGGAAGTTCTGGAACAGTGGGGGAGCATTAAAAGCAGTGAGATACAGGAACATTGGCAGACTAGACCAGACCAGACCAGACTAGAGTAGTATGCTGGGATTGGAGTTTGAAGGTAGTACAAATCAACCAGCAGCCCTGGTCTAATCAAAATTAATGACCATGTTTACATATATATAGGCTATATACAGTATGTTTTAATGTCACATACACCAGATAGGTGTAGAGAATTGTGTTATTTTACAGGGTCAGCCATAGTAGTACGCGCCCTTGAGCAAATTAGGGTTAAGTGCCTTACTCAAGGTTACTGGCCCAATGCTCTAAACGCTAGGCTACCTGCCACCATACATGCACACCAATACCCCGTTATAACTCTGGTTTTGAGTTGACGCATGTAAACAATGAACACATGTAGCCTGTTATAATAAGAAAACATGCAGAATGAACAGTTTCTTGCAGTAAAATGATAGACCAAATGTTCATTTTGAGTGGTCAACAAACAACATTTTGCACGGAACATCTCCCCGGTCCCTAAATTTCTTCGCTCCGCGAGAGAAGCAGAAATGAAAGAGAACGCTACCGATGTCAACTAGATTATTGATGATGCGTTCAATTCTAACGATTTCTGATATTATTCTGGTGAGTAGGCTTTATTTAGAATTCTAGAGCATCAAGGAATGACAGAAGAGAAGCTGCGTGTATCTAATTATAGACTAACAAAGTAACAAATATCCTTCCTAATGTCAGAATAATATCTAAATGAGGCGTTTAAACTTTTTTCCGCACCCCATTTCAAATAATATTTTCGCCCATCACCGGGTAAATGAGGAATATTCTGTTTATTTATGGATACAGGGATACTCATGGGTGGGAAATCAAAGGTGCATGTAAACAGCTTTTCCTGCTTTTGTTCCTAGCTCCAGCAGTGCAGTAAATGTCTAACAGTACAATACTAATACAGAAATAATCCCAAGAACAAAAAAACGAACAGAAGAATAAGAAACAAGAGATTAATAAATATAAGAAAAAAAATAAGAGCTTAACCGGGATATGAGCTATTATCTGGAATACTGAGCGCACATAGCCTAAACATTGTCAGAGTGCTTGTGGTTCATGATCCGGAGCCCTCAGAAACACCATGGAACACTCCAATCCATTCTGATATCTTGTTCACTTTTAGTAAGTCTAACTAGTTCAGGTGCTGGACAGATACAAATAAAAGCAAAAGCCTTCAACTCCCACAGTGGTTTATTGAGACACAGACAATATTTTGACTCCACTGCCATCCCTTTCATGTTACATAATTACACTCGGCAGTCTTCTGGGTCTCTCATTAAAGGAAATATAGAGGTAATATCTGATCTACCAAGCTGGACAGTAATATTTTATTTTCTTGCCAATGGCTATTCTAGATATATTTATTTTGGCCAAGCTGTTGTGATTAAGATGATTCATAGGTTGGCTCTTTATCCTTATCAGAAAGAATAGCCTTAATTGTTCCTCTAATCTTTTCTGAGTGGTACCCCTGTATATATCCTCCTCACATTGACTCTGTACCGGTACCCCTGTATATATCCTCCTCACATTGACTGTACCGGTACCCCCTGTATATAGTCTCCTCACATTGACTCTGTACTGGTACCCCCTGTATATAGCCTCCTCACATTAACTCTGTACTGGTACCCCCTGTATATAGCCTCCTTACATTGACTCTGTACTGGTACCCCATGTATATAGCCTCCTCACATTGACGCTGTACCGGTAACCCCTGTATATAGCCTCCTCACATTGACTCTGTACTGGTACCCCTGTATATAGCCTCCTCACATTAACTCTGTACCGGTACCCCCTGTATATAGCCTCCTCACATTGACTCTGTACCAGTACCCCCTGTATATAGCCTCCTCACATTAACTCTGTACCGGTACCCCTGTATATAGTCTCCTCAAATTGACTCTGTACAGGTACCCCTGTATATAGCCTCTTCACATTAACTCTGTACCGGTACCCCCTGTATATAGCCTCCTCACATTCACTCTGTACCGGTACCCCCTGTATATAGCCTCCTCACGTTGACTCTGTACCGGTACCCCCTGTATATAGCCTCCGCACATTGACTCTGTACCTGTACTTCCTGTATATAGCCTCCTCACATTGACTCTGTACCTGTACTTCCTGTATATAGCCTCCTCACATTGACTCTGTACCTGTACTTCCTGTATATAGCCTCCTCACATTGACTCAGTACCTGTACTTCCTGTATATAGCCTCCTCACATTGACTCTGTACCTGTACTTCCTGTATATAGCCTCCTCACATTGACTCTGTACCTGTACTTCCTGTATATAGCCTCCTCACATTGACTCTGTACCTGTACTTCCTGTATATAGCCTCCTCACATTGACTCTGTACCTGTACTTCCTGTATATAGCCTCCTCACATTGACTCTGTACCTGTACTTCCTGTATATAGCCTCCTCACATTGACTCTGTACCTGTACTTCCTGTATATAGCCTCCTCACATTGACTCTGTACCTGTACTTCCTGTATATAGCCTCCTCACATTGACTCAGTACCTGTACTTCCTGTATATAGCCTCCTCACATTGACTCTGTACCTGTACTTCCTGTATATAGCCTCCTCACATTGACTCTGTACCTGTACTTCCTGTATATAGCCTCCTCACATTAACTCTGTACCTGTACTTCCTGTATATAGCCTCCTCACATTGACTCTGTACCTGTACTTCCTGTATATAGCCTCACTACTGTTATTTTACTGCTGCTCATCAATTATTTGTTATTCACATTTTTTACTTATCTATTTTTTACTTAACACATATTTTTCTTAAAACTGCATTGTTGGTTAAGGCCTGTTGTATTCGGCGCATGTGACAAATAATATTTGATTTGATTTGTATAACCTTGCAGTATCGTAGTCCTTCATTTTTTACAATGCCATACAGAGTGCGAATTAAGGAGGATGAATGAGACATGAGTTCCTCTAAAGGCAACTTTGGTGGGGTCGTTAAATATTTATAATTTGACGAGATGCCCTCCAACACGCATCAATCTCAGCAGAGAAAGCATCCAAGCGAGCGAAACAGCGCCTGTCATACTCCTTTTGGCCAGACAGCATCAGATACATGGCATTCACATACTGAGATAGAGGGCCGCAGTTTCGCTCGCTCTGATGCTTTCTCCGGTGAGATAGATTCAACCACTTGCAAATTGAAAAATTATGAAACCTTATTGAAACATTATTTCACACGTTTTTTTATGTATTTATTGTTCACATTTTTGGGGAAGTATGACTTCCATTGGCATCCATGAATACACACACGCCACTGTAGTAGGCCTAAATGACAATCGCTGTATGTGATTATGATGTTTTTAACACGTCTCTTTCCTTCCATGAAATGACGCGTGCACAGTGCACTGTTTTGGGTGCTTGAAATGGAGTGGACGAACATACACAGCCGCAGTTGGCCTACTTTTTGAAGTGATTTGTTTGACAATCAGATTTAAACATCATGACTGGTTGTGTTCATGCAGTGATTAAAATGTAATGCATTTTTGTCTTTACTATTAGGCCCATACATTTTTTTGTGCATGCGCGAGGCTCCCAAGATTGTCACGGTATAATTCACACTCTGATATCATAGATGTAAAGCAGGGATGGGGTCAATTCGGAATTTCAGAATTTAATATAATTCTAACAATGAATTTGAATTGAATTTAAATTGGCCACACCCCACAGGATGCAGAATTTCAATTGCATTTCAATTGAAGGAAGTAGAATTGAATTCAAAGCAATTCAAACCAATTCAATGGTCTCATTCATTTGACACATTTTTTATAAAAGTTATATGCCCCTTATTAATGCAAAGAATACTCATACCATTTCAAATATTAGTTTGATTATAACTAAAAGATGTCAAACAGTATTTTTATGTGTCATGATATGTTAGATTTGTTCCCTTCTAAACTGCAGTGTTTAATCTAATGCATTCTGGGAAAATATTTTTTCTGATATTTAAAAATAGATTATGAATGATTATGAATGCATTATTAATTATTATGAATAATTATAGACAACCCACAACATGATCTTAGAATATTTCCAGAGCACTGTAATTATTTAAAATTGTTTTAGGAGAATGAGTTTTAAAAATGAAATGTTTCAACCTTGCTGGTTACCAATACCATGCTACATGGTATTAGTAACCATACTAAATAAGCCATTAAATTCTACATCCTTTCATTCAAATTCAAATAAAATTCTGCTTCCTGTGGAAGAATTAAAGAGAAATGAATTAGAATTAAAGAGAAATTCGCAACTCAATACAGAATTGACCCCAACTGAGGTAGCCCTTAAAACTCGTACCCGTATACGGGTTGAAAATGGACACTGATAAGCACCTAAATTGTAACACAGTGTCTGTACAGTAATATGCTATACATGACGTCAGAGCTCAGGGTCTCTGCTTTACAACTCTCTATGGGTTTTGACTGACAACCATTCTGAACTTGAGCACCACGCACAACAAGACGTTGCCCCAATCCCTCCTGCTAATTGGGCAATTTTGCAAATGTTTTGTTGTCTGAGTGAGGGAAATGTTGTATATTACGAGGACTATGTATTTTGAAAGATGAGATGTTGAGGATTATAATAAATAACGCTTTGTGTCATACAAGCAAGCCAAACACACGTGAGTCCAACTTCACATTTCCATATCATAAAATATCAGGGCTTCCATCAATGTAATTGTCGGTATAATTTCCAATTCCCCACGTTTTTTTGTAAATACACTACCGTTCAAAAGTTTGGGGTCACTTGTTTTTGAGACATAACATCAAATTGATCAGAAATACAGTGTAGACTTTTTTAATGGGATGCTGGCCTTCTAGGCAAAGTTGCAAAGAAAAAGCCATATCAGACTGGCCAATAAAAATATTTTATTTTCATTGACCAGTCTGAGATATGTATTTTTCTTTGCAACTGCCTAGAAGACCAGCATCCCAGAGTCGCCTCTTCACTGTTGAGACTGGTGTTTTGCGGGTACTATTTAATGAAGCTACCAGTTGAGGACTTGTGAGGCGTCTGTTTCTCAAACTAGGCACTCTAATGTTCTTGGCATCTTGCTCAGTTGTGCACCGGGGCCTCCCACTCCTCTTTCTATTCTGGTTAGAGACAGTTTGCGCTGTCCTGTGAAGGGAGTAGTACACAGCCTTGTACGAGATCTTCAGTTTCTTGGCAATTTCTCACATGGAATTGCCTTGATATCCCGGAACAATAATAAACTGACGAGTTTCAGAAGAAAGTTATTTGTTTCTGGACATTTTGAGCCGGTAATCGAACACACAAATGCTGATTCTCCAGACACTCAACTACTCTAAAGAAGGCCAGTTTTATTGCTTCTTTAATCATCACAACATTTTTCAGCTGTGCTAACATATTTGCAAAAGGGTTAATTATAAACTTGGATTAGCTAACACAATGTGCCATTGGAACACAGGAGTGATGGTTGCTGATTATGGGCCTCTGTACGCCTATGTAGATATTCCATAAGCAATCTTAAATTTTCAGCTACAATAGTCATTTACAACATTAACAATGTCTACAATGTATTTCTGATCAATTTGATGTTATTTTAATGGACAAAAAAATTGCTTTTCTTTCAAAAACAAGGATATTTCTATGTGACCCCAAACTTTCGAACGGTAGTGTATATAAAGTACCTGTCAAAGGTTTGGACACCTGCTCGTTCAAGGGTTTTTCTTTATTTGTACTATTTTCTACATTGTAGAATAATAGTGAAGACAAACAAACTATCAAATAACACATAAGGAAACATGTAGTAACCACAAAAGTGTTAAACAAATCAAAATATACTTGATTTTTGAGATTCTTCAAAGTAGCCACCCTTTGCTGTGATCAATAATGTTACATTGACATACGGACCAATACAACTCACATTGCACTGAAAAAACTTCAGAATATCAATCTTCAATCGTTTGGCCGATGGTTTCAGGTCTAATTTCATTGAGGCAAAAAGAATAGCTAATGTAAGCCAGCTTTTGGCCAGCTCTCTATCTAACGGTACATCAACTAGCAAAAGCTTGCCAAGTTAATTTACTTCTGAAACATGACAAAACAAAGGCTACAAAACATTTCCATGTAAACAACTGCTGTTAGATAGTAATAATAGCCACTGTCCCAAGTAAAAGTTGTGCCCCTGATAAAACGCATGTAATATACAGTGTATATATACGTTTATGATCACTGTTTGATGTACAGTTGCAAGATGACATGGCATTATACCATGGGTTGTCCTGAACAGAATGAGCCTATGTTTGTTGTACTGTGAATACAATTTGCCTTCATGACTCCATTCTATGTGCACCAAAATTACGATCTGCTTCTCTGAATTGCCTTGTAAAAGCCTAACACTGTAAGATCATATTTTATAATTTAGCTAGTCATGTTGGCAATAGAACAAGCTTTCAAATTACTCCCACCTGACCCAGATTACGATTTATAATGCACCGTTTTTGGATCGCGTAAACAACAACAATAATTGTGTAAAGGCGGGGATGCAGGGCTGTGTTCCAAACAAAACAACTGCAAGTGTGCTTGCTCAAGTTCCTCAACGGCAGAATTCAATAATGCACATTGAAATTACTCAGGAACTGTGCACGCTTTGGAGAGGTGTGGCCACTTGGAAACACCAGTTGTTATTGTTCTTTTTGTGGTAATATTCTGATAGGTTACTGAGTGTATCTGGAGTATTTTTTAGATTTCGTTAGCAACAAATGCGGCGAAAAGTACAGTAAATGTAAAATGCACATAAAATCAACAGTTTAATGATTGGATTTTTATTTTTTTAACCTTTATTTTACTAGGCAAGTCAGTTAAGAACAAATTCTTATTTACAATGACGGCCTAGGAACAGTGGGTTAACTGCCTTGTTCAGGGGCAGAACAACAGATTTTTACCTTCTCAGCTCAGGGATTCGATCCTGCAACCTTCCAGTTACAGGCCTAACACTCTAACCACTAGGCTACCTGCCGGATTCAGTCTTGTGTCAGGTGAACTGTCGTGTCCTCACCATTTAGCTGAATAATTTCCCCATAATCTCCAAACTGTTCCCTTTTAATTACTACCATGTTTATGCTTTCAATATTTTTTATGTAAGAAACATTAATATTTAGCCCTATCCATATAGGCCAATTCTCACGAGTCTCAGGGGTTAAGACCTGTCAAAAAGAGACAACCTGCAGCAGTGTAAGTCCAATAATTATATTAAATTGGCCTGGCTCTAGAAAGTATCATTGCCTTGAAATACTGTCAGAATAAATTGTTAGAGATGATTGAGTAGATGATGACACTTTTTCTTCATCACTGTCATCATGGGGTAAGGTAGGGGTGGGGGGAGTCAGCCCCATATAGGGATGTTGTGTCCTGTAGGCGTGGTGACCCTGGACTCACCCCACCCAGGCTTTGACCCTGCACTCGCTGTGGAATGTGACCCCGGCAGAGGCCATCTTGTGCGTGAGAGGAAAGCAGGGGAATCATTAGTCCAATGCTATGTCCAAATAGTCTTCACCGGCTGGGTCCCTTCCGTCTCTCCTTCCTTAGTAAGGGTTTACCATTGATCTAAAAATAACCACATTAAAGAAAGTTTGTAGTCCACACCTGTGGGTATTCCACCTTTTTTCCTGTAACTCATCTGCAGGAAGTAATTATACCATCTACGACTGTTGGGACATAGCCCACTAATTTTTGCTGTGTCACTGTCATTGTGCCACATTAAGAGAATGCTTCCTGCCAGCCCCTAACACCCCTGGTTAATGTATTTTTTTATTTTGGATACAACATAGATCAATGAACCTCACAGGGACAATTTAGTTTGGTCCATGTACTGTATATACATCCTTTATAGATCATTGATGGAACATGGAAGTTACTAGCTAAAGCAGTTACAATGACTTGTACTTTACTGCTGTATGAAAGCCCAAGTAGAATTCATGATGGTGATGAGTATGACAATGATAATGGGTGGCAGGTAGCCTAGCGGTTAAGAGTGTTGGGTCAGTAACCGAAAGGTTGCTGGTTCGAATCCCTGAGCTGAATCTATCAATGTGCCCTTGAGCAAGACACTTAACCCTAATTGCTCCTGTAAGTTGCTCTGGATAATGACTGAAGTGTCAATGTAAAATAATGGTGATTATGATTATGTCCACTGATGTTAACCTGTGTCTGTTCCCTCCTCCAGGTATCTGTATCAAATGTGGGAAGGGTGTGTATGGGGCCAGCCAAGCCTGTCAGGCCATGGGGAATCTGTACCATACCAACTGCTTCACATGTTGCTCCTGTGGTAAGTGTATATAGCCCTGTATCCACTACTCCTACTCAGCACCTGCATCATTGGCTGGCATCACAGATGGCCTGTGGTTTCATTTCTTAGCACAACATAGATGTTGGTTGCCAGAGTGTCTTATGGGAGTTGTCTGCAGAATGCTCTATTGTTCTCTATTTGACAGGAACATGGGTGATATATTGGAATGAGTGTGTTGTAGAGACGGATGTTGCAGTCAACCTGAAAACATTTGTTTATGCATGGCGTGTGTATGTGTATATATGTGCGTGTGAGTGCGTGTGTATTTGTGTGTGAAGGACTGCCCTGTCACCTGACACCAATTGTCCTCTCTTGTTTCAAGTGGAGACGAGGGTGAAGTCGGAGCAAGGTTGCTTTCATTCATGCGCTGATATACATGGATACTGATCCCTTGGCTTCAGAAGAAATGCATATAAATGACATGTAATTGAATACATATAATAATCCTGAGGTTTCTCTACAGATTCATTTTGACCTGCTTTGAGAAGTGTAGTTGAGTCAGACCAGAGAGATATACTGTAAGTCTGTTTCTATTGGTCAGACATTTTTGCCCATCTACAATGGATTTAACAGTACAGAAAAAGCTGGAATACACTTCTCTGTTATTCAGAGTTTGGTGAAATCTATCCAGAAGTAAAACAGGTCTTCTTATTCTAGTGGTCTCTGTATAAAGATGATAACAGATTCATCTTGGCTCTTGAGATGGTTTATTTCTAACCTAAACTCTGTTATTGGGCCTCTTATGAATGGGAATGTTTTGTGTTTTCAACCCCTCTGAGAAGTTTATTAAAGTGCCTGCAGATGTCTAAACACACCTAATGATGTATCAGGTTATTTTTTGACAAACTGTTTCTGTTTTTGTTTTTGTTTTACTTTTGGACAAAAATGCCACAAATGCTATTCTGTAAGAGTCAGGAGCTCCATAGCAGAGAGAGAGTTCAGTTCTCTGAGACATTGCTGGCTGGTAGCCTTGGGCTTTGTTTAACCATGCATAATTGAGCCCTCCTCTTGGCTTGCTCCTATGGTTGCACCCTTTTTTTCATGAAATGGCCAGGAATGCAAACTACCCCCCTCCACTTCAGCCGGCCTTCCCATGAGGACCTCAATCAGACAGTCACAAAGTGTACCAGGCCTGCTTATCAGAGGGGGCCGGCCTGGCATGGGCTCTGAGCAAACAACACACACATAAACACACACACAGACACCGATAAGCGCGTGTGCGTGTGCGATTACACGCACGCACACACACACACACACACAACCCCCCCCCCCCAAACATACCCAGACACACTCCTCATTACTTTACTAGTCCCAACTATACAGTCATAAGACATACCTCTGTGACCAGTCCCCTGTTTATTTCCTGTACTGGTGTTGATGCCCAGCCCCTGACTGGATCACCACCCACTTCCTAATTCCACATGCCTTTTCTCTGCTAGCTTCGTCCGTGCCTTTAATGCGGCACACTAGTGATTAACTAGTTACCTCTGTGTTACTGTAGCACAACCTGCTAGTGCCTTTCACACCAGCCAGGATAAAACAGCCAAGGGCTTTGTATTTCTGAAACCTGTTTATGATGCATTGTGGTTTCCTCAGTCACTCACCTGTTCCACCTGGCTGGCTGACTGGCACAGGGCACACAGGGCTGAGGTGTGAGAACGTTGTGCTGCTATGAGGTTCTGGCTGGGGTATGGTAGCTGGCTGCAGGTGTAGGCCATCATTGTAAATAAGAATTTGTTCTTAACTGACTTGCCTAGTTAACTTTTTTAAATTATTTCTTTATCTAGTCATTCTATTTTATATGAGACTCATCTGAGTGTAAGTTGTGGGACCTGGCGAAGGTTCTAAATGATGTACAACAGCTTGGTTCTACCTTGTGCTTGTCTATGGAGGAAAAGGAGTGTGTTGTGATATTCTTATTAGTTTTGAGGAGGCTGTAGTGTAGCCCATGCTCTCTTCTGCCTTTGGATAGTTAGATAGGTACTTTATTTATCCCCCGGGGGGAAATTTGGCAAGGGTTTGACTACTTGATCATGACTTTCACTGTGATTTAGTTGTGGGGGAGTTTCTGAGAGAGACTGAGGGGGCCATGGTTTTATCCTAGCTCTTAATGCTATTAGAGAGACTGAGAGATTTCATAGCTTCTGGGTTTTCTATTTGAGAGATGTGCTTGTGGCTCTGATGGTGTCTTAACTTGGCTGTTCTCTCTAAAGAGAGACTTACTTAAAAACAATTTGGAAGCAGCAGCAGGCCAGCACATGCTCACGTTGCCAGGATCAAAAATGTTCCTGTCTGAAGTCCCGAGCAATCTGAGTGAGTCACCACCTCCAGCATCCTTCTTTTACTTACCCCTCGCCACTGGGCCGGTCCCTCTCTGTTTCCCCCTCCTCCCCCTCAGATTCCCACCCCACTGCCTGCCTGCAGGTGATAAAGGCCCACTTGTTCTGAGAGGAGAGAGTGGGAGGAGAAAGGAGGAGAGGGAGGAGGGGGGCTGCGATGGGGAGAGTGGGTGGGGTGGAACCTGAGAGAGTGTGAGGAGAGTGGGTGGGGTGGAACCTGAGAGAGTGGGAGGATAATGGGAGGAGAGTGGGTGGGGTGGAACCTGAGAGAGTGGGAGGAGTGTGGGTGGAGTGGAACGTGAGAGAGTGCAACATGCTTGATGTTTCCTTCCTACAGGAAGAATATGTAGATACTGAACATATGGGGATTTGGGTAGAGTTTAATTTTTAAAAGATGGTAATCTAGGACATTATTCACATTATTTACATAAGAAGATTTTCATTCAGTATTTATTCTGATCTCATGCCTTGGTTTAGCAACTATAGTTTTTTTTTTTTAAGTTTGAAAAATTGCCTATGGCCAACAGCCAGGTCATTAAAAGTCAGCATAGTAGCAGAGGGATTTTATAAACCATGTGTTGGTATTATCATGGCCAGGCCAACTAATGGCCTTGTGGCTGTCTCTGGATCTCGAGGGAGAGAGTCTTAACAGTGAGTCAACATGAGTAACCTAACCACTGTCCATTTGCACACTCTGCACCTCACAGGGCACAATAACATACCACTTAAACGGTAGAGGCCTGGAGCTCCCCAGCTGTGCCCAAACTAAACCCAGCCTGCATCACATTGTTGTGGTTTTAGGAATTAAAGATCAGTGAGGGATGAAGTCACCGTAAAGAAAGGTAATTGTGATGTGAGGTTGTTGTCTCAAAGAGGTTGGAGGGATGGCACAGGTCCAGTGACACGTCCAGATGCCGGGGCTGTTTGGCATCAGGAGTAGCAGTCAGCAGTGCTACAGTACCGCCACCAGGCATCCATGGTCCACAATCTACCACACTGACCACATGATCCCAAGACTTTGATTGCTGGAGTATGACTCAGTAAGGATTTTATTTTTCCTCTGAGAATTATTTTATTTGACCAGTGCACTGCAGTTTGTTCTAGTGCTCTAAAATTATTTCAGAAGGGTAAAATATCTAACTGAGAGAATAGCTCCCATTATTTAAAGATGCACGGCCCTTTATGTGCATGTCTGTGAAACGCAGCGTCCATGACAACACTGAGTCATGGGAAACCAAGGAAACAGTATCTTGAGTGTAAAATCCCAATCAGGGAGCCATTTGGTCTTGGTCCTGAACTCCATGGGAAATGCCACATATCCCACCGTGCTCAGGGGCTGTGAGCTGAGGAGAAGAGGAGAGGAGCCCTGAGCTTCAGCCCACTGCAGCCAGCCCAGCACTCTCCTCTCCTGTGACAAAGGCTAGAGGGTGAGAGAGTGGGGCAGGGAGCCCTCCCCTTCCCCCCTCTCTATGAGGGAGGTTGGTGGTGGAGGGGTGGAGGGGGGGGGGGGGGGGGGGTGTTTGAATGGGACCAACTAGTGACCTCAGGCAGAAAGAATGTCCCCAATTGCTCAGGCGGCCCGCTCCCTTAGCAGTGCACCACAGTCAGCAAGCGCAGAGGGCTTTGTGTTTCACCTTCCAGATGCACTCGCCAGAGCAAAGGCCACCAGACAAACACACGGCAACATGCCCCAGCTCCAGCTCACTGGTGTGTTGTTGATTTGAATGTAATGGTTTTTACAAGTTTAGTCACTCTGAATTAAAAGAGCTCCTCCTTTGTAGTCCCTAGTCAACAGGAAATATGTTTTTTTTTTCTCTCGTCCAACCTCATTATTCTAAATGCTAATAGTTTCTCGCTCTCAGTCTTAAGTCTCACCTATTGTGTGAACAGCATTCTTCGGCTGCTATAGCCATTTATGTGGGTGTTAATGTATTGCTATCTCCCAGCAATGTGACACTGTGTGTGAAATACAGCGATTGCATACATTTGGGTGTATAAAAGGGGTCTTTCCCAAGCCAGGACACCCATAAAATCAATGGCAGCTCAGGACGGCAATTAAATCTAACTAATCCTGCAGATTTATGAGCTCCATGCGCTGTGTCTGCCAGGCTGGGCTGGGTTGAAGTCACCGCGCTGCCAGAAAGAGAAGAGACTTCTGCTGCCATTTAGTGCATTTGAATGGGCATGCGTTAAGAGAAGCATCGCAGGGGGGCGCAAAGGCCAGGGCCAGTGGGAGTGAGCAGTGAGGAGATCTTTCCTTTTAGATGGAATTACCTTTTATCCTGTGGAATTTAGTGCTACTGTGCTCATGGAGCCCCAAAATGGTGACTTCAGGGAGGGACTGACTGTTAGTATTTCCCCTGTTATACCAGACATGGGAAAATCCTATAGTTGGGCTGTGGTTGTGTGTGTGAGTGTGTGAGCTGTACACAATGGCAGGGGTGGTGGCTAGGAGGGGTGAGGAGGAGGGGGATTTGTAAAGCAGCTTGGGCCTCGTCTGGATGATGGGGCTGTATTTATTGTTTGCTGGTTCTAAGTAGAAGGAGTCCCGTGGGGATCAATGGATGACCAGAGTATTGAAACAGTAGTGTGGACCTCGAACGAGTAACCTACATTATGCTGCTATTATCTGCTTTTGTCACTGGTGTTTCCTGTTGACATCTGTTGTTGTTGTGGCTTTAATGGAACAGAGAGGAGTCAGGGGAGTAGAAGGCAGAAAGTCAACTCCCATGGATAATGTACTTCAAATATCATCAGGAGAACCCCTCTGGCATTTCGGCATTGTTCAAAAGGCTGGAAATACACTATTTTCTTAATGTATTCACTTTCTTATTACACACGGGTTAGGTAAAATCACATAACAACACTTTTACAGTCTTTACTTTGACAGGATCTGATAAAGGAACACCTCCTATATCCCCGTTCACACATTCTTAATTCTCTTCTTCAGGGAGGAGGCTGAGAGGGAAAGCTTTCTACAACGTCAACGGCAAGGTCTACTGTGAAGAGGACTTCCTGGTCAGTTACAACATCTGTCGTCCCTGCATGCCTCCTTATGCACATGAATTGATGTTTATGTTATGTTCATTATGCGGATGTTCAGATGTTGAGTTCTCCATATCCTTCATACACACTCACCCCTCGATGACAGACTCGGGAGAGGAGGGGTTGCACATTCTAAAACCCTCCAGAGGAAACAGACGTTGCAGTGCTACAATTAAAGTTAAGCACCACCCCTCCAATTCCCACTAATTTCCCCAAAATTTCCCCAAGGAGCACAATTATCCCACTGCTTCCATCCCATTACTTCCCAGCACTTAGAATTATAGAGGGAGGAGGAGTGGCTGTGGGCAGATGCAGGCCTCAGACTGCCTCCTGTATGACGTATCCATCTGCCAAGGTTGGACACAATGGGAAACAGACACAAGTTATTAGCATGTATTGATCTCTTAAAGAAGTCTGTCAATCTATAATCAATGTGAACCAGGTGTTTTATTGCAGTCGTTTTTGTCTCCCTAAAAGATACAGACTTATTGCTTATTACTACTGAATTTTTCTATTTTATTTAACCTTTATTTAACTAGGCAAGTCTTATTTACAATGACGGCCTACCCCGGCCAAACCCTCCCCTAACCCGGACGACGCTGAACCAATATACTTACTTAATGTAAATGAATCACTCCATTACACATTGACATTGCCCATTGGACCCTAAAACAGACTTTCAATTGGCTCAGAGGATGAGTGCTCAGAGTGGTATTGGGTCTCCTCATACTGTAGATGTAAAGAATAGATCCTAAAAGGGTCAGATGGTAGATGTGACTCAGACCCCAGCTTCCTCTGAGTATTGACCACCAGCTCTGCCATCAGGGCAGATGGTCTGTCTGGGAGGTTAAAGGGGAAGCCTGGAGTCACCCTCCCCCTGCACCCCTCACCACCCCACTTCCACCTGCTGCCCCTATTCCACCATTAGGTCATGACCCCAGGGTCATGTGCTATGCAGATGGTCACTATGGGACAAACGTAACGATGGTAATGCATGTATAACTCAAATGTAAATCCCTCATTGACTTCAATGCGATATCTTATGTTCAAGTTGCATGTCTTACCTCAAGTTGTGTTTGTGTGACTCTGGTCCAGACTTTAGGAGACCACCAAGAGTAGAGCGCTTAGGACTGGATGTGTACTGTACTCCTTCTATTAGTAGAGTGCTCTGATGGGTTAGGTTTAGGACAGGTAACGTATCAGGGATGACAGTGGTAGATCATATACATCTCAGCAAAGAGATGAGACAAAGGAAAAAGGACAAACTCCTTTCGCATCAATATAAAGAGAGCAGCAGCACCCCCTATAGATAGTGTCATTTAGGCTGTACTCTGGGTCCCTACATTTACATTTTGATTATAGTGTTTAGGGGTTCTCAAACCAGGGTTGGGGTCAATTCCAATTTAATTTGAAATTCCAATTCAATTATTGAATTCACTCATGAAGTGGAGAATTTACTTTGAATTCAATTCAAACTGAATTGGAATTTAATTGGAATTAGACTATTTGGACTGTTTAATTGAATTGGAATTGAATATTTGTACATTTCACAGTTAATTAAATGAATGCACTTAGTATAAAAAATGGACTGCAGAATTTAACAGGGACTTGGTATAAAAATGGACTGCAGAATTTAACTGAATGGTACAAGGGATATATGGAAGCTTATGGGTAGCAATATTCAATTTGAAATGTAATATGCGAAATGACAATGCAATATGTAAAATGGCAATGCATTCTGTATTTCAATTTACATTTTCCGTGGTGCAAAATGAAAATGAAAATTAAATTACATCATTTACATTTGCCATTTCATACACTAGTTTTAGTGTATGAACTATGTTTTTTTTCGCTCCACTTCATCTGCTAATGAATTTAACAGTCGTATTAGCTCTGCCGCCGCCATGTTTCCAACACCTCAAAACCAAAACACGTAACATAGCTATAACATGTTTTGTTTACCTGTTGCCGAGCCCCGCCTTGATGCAGTGATTGACAGGGCGGGAGGGGGCGGAGACGTGATCGGCTCGGAATGCATTTTCAATTTGCACATTGAATTTTGCTACATTCATTGCGCGGGACATTTAATGAAAATGCAATCGCACGTGTTTGACTGTGAGTGTAAATGCAATTAAGAAAAATAACATTTGAATGATCATTTTGCCACAGTTTTTGCTTGAACATGTTACACACATCTAATCATTTGTGTAATACATTTTAATTTAAATTTTGCAACTTATAAAGCGTTAAAATATGTATTCAATTTACATATTAAAACTAGTGTATGAAATGGCAAATGTAAATGATGTAATTTCATTTTCATTTTCATTTTGCACCAAACGTTGCACAAATGTAATGGAAAATGTAAATTGAAATACAGAATGCATTGCCATTTTACATATTGCATTGTCATTTTGCATATTACATTTCAAATTGAATATTGCTACCCATAAGCTTCCATAGGGATAAGGAATTAAGTTGTAATTTAATTTGTGGAATTAACCCCAACCCTGTCTCAACACTTCCTAAATGTGCCTTCCTCTCTTTTGTAATGCTGTACTCCCAAGTCTCAACCATACACAGTTAACATTCACCATGTAAAAGTTGTCCATTGCTACATGTTAGAATCGTCAACAAACTCAGTGATACGTCTCTTTTTTAATCTCCCACAGTACTCTGGTTTTCAACAGACGGCAGAGAAGTGCTTTGTGTGTGGTCACCTCATCATGGAAATGGTAAGAAAGAGCCTAATACTGTAGGAGGCTAGATAGATAGTGATACAAGACAATCAGCAGAACAGTATGCCTGTTCCTCTCTGGGCTTTCTCTTTAACAGTACTGTATCTCTTCTTGAATGTGGCATCAAACCTCCTAGTTTAGTTTAGTTTCTGTATCTGAAAATGCCAAGGGCTGGTGTGATTGACTCCTACTTAGAGGCTTCAATCTCTGACCTTACTGTTATCTCTGTGTGTGTGTGTGTGTTTGGGGGGGGGTGTAGATCCTGCAGGCACTGGGAAAGTCCTACCACCCTGGCTGCTTCCGCTGTGTGGTCTGTACAGAGGGTCTGGACGGAGTGCCTTTCACTGTGGACGTGGAGAACAACATCTACTGTGTCAAAGACTACCACACGTAAGGACATGGGTCTCTCATGGATAATGCCAACGTGATGAAGTCAGCATGCAAGAGTTTCTTCATTCCACAGTACTCTTTAAATCTTGATTTGTGCTGAAACTAAAATACATTATACAGTATGTGCCAATGCTTGACTTCTCTGTTTCCCCCACAGGGTCTTTGCCCCAAAATGTGCCTCATGCAACCAGCCCATCCTCCCTGCTCAGGTAATGAAGACCCAATGACTGCTTGTATCCTCTCAGCTCCTGTCACTAGTTGTTATCAGAGTCACATACAGTATATGCTGTAGAGGGTTGGGCCAATTGACACTTCCTCCTCCATAGCCGTTGCTAAGTGATAATTGACACTTCCGCGCTGTGCTGTTTTTTTCTGATAGTTTTCAAAACCTATGAAGATATCCAGTGAAAGCAGATATGCAATTTGTTGACACCACCACACAGTATGGACTTCCCAAATGCTAATAAAATAAAATGGTAATAAAAATGTCTGTTAAATTCGCTGCTCTGTTTTGCTTTTTTACAGTGGGACATTTCATAGGGAATTGTGGGAGGCGCTCTCATATTGTTACATCACCAACACTTAGAGAATAAAAGCTCTAACATGGTGTCCGTTATAAAACCTGGCCCAACTCTCTTAATATATGGCTCTGGTTGGTGGTAGCCAGTGGAGTAGTGGAGACGGGAGGGTGTGACTGACTGTGTGTGTTTCCTGACAGGGCTCTGAGGAGACCATCCGGGTGGTGTCCATGGACAAGGACTACCATGTGGAGTGCTATCACTGCGAGGTGAGACAATGTCATTACTACCCAGTTTGTGCATCTTGTCTTATTTATGTATTGAACGTAGACAACACATTGGGTATGGTCATTAAACTTCGGTCCATTTGAGTGTAAATGCTATTGCAGTGTGGGTGTATGTTTCTGTATCTCTGTGAGTGTGTGCATTACACACACAGACTGAAGCTCAGTGAGGGGCAAACCAATGTGGTGACTCATTGTCCAGGCACATTCCAGTGTTGAGCTGTGGGAGGTGGGAGAGCAGAGGGTAGGGCATCAGCTGGACATTAGACCAGGGGTTGTTGTTTAACTACCCTGGAATCTCAGCACTGTGACAGACCGCTCAGACCCATGTACAGGAAATCATCCCACGTTACCCACCAACCTCAGTGTAATCAAAGTAATCAAGTCAAGTCAGCCAAATTGGATTCCTCACTGTGCATTCATTAACATAATAGTTTAATGATAGCTGTGTCAAGTGTGAGTCATTGTAACCAGGGCTCAAAGAAAGTGTGTGATTGTAAGTGTGTGAGCTTGATCAAGTATTCCATGTTTAATGGCATAAGTTGGTTGACTCATTTTATTATCACACATTCCAGGAAATAGCTCATATCCCATCTAGGTGAGTGATTAAGATATTATGTAGACAATAGCTAATCATTCAGCAGGCTCTGTGGGGTAGATAGTCATCACAGTGGTCTAGGTAGGCAGGGATGGAAAATTCATTACATTTTTAAGAAATGGTTAAGAGCCCCGTATGTAAACTTGACAGGAATACCCATCAGCGGCCTCTCATATCAGTGGAGAGGTATCAAAGGTAGAAGTACAGCAAATGTCTGAAATATGCTCATGTGTGTATTGAATGTTCCTTGTTGAAGTAGATAGTCTGGATAGTTTTGATTTTCAGAACCTGCTCAACGACATTGGATGTGCCTATATAATATTTTCCTTCACAAATGTCCAGCCACTGCAGTTTCACTGAGTCTATCTCTCTCCTTCGGTGTTGTAGGACTGTGGCCTCCAGCTAAACGACGAGGAGGGTCACCGCTGTTACCCGCTGGAGGGCCACCTGCTCTGTCACGGTTGCCACATCCGCAGGCTCAAGGTCCCGGTGACCGCCCACCCGCCCCCCAGCTACCCGCTACACGTCACTGAGCTGTGAGAGGGCAGGGGCGGCGAGGAACCAACCCCAACCCACCGCTGACCCACCTCCCAGATGACCTGAGACAACATAGCAGAAAAAGAAGGAATCCCCCGCCCACCGAATCCCGGAATTTCGGAACCTCTTCTTGCATGACAGAACAGAACAGAGAGACCCTGGGAGTCTTTGCTCTCTACTGGCCGGCCGTGCCCTGAGGAGAGGAGATAGATAATGGGACATGGACCGGGCTGGGAGAGAGTCCACGTCCCTCTCTCTCTTCCATCAGTTTTTTTTCTTCCTCCTTTTGGTCTGTGAACAGTGAAGCGGGCCGAGGCCCCAGCCCACCCAGAGGCCCTGTCTGACGTCAGCACCGTGACCCCTGCACATTCATCACAGTGGGGCCTGGACTGGCCTGAGTGGAGGGAGGTGGCCACTCCCTCTCTATCCCTCTCTCCATCGTTCTCTTTTTTCCTCCCCTTCTGTTTTCTTCATTCCTTTGCGCTGAAGCTGTGTGCCATGATGCATTTACTGCTCCTCTGTCCCTGAGAGAGAGAGAGAGCTGGACATCTTCTCTGCCAGGAGGCTGGGAGGCAGTGAAACAGGCCGCTACATAACATTCCAGCACTGGCAGGGTTAGAGGGTTGGACATGCTGTGCCTTCAGAGTGGCCTTTCACTGAGAAACCTCACCACTCGGTGCCAGTGACAGTGCCACAGTCCAGCTAGCTATGGCTCCTTTTGGCTATGCAAGGGTACCGAGTCTACCAGCAACAACCAAGCTCCTTCATGTGACCCTTGTACCATCCCCTTGCACCAGTGCTCCTTGGCATAGCGGATGTTCGTGGCACCGCATGCACTGTCAGTAGCCAGTAGCCACAGCGCTAGCCTGGGCTGGCACTCATTCCATTTAGCAGTCTTAGAAGACGTGACCTTGAGAGATTCACAAGGAGTGTCTTATCGATTATATAACGAGAAAAGAAGTTAGAAGCACATAGATTGTCTTTTATACATGCCTATATATTTTGCAGACATTTTCCACATAAGATTCTAGAAGCGTAGTCTCTGTTTTTGCTGCATTATTATCATCAAATGGAATCAGAGGCCAAACGAGCTGTAACAGTCTTAACGGTTCTCTGAAGGTTATTGGTCCGCTGTTTCATTTCTCCTCAAAGACACAGGTCCTAGAGGCCTCTGTGTTGTCGGTCTGCTTGGTCATGCGATCCACAGACCTGTCAGTGACACTGGCTCTTAATTAACATGTACAATTCCACACACTGGTTATTTGACCCATATGGTAGCACTGAGTGAGTGACTGACCATTGAGAGTACCCACGTATTCTCCTCATGCACACGTTACTGTTTCATACCTACTGGTTAATCAGATTGTCTGGTTGGTTGTGGGAGTTGCTGGTCCAACCTGTGTCTCTGGGGAACCCATCCCCCGTGTTTTCCCTCGCTGGTTGTGCCGTTGTGTGCGTCTGTGTGTGTGTGTGTGTGTGTGTGTGTGTATGTTAGTCTGTTGGTCTATAGACACTGAGTGTACAAAACATTAAGAACTGCTCTTTCCAAGACATAGACTGACCAGGTGAATCCAGGTGATGTCACTTGTTAAATCTACTTCAATCAGTGCAGATGAAGGGGAGGACTTTTAAGACTTGAGACAATTGAGACATGGATTGTGTATGTGTGCCATTCAGAGGGTACATGGGCAAGACAAAAGATTTAAGTGGCTTTGGTAGTAGGTGCCAGGTGCACCGGTTTGTGTCAAGAACTGCAACGCTACTGGGTTTTTCACGCTCAACAGTTTCCCGTGTGTATCAAGAATGGTCCACCACCCAAAGGACATCCAGCCAACTTGACACAACTGTGGGAAGCATTGGAGTGAACATGGGCCAGCATCCCTGTGGAACACTTTTGACACCTTGAGGCTGTTCTGAGTGCAAAAGTGGGTGCAGCTCAATATTAGGAAGGTGTTCCTAATGTTTGGTATACTCAGTGTGTATAGAAGTGTGTGTGAGTGTGTGTGTGCACCAGTGGCAGCGCCAAGGTGCATGTACCTTGTTGAGCGAGCAGGACAACGGCCATACATCTCCACAAAACATGCTATCGCTATCTCTCGCTCTCGCTCTCTCTCAATTTCAATCTCTCTCTCTCTCTCTCAATCTCTCTCTCTCTCCAACAGAAACAATGGGTTAAGGCTCTGGCTCAGTCCTACCCAGTACCTGCTCACAGTAGCCTAGTCAGAGGAACTGTCCTCTCATACTACTGAATCTAACAGACAAGGAGGCTGACATAGAGATTTACAGAGAGGAGGGGCCGACACAGGCACCATGTGCTTTCTTATGTATCCCTCGATGAGATTCTTTTGAATGTAATTATTAGTGTATGTTTGGCAAACTGTTCTTTATTTTTTTCTCTGCTCCCAGTTGTACATTTGCAACAGAGAAAAATACTATGTATCCCTAGAGTTCATGTTTTTTTCTGGGAAATTCCCTTTGATGGTAGATAAACTGAATCTCAGCATAGTATGATGAGACTCCTAGTCAAGGAATGTGTAATATACTTGAAGAATGAGGCAATGGTATTTTCTGAACTGTAGTTTGAATAGCACAGTAAGACCCACTCATTCATATCAATCTCAAATCATTTTTCATTAAAGCATCAAATGTGTAAACTTGACAAGAGTTGATCCATTTTAAGGATGTCTTAATACACCTATTTTAAAAAAAAAATACTACTTCAATTCCATTTCTATTGCATATCGCACAGCTAGTTTCCCCATACCTGTACATAAAGAGGCTTTCTTTCATCCTCTGTCATAAATCACTCTGAAAGTGAAGCCTTTTCTCTCCTACCAGTAGTTTTCAATAAGCACATATGACACCTCTGTCACATCACTTTTGTATCACTTTTGTATAAGTGTTTGATTACCTAGATGGTTCATAAAAAAGCAAACTAGATTTATTTATCTAAACATGAAAAACTCTAAAGTTATTTAATGTATTAAAAATCGGGACGTGTCATTTAACTGTAGATTATATAATCTGCTTTTTAAATAAAGTGGTTTTGTAGCTAACTTAAACCAAATGATGTTGTCTTTTTTGTTGTATGTGAAATCATCTGATGAATTCTATCCAAATCATGGCACTTTGTTGAACTAGAACACAAACACCTTGTTACCATACTATTACCATACTATTACCATGTTATTACCATTTTATTGCATGCTGTAATGTAAAGTGCTGCCATTGGACATAAATCAACAATGAAATGTGGTAAATTTGGAAATGATATGGGAATGATTTAGCGTAAACTTGGGAGTAATATGGACAACTGGCTTTCCCATGGCCGTGCCTTGTCTCCCTGTGGAGAAGATGGATGCTTACACAGATTAAAAATCCCAGCTCTGGGTGAAAGTCCCATGCTGTTGTTCATGCCTTCCAGTTACCTCTGTGTACTCAGAGATGTATTTTCTAGAAAGATAACATCCTCAGATCAGAGCTACTGTAATTGTGGTGTGTAATTACATCCCCACACGCAAGTCTCTCCAGCAAGTCATGTGATGGAGGATCCCTCAGAGAGCAGAGCAGAGAGCAGCCCCCACCGTGGTATGGACAGTATGATAGCTCTGGTCCTGACAGTCATCACTGATAGGGCAGTCTCTGGGGTATTGTTTTGCTCTGGAAGTAAACAGTCCATCTGCACTTTACTGGAATCAGGGGCCGTATGTATCACGCATCTCAGACTAGGATTGCTGAACTAGGATCCTAAATCAGCACTCTTATACTGAGATGCTTGATACTTACAGCCCCAGACCCATACTACTGGGCTTGTCATGGTTGCTAAGTTTTAGTTATGATGAGTTGGGGTTGACCATCAACTAACTCAACAAGTTTTGAATCTTAAAACGAGAGTGAAGCATGTAACACACACAGACAATCTGCTCCGGGTCTGTTTCTGCTCTGGGTCTGTTTCTGCTCATGTACCATTTGTTTTCTGTCGATAATCAGGTTTAAATAACACTACAGGGATTAAAACTGAATCAAATTAGCAGGCTGTCTAGATGAGCAAGACGACTGCACCCCCGCGGTTTCCTATTGTACAAGTGAGTGGATTTAATGATTATGGGTATAATTTGACCAAGACGGAGGCTTAAATTAACGTCCTGTTGGACTACATTTGTGCCATTTGTGGAGCAAAAAGTAGGATGATTACTTACTGCAATGCTCCTCTTAAGCTCTTAAGTGTGTGAATCCCCCAGCTCTATAATACCTCACAGTAACCACAAGCCTTGAGGAGCCACCTCAAGTATACTGTACAAATACCACACAGTCACACATTAGGCCTGTGGAGATTTGGTTTCCAAAGAAGTGGTGTTTGATATATTTTCTTTGTGACAGTCTCTGAGGTTGTTAACATTAGGTCAGAAATAAGCACATAATCAGAAACTTAAAAAACGGTTTATTCACTATTTGCTGTGATTGCAGCATAAGATTCTCTGAGATTACTTGTATTACTTCAAATGTGTAATGTCATGCTCATGATTAGATGTTTATAGAGAAGTTAAAATAATAATTTTATTTGTAAATAACTTCATTATAGAAGAAAAATCTCAGTGCATAAAATAAAATGTATAATATAAATAATACAATGAGTATGAGGTTATAGTGCAGATGGTCAGCTTTCATTTGAGGGTATTTTCATCCATATTGGGTGAACCGTTTAGAAATTACACCACTTTTTGTACATTTTAGGGGCCAAAAGTATTGGGACAGATTCACTTATACTGTATGTGTATTAAAGTAGTCAAAAGTTCAGTATTGGTCCCATATTTCTAGCACACAATGACTACAGTACATCAAGCTTGTGACTCTACAAACTTGTTGGATGCATTTGCTGTTTGTTTTGGTTGTGTTTCAGATTACTTGGTGCCCAATAGAAATGAATGTAATGTAATGTATTGAGTCACTTTTAACTTCAAACACTTCTACATTCATGTAGATGCTACCATGATTATAGTGAATAATGATGAAATGAAAGTTACAGAGACATCAATATCATACCCCCCCCTCCCTGTTATTGTAATGGGGAGAGATTATCATGTCTTGGGGGTTTGATATTTGTGCGTCTTTAACTTTCTCACTCATCATCATTCAGATTCATTCAGGACTATCTGTAGTCATGGTAGCATCCACATTAATGTAGAAGTGTTTAGGAACATATTATGTTCTTATTTAGAATGAAAGTGACACAATACATTATTTACCATTCATTTCTATTGGCCACAAAATAATCTGAAACAACCAAAACAGCAAATGCATCCCACAAGTTTGTAGAGTCACAAGTTTGATGTAGTACTTGTGTGCTAGGAATATGGTCCCTTAAAATGGGGGGACTATGTACAAAAAGTTTTGTAATATCTAAACGGTTCACCCGATATGGATGAAAATACCCTCAAATGAAAGCTGACCGTCTGCACTATAACATCATAGTCATTGCATTATTTATATTGTATCTTTTATTTTATGCACTTTAAGATTTTTCTTGTATAATGCAAAGTGATTTACAAATGTAATAAAGGATTATTATTACTATCCTTTCAAATCCATAGTGCTGGAGTACAGAGCCAAAACCAAACATGTTCACTGTCCCAATACTTTTAGAGCTCACTGTGCATGTATTCAGACCCCTTGACTTTTTCCAAATTTTGTTACGTTACAGCTTTATTCAAAAATGTATTAAATTGTTTATTTTCCTCATCAATCTACACACAATACCCCATAATGACAAAGCAAAAACAGGTTTTTATAAAGTTTGGCTAAATAAAGGGAAATATCACATTTATATAAGTATTCAGACCCTTTACTCAGTACTTTGTTGAAGCACCTTTGGCAGCGATTACAGCCTTGAGTCTTCTTGTGTATGACGCTACAAGCTTGGTACACCTGTATTTACAATTCTTCTCTGCAGATCCAACCTCTGTCAGGTTGGATGGGTAGCATCGCTGCACAGCTATTTTCAGGTCTCTCCAGAGATGTTTGATCGGGTTCATATCCGGGCTCTGGCTGTGTGCTTAGGGTCGTTGTCCTTCACCCCAGTCTGAGGTCCTGAGCGCTCTGGAGCAGGTTTTCATCAAGGATCTCTCTCTGCTTTGCTCCATTCATCTTTTCCTTGATCCTGACTAGTCTCCCAGTCCCTGCCGCTGAAAAACATCCCCACAGCATGATGCTGCCACCACCATGCTTCACCGTAGGGATGTGGTATTGTGTGTAGGTTGATGAGGAAAAAATAATAAGGCTGTAACGTAACAAAATGTGGAAAAAGTCAAGGGGATATGAATACCAAATCATAAAAGCAACAATCAAAGTCTAGGAAGAAGGGGAGGCCAGAAACATGCCCCAACAGTCTGAACAGCCCTGAGATTGTCAGGAAGGGAGTTCCAAAGGAAAAGTCATGGTCTTCCATTGTCCGGAGCCATGAAGCATTTCAGCTTGGCTTGACCATAGGGTGCATGGAGGTTCATAGGGGGAGAGCAGATAGGCAGGTCCTACCCCATTTAGGGCTTTGTAGAACAGGAGGAGAATTCTTAAGTAAATCCGTTGAGGGACAAGCAGCCAATGGAGGTCAGCAAGGATGAGGCTGTTGTGGGCAGACATTTTGTTTGTGTCAGAAGCCTTGCAGCACTGTTTTGAATGAGCTGCAATTTATGAATTAAGGTTGCAGGCAGGCCCCCAAATACTGCATTCCCATAATCAATTATGGAGAAAACAGATGCATGAATAAGCTTTTCTGTGTCAGAAGTGGTGAGACAGGGTCTTAGGTGGACTAATGTGGGCATTGAAAGAGAGAGCAGGGTCAAATTTCACACCCAGGTTGATGATGACTGAGGAGAGGGGAATGATGTGGCCATCTACGGCAGGGCAGATGCTTCAGGAGTTGGTGATCTGCTGTAGGGTGCCTATCAGCATAGCCTCTATCTTGCCGCTGTTGAGTTGGAGGAAGTTGTTCTGGATCCAATATTTTACCTCTTCCAGACAGTTGGACAAGGTTGACAGAGCAGATGTTGTGTCAGGCTTGGTTTTAACCAATCAGACACTGTGCTGTCTCAATATCTGGCCAAGTGGGTCCTAGCAGCGACCCTTGTTGGACAACGCAGGTTATGGTGGACCGCAGGAGGTGACCCAGTCCTAGCAGCGACCCTTGTTGGACACCGCAGGTTATGGTGGACCGCAGGAGGTGAACCAGTTTAGGGCAGTCCCACAGATGGGTGATGGTGTGATCTACTGTGTTGAAAGCAGCACTGAGGTCCAGGAGAATCAAGATGGTGGGGGATCCTGTATCTGCAGCCATGAGCAGGACTAGTGTACCAGGTATTGTGACACAGCAGCGCAAGTTGCATGGAACATTTTGCCTGTTGTAAACTAGCTACCCACTGGGCACCGATGTCATTTCAACGTCTAGTTTTGGTTAACATTTGGTTGAGTTGTCAATTAACGAGAATTTAATGTGAAATCAACTAAACATTTCTCCATGTCACTGGATTTAGGTGAAAAGTTGGGCAAAAAAAATATGAAATTCCCTTACGTTAATGACTTATTTCAAATCCAATCAGTTTTCCACATTGATTCAACATCATCACGTCTAAATTTTGTTGTTGAAATTACATGGAAACAACGTTGATGCAACCAGTTTTTTCCCAGTAGGTAGCTTGCTAATGTCATGTAGAATGTGCATCTCGCAAATCACATCCTGAAATGGTTATTTGTATAATTCTCACAAACGCTCCAGGAAACCAAACTAGGCAACCGAATTCCGTATCTGAAAACGCCCTTAATTTGAAAAACTATGCAATCAAATGATAAGCCAGCAGGGACAGGAAACATTTTCAGGTCAAAACATTATTTGTGGAAAACAGCAAGACCACCACCCCTGCAATTTCCAGATATTTATAACCAGTTGAAGTTTAGTAGGTAGAATCTCAATTTCTCAATTCCTCTTTTGGCGGGCAACTGCCTCCTGCAGGCGGACGTGGGTGGGGGACCATACCTCCTCTGCAGATCGAAACCAGTCCTCCACAGACGGCACATCACTGGGCTCGGTACCTGTCCAAGGACATGAAGGGGGTTGCCGGCCGAGGACGGCCTGGAATGGCGCTGGGATGTTTGAGCTTTTTCCGTAGGATTCCAAGTTGAAGATGTCCTTTTTTGAGTTCCTTACTCAGGGTTTAGATAAACAATTATTAGATAAAAATTATCAATACTTGATTAGCTACTCAAAAACAAAAGTTTTATTCAAGAAAAATGCACATAACACTTAAAACAATAAATTACAATGAAAATAGCAGAGCAATAAGCCTAGGCCACCATAAGGGTGCCATGGCAACAATGCCTTGATTCTCTGTCAAGTGTACAGAGAATACCATCAACATACACAATTAATGCTATTTTGAGTGTAGAGAGGTTTATATTTGTCATACAAACTTAATTGCCTGACTTTGCTTTTCTGTAGTGAACAGAATCATTGTTGAATAGGAAATGTGCTGCTTTTGATTTTGAGGTATTCCCCCTCTGAAGTCCAGAACAAAGGCTGTGAATGCTGGAGGTTGGTCAGTCAGCTGTGACATAACAGAGCCTAGAGCTAGCATGGTTGGGAAAGTGTTTATCAAGGCCAGGCCAGAAAATGACGGTCAGCATAGGGTTGAGATAAAAAGCATACAAACTGACCCGCTGGACTAGTTTTGGGATGGTTCCAAGGACAGGTTCAGTGGCAGAGACCACCTTAATATGACTGTTTCAATACAATGTTTTTATACTCACCAAAAGCTATTTATTTCTGCTGTTTGGTTGTTCTGTGTAATGAATAATGGATAGGCATTGCATTGGGCAGGATTGCAGGAACTGGAAGTAGGTAATTTAGTTATTGTTATCCCCTCAGGTCATCTCTCTTTCAGACTGTATAGTTGAATGAGTGGCCAGGTAGATTTCAATGTTAAAATACTGTATGTACTTACAATAGATCTAATCCAGGGTCAGACCCAGAGGAGGACATGTGAGGTTCTTACCAAGCCTCCTAAAATACACCTCAACCCATTCAGATAAATCACACTCAATGTCATTGTAATCTGTTATGACTAACTGGGACATGATCAGGTATGATTCAGTATGTATGTGTACTGTACTGTATATGAGTAGGAGTAAGCAGCAGAACAGTCTGTCCCCAACCGGGCATGTTCAGTTTAGTCTTCGTGAGGAAGAACTCTGGTGTTGGTTGACAGCTCCAGGAGTTGGGGCACAAAGCACTCTTTATGTGTGTGTGAGGGTACCGCCCAGTGACTCAGGGAGCTCAGTGTGTGTGCGGTGTGGCTGGAGCCCCAGGGACCCACTGTGAGGTGAGATCTGTTACACCACACAATGGAAAGCCTCCCCCCTGGAGCACAGACATCCTTCCACCACCAGGAGCCCAGGTTGAAATATGCAGACAACAGAATTACCTCATATCCAACATGATTCTATGGTTACAGACAAGTTAGTCTGTGGTATTGTATCTAAAAGTGAACCAATTAAATGTATTAGATGTTAAATATTTAGATAGTTAAACATCAGGGCGTGACCTCTGACCTGTCAATATCAATGTGTCATTAACTGTCCTCTATGACCATCAACGTCAACAACGTCACCGTGTTGGATCCTCACCGAATGGTTGAGAGTGATAAAACGCCAACTGAAGGCTCAAGTCTATTTACTCAAAATCACAGAGAGGCGGCCAGGGGCTAAACAAGTGAGATTAAACAAGCCACAGCTGTCTGTCTGGTAGTTGTAGTTGATTGTCAGAAAAACCTGGCCTGCATGTCGCAGAGATGTGACTGACAATGTCACTGCCACCCCTGGCAGACTGGGATCCACAATGCCAGGAACCACCCAGAGCTCCAGGCCCCCGGCCCCACTGTTCCCACTGTCCCCCTAGCTTTTATGCTAGTCAGCAGTATGATGACGTGGAGCAATGCCTGCCCATGCACTTAGTAACTCTAGTAGCCGTGGGAAATATGGAACAGGTCCTGACTAAATGGCCCCTTTTTACAGCTATAGGCCGAGGGTCCGCCATGTGAGGGATTTTCAATAGCATATTCAGACTGGAGACCAACTGAGAAAATGAGAGGGCCATCGTCTGGGTTATAAGAGGGGAATCTGTGAGTTTGCTTTGCAAGTATTTCAGGAGTAATATTTGCCTTAGAAATGAGATATTCCATGGAAAGTGTGTCGAGATATGAGATCGTATTTGATTAATGGCATTCCTGCAAAGTTCAAGTGACTAGCAAACATAACTGTCGAACTGCAGGGTGAACTTCTCCTCAGATTGAAGTTTTCATGGTACGTGTTACACATGCAGAAATGTGTCGTATATACAGTATTGATTTCAAAATACTCCAGGAGGTTTGTGCTGGTCCTCATGGTGAAGCACATAGCTAAAAAATAGGAATTCAAATAATCTCTCAAGTGATGATGAGGTATGGACAAACACAAACCCCAGCTGGCTAATAGCCAGATAACACAGATTCACTCCCAGCTCCTACTCTCTGTCACCTTTGTGAACTTGGGAATGTGTGTACAGACTGGAGGGGTGACGTTGCCTTGGTGACCGTGGTGTGGGGGAGGTTGAGATCCTGATCAAGGGGCAGCTCTTAAACAGGCCTCAGTGAGAATGACTGACACGTCAACCAATAAAGCATGCAGTAGGCATTGTTCTTAAAACAGCTCAGGAACATGCTCTGAACTGGCAGTCGTATTCATGTTCAAAATTCATGGTTTCAATGGAGCAATTTGAGCTGCATTCCTGAAGGTAACTTGAATAGTTCAGGTCGCAGTTGCAAATGAGAACTTGTTCTCAACTGACCTACCTGGTTAAATAAAGGTGAAATAAAAAAATAAAAAAAATAGTGCATGGGTCCTAGAACAGGTTGATAGGCTACTGGGCAGACTACTTCCTCCAATACTTTTCCTCTCTCTCTCGCTCCAGGATGATATATAAAAAAAGAAAATCTCTGCCACTGAGCCTGAAATAACTCAGGCTAAGTTATGATTGAAGTATAGAGTTGTTGCCAAGCAACAGGATTGCTTAGCTCATCAAGGTGTCTTGGGTCCCTTTGTACTCTAAGGCACTCAGTCAATTATAACCAGGATCAGTTTGGTACAGAGAAAAATAGTACTTCTAGGTTGGTGGAAACAAACATCACATATTCATGCATACAGTATTATGGGAAAAGCATCTGTAATGTACTTGCTGGTCTTATGACGAGACATACACTGAGTGTACAAAACATTCTCTTTCCATGCATGACATAGACTGACTTGAGGCGGCAGGTAGCCTAGCGGTTAGAGCGTTGAGCCAGTAACCAAAAGGTTGCTGGTTTGAATACCCAAGCCGAGAAGGTGAAAAAACCTGTTGAAGGTGAAAGAACCTCTGGCATTATCTATGGTTGTCATGGTCAGGAGCTTTCTAGGTGTTTTTGTGTTGGTCCCCAATTAGAGGCAGCTGCTAGGCATTGTCTCTAATTGGGGGCCAAGTTCATGTTTTCCACCTGTGCCTTGTGGATCATTGTTTTGTGTTTAGCGCCTGTGTGTGCCAACCTGCAGTTACTTTTTCGTGTTTCTCTTGTTATTGTTTTTCGGTTAAAGTTCACATTAATAAATAACACGTCGAACTACAACTGCGCTGCGTTTTGGTCTGCTTCTCACCATGAGCGTGACAGTATTCATTGTAAATAAGAATTTGTTCTTAACTGACTTGCCTAGTTAAATAAAGGTTTAAAAAAATAAAATCTGGTGAATCCAGGTGAAAGCTATTATCCCTTATTGATGTCACCTTCCACTTCAATCAGTGTCGATGAAGGGGAGGAGACAGGTTAAATAAGGATTTTTAAGCCTTGAGACAAATGAGACATGGATTGGGTGAATTGGCAAGATCAAATATTTAATTGCTTTTGAACGGGGTATGGTAGTAGGTGCCAAGCGCACCGGTTCGAGTGTGTCAAGAACCGCAGCGCTGCTGGGTTTTTCACGCTCAGCAGTTTCCCGTGTGTATCAAGAATGGTCCACTACCCAAAGGACATCCAGCCAACTTGACACAACTGTGGGAAGCATTACGAGTCAACATGGTCCAGCATCCCTGTAGAATGCTTTCGACACCTTGTAGAGTCGACGACCAACGAATTGAGACTGTTCTGAGGGCAAAGGGGGGTGCGACTCAATATTAGGAAGGTGTTCTTGTGCACTCAGTGTATTCTTGCATACAACATCATGGTAATGTACTTGCTGGTCTTATGCTGAGACATATTCGTGCATTCAGTATCATAGAAAATCATTGCACAGCAAAGTAATCTGTAATGTTCAAGCAGAAAGTATGATGAGACATTGTTTGTTTGAAATTCACAGAGTATTTTGTTTAATGGAGATTTAGCCGAACTGTCTCACATTGAGGGCCTGCACATCACATTATGTTTTCCAGATATATTTATGCCTGCTGTTTGTTTTTCTCTGAGTATGGATGCTACTTCAGTCTGTGATGTCTGGGGATTTGTGGGGATGGAAAATAGATGAGATAGGCTGACCTCTGCCCCGGTGTTCCAGAGAATAAACACAGCAGTGATTTGCTGGGAGGCTGGTTTGTTTTAAGCTGGGACAAATCTGGGGTCCTCTAATGCCATCTAGTGATGGTTTGGACATAAAGGAACACTTACATTCCCCTATGAGTAAAACTCATTGGATTTATTGAGAGAGTAAATTACACGTTCTATAATTTTGAAAGTGGTTTCAATTATTCATACATGATTGCATCATTATCCTCTAGGGTTGTCTGCAACTGCAAACTTCTGAACAGAATGCAGGTTAGAATCAACTAAGGACACAGACAATAGCTTGCTGTAAATATGTTTATTAAAAGCCATGTAGAGTCAATCAGTGGACTGGGATAGTCTGGGGTATAGTTTATTATCCCCACAGGCTCACTCTACAGTAACGTTCCCCTTTACAGTGATAAACTCATAAACATACAGCGGTACGTAAAATACAGTCCGATGGCACAACAAACAAACAGGACACAGACGATTACAGACATAGAAAGTGCTTCTGCTCCTCTGTGTGGAGGCGACTGATGCTGCAGCGAGTCTACCTTCACTACAGCCCAGACACCCCCATCAGCAGGGGGACAGGACAGGGAGGATGGATGATGGTGGTGGCCAGGTTAGGTGTGGTTCTTCTTGATAAAGTTAATGAGCCCATTGGTGGAGGAGTCGTGAGAGTGGACCTCATTGGAGCCCTGCAGCTCAGGCTCGATCTTCTTACACAGAGCCTTACCCAGCTCAACTCTGTTATGGTGAGAGAGAGAAGAGAGAAGAGAGAGAAGAGAGAGAGAGAGAGCGTGGACAGAATAAAATATGTCACCAGAAAACTCACCAGAGTGGACAGAATAGAACGTAAATGAAACATTGTTTGGTACATTTTCATAAGATAAAGGCTTTGTCTGTAATCTATCATATATATATCACACTTACCCCCACTGGTCAAAACTGTTGATCTCCCACATAACACCCTGGACAAAGATCTTGTGTTCATACATGGCTGTAAAACAAACAACAACACCAGACATTGTTAGTGGGAGCATAACAAGTAAATACATTATCATGATAAATATTTCAAATATCATTGGTTGTTGGTTCACAGGTCCATATTCAGCTCTTACCAATAAGTGCTCCCAGTGTGAATGGGTTCAGCTTCTTGAAGACAATAGAGTTGGTTGGCTTGTTTCCTTGGAATACCTTACATCAGAACAAGAGGAAACATTTTGTTGTAAGACAGTTATTACATACTTGTATGCACTCCGTTTGTAGCTTCTTTCATCCTGACGCAAAACGTATTTTGTCCACTAGGAGGATGCACGTCCCTTTAAGAGTGTCAGTGTCGGCCCTAGCAATGGACACACTATTTCCCCAGTATAACACCAGGGTTTAAGCCCATAGAAAGTCTTAGGCCGGACCGGGGCTGCAGTGGCCTTGCGCCATGAGTGATCTGCCCCCACTCACTTTGTGTGGCAGAATGGTTTCCAGGGCCTCTCCTGTCAGGCCGCCGGCCTCCAGTTCCTTCTTAGCCTCCTCTGTGGTCTTTCCTTTCATAAGAGCCTCAGTCTGGGCCAGGAAGTTGGCCATCAGGATCTACAGACACAGAGGATACAACAGGTAAGGCATTATCCAATTATGACATTATCCCTGTGCATTATCACACAGTATGAAACACTGCATAGGCTATTTTGTCAGATAGACAGTAAAAGTAGGCATCACTTGAATAACTGAATGATTAGCTCAGTCACTGAATGTGAAGTTATTTTCTCCCAGATCATTCCCACATACACCATGTTATTTCAATGTGGATAATTGGGTAATATTGTGTTGAGATGTTGATCAATTAGATGACAACCTATATTCACCCACTCAAAAAGAAGCCAGAAGTTTGTTGAATTTCCAAAGTGTTATCACTATGCTTTCAAGCATCTATTTATATAAAAACACAGCCAAATTCCAATGGAAAAACAATATCAGATTTTTTGTTTAGTTTTCACCCAAATGTCTATCATTGCGCTTTCACCCATTTAAAAGTTCAAATGGGAATACAATATGACAGATATTTTGTTTATTTACACAACTTATTAACTTGTTATTACTGTGCTTCTTTTAATAGCAGAACCAAATGGCCTGGATTGAAGTTGAGACGATACTAAAAGTACATGGTGCAAGTGATCAATGCAGTTCGAGATTCTATACAGATTATTACAGCAACGTGCATACTTTATATGATTACATACAGTAAGAAGAAATGTATAGTTACAGTAACCTCATAATGTGGCCATGGATGTGTTACTATTTTTAAGGTTGAATGTTACATTAGTTTGAAAGAAAAGCCTTAACTTTAGGCTATTGTGTTTGGTTGACAATGCAACCAAATATCAACATTTGAAGGAGATTTATCTTCAGCTCGGATAGTTCCATCTGTGCCACTGACTTAGTCTGTCTTTAATTCTAGTTTGTCTACAAATTAATAATTGATATGCTGGATTACATCTCCAATCTAAATGAATGAATAGGACTCAATCAAATTAATTCAAACTTTAAATGCACTTTAAATACAGTTTGACTTGATTTAGTCCTATTCTTTAACTTAAAATGTTTGGTTGAAATGGAGACGTGAATCCAACATATAAATTATTAAGTTGTATAGAAGCCAGACTAAGTAAATGACACATATGGAACTATCCAAGCAGAAGATACATATCCTTCAAATGTTGGAAGCGTTGACAACTAAACACAATTCAATACCATTAAATATCATTACATTTTAAATCAACCAGAGCTTGAAACCCAAAACCTATTGTGTTGAAACAATAGGTGTTGATGCCTAAATAGCACCATTGATGATATATTACGGTCACATTTAATTTGCTCTGTTAAACCTACCCTTTGAAATGACTTCGATAGCAACAGTGAATCTAATTTGTTTTTAAGTGGAGATTTCTCAACAATCGTTCTCATGATAGCACATTGGTAATTGTCAGGGTTTAATATCATAGCTAAGCAGGGCTCTGTTTGGTTAAATCCCTGGATGGGAGTCCAGTAGGAGGTGCTGCTGAGCATGTTGTTTTGTTTTTCAGATAGAGGATATAACATTGAAGATCTGACTTTATTTTAAAGGTACAAATTCAACATATTTTAGACAAGGTTTGTCTATTTTGAAATGTGGTTACCATGATGACATAATCCTGTGTCTGAAATTTCACTCTCAAAACAACAGTTGATGACTTTTCTTCAAATCCAGCGTATTTTACACATAGATTACACGTCACAATACGTTGACAAAATACATTGAAACAATGTTGATTTAACCAGTTTGTGCCCAGTGTGTTGGTAGTGCTGGAAGATGTGTCCTGTAGGGGTAACCTACCTTATGGTGCTTACTTTCCCTGATGGGGTGCTGTGTCTGGGCAGGGATGAGGAAGTCAGCGGGGACCATGCGAGTTCCTGTGGAGGACACAGCAGTCACACTGCATCTGTGACTAATATACCATATTAGTCTTCCATTACATACATACACATCCATTTCAGCTGAACATTAATCAATATGTTGAAGAGCTTATGGCCCTATAAACTCATTACTCCAAACTTAGTTAGTCCACAAGACAAGAAAGGCGATTCATGTTATTCCTTAGACTTAATGTACCTGTCCAAATGTCTATGAAATATGACCTACAATTAATGGCAATTAACACGAGTTCAATCGTTTTCCTTCTAAAAAAAGGTAATTACGTATGTTAAAAAGCAGCTGTTCTGTGTTGTACTGGTGTGGGGGCGTATACCGGTCATAAAAAAATATTAATGCAAGTAGACAGCTGATTGGCAAGCTCAGCCAATAAGCCAACAAAACATAATGTTCTATGAGGAAATAGCAAACATTTTTTAAATGGGCTGTTTGAGGTGCGTTTTTTGAAGAAAACTCATCTGAAATGTATGCTTTGGTCACAAATACGAGTATAAGACCAGTCAACAACATTATTTGGGTATGAGTTAAGAGAATATGAACTTTCAAAAGTCCGATTTTAACTGGATAGTTACTTTAAGGAGGCAGTACCTTGGTGAATAAGCTGGTAGAAGGCGTGCTGTCCGTTGGTGCCAGGCTCTCCCCATACAATGGGGCCGGTATGGTAGTTGACACGTTTGCCATGGATAGTGATGTACTTTCCATTGGACTCCATGTCACCCTACAGACATCACATGAATTTAACATCTTCGGTGTTCGGGTTTCAGTTAAATTTAAACTAATACTAAAACAACATTATCATCAGGCTATCTAACTTTGACTTAGTATGCACAGTAAAACACATTTAAGTCTGACACTATACGACCACAGCCTACCTTCAGGGCAAGGAGTTGGTGTATAGGTTTTTATAGTAATTTGCCAAAGCAGACTGACATTCTTCAGTGTGTTTTGCTTTGGCTGTTTACTTATGTTACACTCAGTTATGTTTTAACCCAAGTAGTGACACTTAACCCTGGTAGAGACTCTTAACCCTGGAAGTGACTATTAACCCTGGTAGTGACACTTAACCCTGGTAAAGGCTCTTAACCGTGGTAGTGACTCTTAACCTTGGTAAAGGCTCTTAACCCTGGTAGTGACTCTTCACCCTGGTAAAGGCTCTTAGCCGTGGTAGTGACTCTTAACCCTGGTAAAGGCTCTTAACTGTGGTAGTGACTCCTAATCCTGGTAGTGACTCTTAACCCTGGTAGTGACCCTTAACCCTGGTAGTGACTCTTAACCCTGGTAGTGACTGACAAACCTGCTGGAAGTAGGCAGCGAAGCGGTGCATGTACTGGTCATAAGGCAGCATGGCGTGGGTCTCGGCCTGGAAGAAGTTGATGTACCAGACACCCAGCAGAGCCAGGAGCATAGGAGCGTTCTTCTCCACAGGGGCTGTTTTGAAATGGTTGTCCTACAGGAACAAGAGGGGGTCAACTCACACGTATTCATCTGACCAATAGAAAAGATCCCAAGTCTTTGGACAGTGAGAATAAGTTGCTGTACTTACCATCCAGTGAGCACCTTCTAGAAGCTTCTCAAAGTTGTCATAGCCTGGGTAGAAAGAAAAGACCTGAGACTGAGTTATACTTCAAAAATCTCCTTTTAACAACTGATTACTAAGGTTATTCTACTCAGGAAGAGTACAGGCAGCTGATCTAAGCATTAGAATATCTAAACCGGGAGAATAAACCTACAACATATTGTACATACCGATGTGCAGAGCAATGGACAATCCAATACAAGACCACAAGGAATAACGTCCACCAACCCACTAAAAAACAACAACAATTTGGTTAGGAATTTGCACAATATCAACAAACATTTCTTGAGCTTGATCATCATTTTCACAGTACAACTTTGAATTTGCAACATGTATTATTTCCCCCCAAAATGTAGTGACCCTAACACCAATGTCATGTAACTGAGAAATGTGAAGCTTACTCAAATTACTTTACTATTTCAGTGCTGTGCATTCTGGTCTATGTATTTAACATTAATTGGTGTCTGGGGGTGTCCTGAGAAGATTCAGAAATCTCAGAGCACTCTGAAGCGTACATAATTTAATGTGACACAGAGACGGGGAACTGTGCCCAAACTCACGGTCCTACAGCTAGCCCCAGAAAGAGGCCCCCTTCCTGTAAAAATTCCATTCCATTGTCTTCAAATTCCTTGCCATTAACCCTTTCTACAGTATCCGTGGTGACACATATTACACAGCACTTAATTTGGGTAATATATAATAAACACAGTGTTTAATAAGTCATATATATATATATATGAAAAGGCAGTACCCAACTTCTAAATATCTAAATATTCTCACTTCTAATAATTATTTTCAATGTGAATGCCACCTTTTATCAGTAGTGGTGTGTGGGTAAAATCACTGGGGCCATAATGCATCCTATGTGTTGTGATAATTGCGTTGTTTGCTCTATATTCTGTTAGCTCATACGCCTTGACACCGTGATACAGTATATAGGCCTAAGGCCGAGACAATATGAATAAATTCAACCACACATTTGTTTCATTACAAAACAAGAGAGAAACATCTGTCCGGTGAAGTCCACAAAACATATTGCATGTAACAAACAGTTACATGACCCATGGTCAAGCAAGGGAATGTTTCCGACATTTTCGGACTACTAAAGAACTATTGATTTTGGATACAGAGTTACCGCAAGTCGCAAAGAAAACAGGAGCTGCCTCCACTATTCCAGCACTACTTCAACTTTAACATTTCAACATCATCTAATCACCTATTCTTAGTCTAACACTGTGACAACTAAAAGATACCAAAAAACTATTTAGTCCAATCAACGTAAGCTAAATATGATGTGGCTGTCCATGGTACTGATTTCTCTGTGTATGGTGTGTGTGTGCGTGCAAGTATAAAAAACTATGTTGACTCACCCTACCTGTAGACAAACGCCAATGCCATCCTCCTCCTTTATGTTGCCTAAACGGTCTATGACTCTATCATATAGTACAAGCTTTTAGTTTTTGTTGTCGTAGACTACCTTTCTAAAATACTTGCTCGCTAGTGATGTGTTTGGTCTGAAGCCAAATCCTAACTTGCTTCCCTTGACACTTTATTTGGTGGCCAGGACCATTCACTGCTGAGCTCACTCAATTTAGCTCTACGCTGATAGGCTATTATTGTATTTATTTTTCTATCTAGGGAGGCTAAATGCTCGTTAGCTTCCCTTGCATTCAATGCTAGTGGCAGCAAGAATGTCATACTCTTTCTGGCCAGACAACATCAGATAGATACGCTACACATACTGAGGCAGAGGGGCGCTGTTTATTTAGCTCGGATGATTTCTCTGGTAAGATACATTCAGCCACTTGCGAATTGAAGGAAATTTATGAAACACAGAGGAGACGAAAGATAAGTTATTTTGTAGGTTTTTTTCTTGGTACATTTTTTAGGGAAGCCTGGCTTCCATTGGCATCCTCGAATACACGCCACTGCCTTTTATACATATTACTTCGGAGAGCAAGCAGCCATCTTTGCTCTGACGTGAAAGGGCACAGCATGTTAGAGCCGTTACCCTTTAAATACCAACAATGTAACTAAATGTAGCTTTCTGACCTTTGATGCGACCCAGCCTTTACAGTAACCTCTCCAAGGGAGAAGGTCGCTACCAATAATATAACACTCTTTGAGGACAGAACTGGAGGATGGCTTCTGATTACCACACAGCTGCCAGCCTGTGAGCCCAGGCACCTACTTCACAGGTCAGAAGTGTACACTATTTATAGCTGTTGCCTAAGTACCCCCCACCCTCCGTCAAGAGCCTGTGACCAATGCACTGCACACACGACATTCTGCATCATCAGATAACATGCACTCACATCCCAGAAGCCAAACATGTTGTCAGGATCAATGCCAAAGGCCTTCACTAAGGGCTGCAGAAGAGAGGAGATAGAAAGAATAGAATTAGAATGTTATTTTATTTTACAGCAATACATGCAGAGCATATCACTGCATTTATGATGGTGCGTTGCAAAAATAAGAACTTACGCCGGCAGTGGAGAGCGCCACGAAGTGCTTGGCAACAGCAGATTTCTGTAAAGAAGACTATGTTTAATCTAACATACTTTGCATTCATCTTCAGTAATAGAATTCAACCCCTTTCCCTGTATGTTTCTAAAGGTAGAAAGGCTACGCACATCTTTAGCGTGCTCAATGAACCATTCCTTGGCAGACTCTGCATTAGTGATGGTCTCTTGGGTGGTGAAAGTCTGAAAAGGGACAGTCAGTTAGATCACTACAGTAACACCAAAGACATTGCATTTCTAATGTGTGTTTAGACTACTGTGTACAGTACTAAATCACTAGCAGTGCATGCTGCTCTCTCCCCCCAGTCTCAAGGCTGTACAGTAGAAGAGCCATTCAGACAGAACTTTGGCTGCAACTCTACAGAGATGGAGAGAATGCGCGACATGGCATGCAGCCCTGCAGCACCGACAGATCCCAATGGAAACTTCCATTGTATCAAACAACTGTTGCTGCTAAAGCTGAGTGGAACTTTATGAGTTGTCCATATATTATCAGCTGCACAGTTTCTTTTCTCTTTGTCAGTGTTTTTTTTTATTAATGTGTATATCTTTCTTGCAAATTTTTATGCCAATTTTAAAGAGGAATATCTCTCTCTCAAGTGTTCAGACAAAACAATAAAACCAGTGAATGCGCTGTTAGGGTAAAGACAACCAAAAGCAGGCACCTTGGAAGCCACGATGAAGAGGGTGGTCTCAGCATTGAGCTCAGCCAGGGTTTTGGCGATGTGTGTGCCGTCAATGTTGGAGACAAAATGTACACGGGGACCTCCTTTGGAGTAGTTCTTCAGAGCCTCAGTCACCATTAGAGGACCCTGGCAAAGAAGACACAACAAAAACACAATGACACAGGTAGCTTTCACACCGAATAGTGAAACATATTCTTTTGACACTTTAACAAATTATACGGTTGAGAATTGTACTTACCAGGTCAGATCCACCAATGCCGACGTTGACAACGTCTGTGATGGACTTTCCAGTCCATCCCTTCCATTCGCCACTGCGAACTTTCTACACCAGACACAAACGAGTAGGCCATTGAAAAAAGGACCTACACAACTCAGTCAAATTAAATTTAATACCACAGGGAGATAGCTAGCAATTCTATGTATAAACGGTACTGTAACTATTCAAACTGGAAATACAAACGGTTTCACAAAGCAATTTGGGGGGTTGCTATGAAATTGATGGGTCAGCTCCCACTCACTTGGCAGAAGCCCTTCATCTTCTCCAGGACTTTGTTGACCTCAGGCATCACATCATGTCCGTCAACCATGATGGGATGGTTGGAGCGGTTCCTGAGAGCCACGTGGAGCACGGCACGGCCCTAACCACACAGGAGGAGGAGAAGATACAGTATAGGCACACACTGATATGGGAATTACAGAAAATGTGTGTAGTGCCATTGACTTGATTCAAACCAATTTCTGAGGAGGTATCAGGTGTGTTACATTTGGCCATTCATTATCACAATGATAAAACATTGATAATAAACCACGCTCACGCTAAAGCTCAGATATGCACCTCAGTGAAATTGATCTTGTCTCCATGGAACATCTTGTCCCTGGCGGCCTCAATCCCCCTCGATTTGCCCTAGAGAAAAAATATATACATCCATTGGTGGGCAAATGCCTTCCATGTCAGAAAAATTGATAGGGTACTGGATGCACAGCAGAAGAAGACTGTTTTATTTTTTTTAAATCCAAGCGTAAGTATGATATGTGTGCTAAAAGTTGACGTTTATTTTTAGAACCAGGCTTGTTGATGTTTGACCTCACTGCATCACTTAGGCTTAAGGACATCGGTGCCTAGTTGCATGGTAAATACAACTCTAGCTTAGCCTGTTCCCAGATTTGTTTGTGCTCTTGCTAACTCCATTGCTCATTTTGAAGACAATGTTTGGCATGACAATGAGTTGGTATGATAGCACAAGGACTGGCACTCAGGCTAAGTTTGTCTGGTTCTATTACATTTTTCTTTAAATTTCATAATGACTGTAGATAAATGCCAATTACAATATGGCTATTTGGCTATTTGTACTTGTGTCATTTGAATCATTATGTTAGAGAAGCAGCCATTTACCAGTTCGACCAACATCTTCACGACATCCTCTGTGATTAGATTCTTAGAGTAATCAATCAGAATGTCTCCATGATCAGTCTTCAGCGTTGTGCTGTTCAGACACAGAACATTTGACAGAGTGAATGATCTGTTTCCACAGAGATACCGTTAAATTAGGGATTATACTGTATATGTAATTCTATGACTGTTTCTGGATTTAGGCAATTAACTCAATCACATTTTGCCCACAGGTTACACAATCAAACCTTTACCATGAAGCAAATAGAAATCAGTGTGAAACAGACATTTTGTTCCACCACAAGCATTTTGTAGTGAATGTGAGGGGTAGCCCAAACAAGCATTTTGTAGTGAATGTGAGGGGTAGCCCAAACAAGCATTTTGTAGTGAATGTGAGGGGTAGCCCAAACACGCATTTTGTAGTGAATGTGAGGGGTAGCCCAAACACGCATTTTGTAGTGAATGTGAGGGGTAGCCCAAACACGCATTTTGTAGTGAATGTGAGGGGTAGCCCAAACACGCATTTTGTAGTGAATGTGAGGGGTAGCCCAAACACGCATTTTGTAGTGAATGTGAGGGGTAGCCCAAACAAGCATTTTGTAGTGAATGTGAGGGGTAGCCCAAACACGCATTTTGTAGTGAATGTGAGGGGTAGCCCAAACACGCATTTTGTAGTGAATGTGAGGGGTAGCCCAAACACGCATTTTGTAGTGAATGTGAGGGGTAGCCCAAACACGCATTTTGTAGTGAATGTGAGGGGTAGCCCAAACAAGCATTTTGTAGTGAATGTGAGGGGTAGCCCAAACACGCATTTTGTAGTGAATGTGAGGGGTAGCCCAAACACGCATTTTGTAGTGAATGTGAGGGGTAGCCTAAACACGCATTTTGTAGTGAATGTGAGGGGTAGCCTAAACAAGCATTTTGTAGTGAATGTGAGGGGTAGCCCAAACACGCATTTTGTAGTGAATGTGAGGGGTAGCCCAAACACGCATTTTGTAGTGAATGTGAGGGGTAGCCTAAACACGCATTTTATAGTGAATGTGAGGGGTAGCCCAAACAAGCATTTTGTAGTGAATGTAAGGGGTAGCCCAAACAAGCATTGTGTAGTGAATGTCAGGGGTAGCCCAAACACGCATTTTGTAGTGAATGTGAGGGGTAGCCCAAACAAGCATTTTGTAGTGAATGTAAGGGGTAGCCCAAACAAGCATTTTGTAGTGAATGTGAGGGGTAGCCCAAACAAGCATTTTGTAGTGAATGTGAGGGGTAGCCCAAACAAGCATTTTGTAGTGAATGTAAGGGGTAGCCCAAACAAGCATTTTGTAGTGAATGTAAGGGGTAGCCCAAACAAGCATTGTGTAGTGAATGTCAGGGGTAGCCCAAACACGCATTTTGTAGTGAATGTGAGGGGTAGCCCAAACAAGCATTTTGTAGTGAATGTAAGGGGTAGCCCAAACAAGCATTTTGTAGTGAATGTGAGGGGTAGCCCAAACAAGCATTTTGTAGTGAATGTGAGGGGTAGCCCAAACATGCCTTTTGTAGTGAATTTGAGGGGTAGCCCAAACAAGCATTTTGTAGTGAATTTGAGGGGTAGCCCAAACAAGCATTTTGTAGTGAATTTGAGGGGTAGCCCAAACAAGCATTTTGTAGTGAATTTGAGGGGTAGCCCAAACAAGCATTTTGTAGTGAATTTGAGGGGTAGCCCAAACAAGCATTTTGTAGTGAATTTGAGGGGTAGCCCAATTGAAACCTGAACCCAATTATTTCTAATTCCAAGGCAAGCAGGGTATCCCAATTCTATTGTTTGCTTGTGTGTGTGGAAGTGCTTGTAATGCACTTACGAAGGTTAGGGTTATTACAATACAGGCAGCAATACAGACAGACAACAAACCTGCACACCACTAGCAGTACATGAAGAGAGTTCAGCCACAAGTCTACATACAGTGACAGTGCTGTGCATGCTTTATGGTGTGGAAGCCCATAGGCTACTCTGATAAAAGGCACTACTTCATATTTTGGGGAAGGAGACAGTTACACCTGAGTGAATTATGTCACTGATGCAATAGTAAAGATCTCAAATTGTACAGTCATTTTTTAATTGGCAATAGCATTTGTTCATGATGACACATCATGTGCTTTTAGCCTGAAGTGAAGACAACATGTTCTGGTGGACAGCATATTAATTTAAATCCCATTTTACATTAGTGATATAATACTTGTTTTGAGAATAAGGATACTTTGTTTATCTTCAACAAATAAACACTGACATTTTCAAAATAAAAGTCAACCATGAAGATACCTGAATTTGTGGAATCTCTCCTTGTCTTCCTCAAACATCTTCCTCATGTTGAGGTTCAGAGCATGTTCATGGTACCATTTCTCCAGTTTCTGGAAGGTTGGGTCATGTGTGAGTCCCATGGTGTCGAGAGGTGCTGAGCGCGGTCCTTTCAGCTCAACTACCCTGGCTGAGTGAGACTGTAAGTATCGAGAGGAGAGGCTTTTGAAGGGCAACCAATCCTCTATACTCGCCCCTCCTATAATAACACGATACTGAATCAGTAATGCAGCTATCAAGACTATGTTCTGTAGCTAAGACCATAACATTACCAATCGACTAAACGTACAATTCAAGATTTTTTCAAAATTCCATGACAAAAAAACAACACATTGTCCATTATAAAATGGAGTGACACCAGTATCATTGAATAACTTCTAAGGCTACGTAAACGTCACTGCACACATGTCAAATCAAATGAACTGAACTTGTAATTGCCTCCAGATGTGATACTATTTTAATGAAAATTATGTTTTTTAACAAATCAAATCAAATTGTATTGGTCACATACACGTGTTAATTTTCTTTTATGTAACCTTTATTTAACTAGGCAAGTCAGTTAAGAACAAATTCTTACTTACAATGACAGCCTACACCGGCCAAACTCGGACGACGCAGGGCCATGTTATTGCGGGTGTAGCGAAATGCCTTGAACAAATTACGACCCAAGGCATAACAATTTCTGCCGATTATATTTCCATTATTAGAACACCATCAATGTGCGGACCACCACAGTGCGTCTCGTCCAGTGGGAGACATGTTAGTGTCGAATCTTTGTCGCACTCTAGTGTTTGATAAGTGATACTACACCTTTTCAGTTTAAACAGACCACTAGAGGGCGGAGAACCACACGGGATAGGCCTGAAACACCCTTGTGCGACAATTCGATTCTTGTAGAATCTATCGTTTAATTGGGATTGTTTATAAACACACCTATTCGATCCAAATTATGATCTAGTTATCAAAAGCGTAATGTATTGTTCTTCCACACTTGTAACTATCACCATGCCATATTATTTACATAAAACATAATATTTTTGATGAAGTAATGCTGTTATAAAATGTTATATGTTTCAGTCTGAAGCTTTCACCGTTGCATTCACCTTTGCATTCACTTCACTTCGAATTCGAGGTTATTGAGTGTGTCTGATCCGTATGATCAAGTAATGTTTGTAATTTAGCTCACGCGCTCTGGTTTATATAGAGATACGTCACATCCGTTGTATACCGACTTCATTCGCTGTCAAGAGGGTGGATGCCTAGCTAGCTGGTAAGTGATGCGCTTAACAACTGTATTTTGATTAAATACATTTTATCTGACAGCTCTTAACAAATGTACACCCGTCATAAATAACAGTTGTTATAACAAGGAATAGTACCAGACTGTGGCATTTGTATTCGGTTTGTTTTTATTGTGTGCTAGCTTTAAAAATCGTGTCGCAGAGAGCTAGCTACCTAGACAGCTAATGCTAACATTAGTTGTCGATAACTAGTAGCTAAGTTAGCCGGATAACGTTAGATGTGGTCTTTGGGAGTACTGTGGCCGTTCAGTAGCTACTAACCAGAAACCTACAATTTAGCAACAGTTGCAATAAATTATAAGATATTCAAACTATGAACGCTTGGTAGTGAACTGGCTTTTAGTATTTATTATCATATCCCTGATATAATGTAAATGTGGACTAGCTAACGTTAGCTAGGTTTGATTAATTGGTTTTGGGACATTATTTATGCAAAGATTTAGAATATTTGCCCTCCCTGCCAGGCAATTTTAAGGAGTGTTTCGAGGGTCAGCTACCTAGCCAGCTAACTAATGCTAGGTAACTAAGTTAGGTAAACTTGTCTAAGGAGGGGCCAAACATGTTTACAATAGGTAAGGAACCCTTCTAATAGTCTAGTATTCTGCAAATGTACAGCCCATTAGGTTACTTTGCTGCTAACGTTGGATATTTGGGTGTGTTGCTAATGCTTTTCAAACCGTGTAGCTTTGTTACAGTGGTTTTCTTATGTATTTTGTATAATTTATGTTGCCGAACTTTTTCTCCACTCGAACCTGACAGAGGCGAATTCGTTTTAGTTTAGGGCGTTAAAGGACCGTATTAATAGCTTGCAACATAGTGCCCCGTATTGTCTGCTAGAGTTTCGATGAAACCGGCGTACTGCGCATGCGGAGATTCTATTGCGTCTTCCTGCTAAATAGTGATCAGATTCATAAATACTAGCCTACGAGCTACGTCTATGTATTTTTCTACGCTTCAAAGCTGGTTAAGTCGGCTCTCTTGAACTGACCACAGCCGGCTAGTACCAGGCTGGTCGGATTTGAAAGAGGATCACCGATTTATAGTAGGTAAAATCTAATTCTGCTTTTTATAACAACTGGCAATTTTTTTCGACCTCTTTACTTGAAAGAAAAATCTACCTCCCCAACTGGTCTTTCGAGCTCATATCTGCTTACTATGTAGCTAACTAGATATCGACTGACTTTACACTCATGATCTATCGGTATTTAGCCGTGGTAGTATATCTACGTTGCATTATGTATCGCTTTTGTAAACATTTGCGTAATAGCAAGCTAACAAGTGAGTGACAGACGGCGCCAGCTTGCTGCATCCTCAGAACCGGAGTAGCCCTTACTATTTGGTAGCTTGCTTGATAGATAATATCAATACTTTTCCACCTTTTACGATATTCTACATTAATCTTGGTATTACATGATTTGTTGAATGTTATAGTTTTCTGTTGGGCGGTCATGTTGGATTGAGAATTTGACACATTTCGCCAAGGACAGTAGTACAGTATCTTCCCACTCAAATCAATTGATGCAGACTTTACCGTGAAATGCTTGCTTGTTTACGAGTCCTTCCTAACGATGCAGAGTTTAATAAAAAGTAGTAACAAGAGGAATAAAGTACACATGGAGCTATAGTGTTTATACAGGGAGTACCAGATCAATGTGCAGAGAGGTATATTTGGTAGATATGTACATGAAGGCAGGGTAAAGTGACTAGGCATCAGGATGGATAATAATAATAAGAGTAAAGAACAGAGTAGCAGCGGCAAATTATGAGAGTAAAAGTTTGTTGTTGTGTGTGTGTATATACTGTATGTGTCAATGTAGTGTGTGTGTGCGCATAGGGTCAGTGCAAGATAGTCAGTGCAGATAGTTTGGCTATACTGCCGCTCTATGTATCATGTATCGTGTATCTGTCTTTTGTGTACTTTCGTTGTGGCATTTTGCACCTGCCCTGTGTTTTGCTGTAGCTGCTTGACAATGAAATTTCCCCCCGGGGGATCAATAAAGTACCTATCTATCTTAACATTAGTTGGCTATTTATCAGTCTTATGGCTTGGGGGTAGAAGCTGTCTCGGTGCCTGTCGGTCCGAGAGTCGATGCTCCGGTACCATTTGCTCAACGGTAGCAGGGTGGACAGTCTAGGGCTTGGGTGGCTGGAGTCTACATTTTGCACTCTGTTCATAGATTTTCTATTGTGTTTTTGACTGTTTGTTTAATGTGTAACTCTGTGTTGTTGTTTTTTTGTCGCACTGCTTTGCTTTGTCTTGGCCAGGTCGCAGTTGCAAATGAGAACTTGTTCTCAACTGACCTACCTGGTTAAATAAAGGTGAAAAAAAAAAATAAATAAAAAAAAAAGTCTTTGGCAATTTGTCCCCAGTGATGTACTGGGCTGTCCACACCACCCTCTGTAGCGCTTTGAGGTCAAGGGCTGTGCATTTGCCATACAGAGTGGGGATGCAGACAGTCAATATGCTCTCGTTGGTGCTGCTGTAGAATGATCCGAGGACTCAGGCCAAAACTTTTCAGCCTCCTGAGGGGGAAGGGGCACTGCCTTGCCCTCTTCATGACTGTGCTGTTGTGGCACTAAGCACAAACCCCTGAGGGGCCCCTGTGTTAATGGTCAGCGTGGCGGAGGTGTTGCTAGGGCTGTGACGATTATGGAATTTTGGGTAAAATGAATTGTTATGCAAATTGTTACATAATTCACTATATTACCATTTCAGTGGGTCAGAAGTCTACATACAGTAAGTTGACTGTGCCTTTAACAGCTTGGAAAATTCCAGAAAATAATGTCATGGCTGAAGCTTCTGATAGGCTAATTGACATAATTTGAGTCAATTGGAGGTGTACCTGTGGATGCATTTCAAGGCCTACCTTCAAATTCAGTGCCTCTTTGCTCGACATCATGGGAAAATCAAAAGAAATCAGCCGCCCTCAGAAAAAAGTATTGTAGTCTGGTTCATCCTTGGGAACAATTTCCAAACGCCTGAAGGTACCACATCTGTACAAGCAATAGTGCACAAGTATAAACACCATGGGACCACGCAGCCATCATACCATACCGCTCAGGAAGGAGACGCGAAAAGAGAGATGAACGTACTTTGGCGCGAAAAGTGCAAATCAATCCCAGAACAACAGCAAAGGACCTTGTGAAGATGCTGGTGGAAACGGGTACAAAAGTATCTATATCCACAGTAAAAACGAGTCCTATATCGACATAACTTGAAAGGCCGCTCAGCAAGGAAGAAGCCACTGCTATAAAACCCCCATAAAAAAGCAAGACTATGGTTTGCAAGATTCTACTTTTTGGAGAAATGTCCTTTGGTCTGATGAAACAAAAATAGAACTGTTTGGCCATAATGACTATCGTTATGCTTGGAGGAAAAATGGGGAGGCTTGCAAGCCGTAGAACTCCCATCCCACAGTGATGCACAGGGGTGGCAGCATCATGTTGTGGAGGTGCTTTGCTGTAGGAGGGACTGGTGCACTTCACAAAATAGATGGCATCATGAGGAAGGAAAATAATGTAGATATATTGAAGCATCATCTCAAGAAATCAGTCAGGAAGTTAAAGCTTGGTCGCAAATGGATCTTCCAAATGGACAATGATCCCAAGTATACTTCCAAAGTTGTGGCAAAATGGCTTAAGGACAACAAAGTCAAGGTATTGGAGTGGCCATCACAAAGCCCTGACCTCAATCCTATAGAAAATCTGTGGGCCGAACTGAAATAGCGTGTGTGAGCAAGTAGGCCTACAAACCTGACATAGTTTCACCAGTTCTGTCAGGAGGAATGGTCCACAATTCTTATTGTGGGAAGTTTGTGGAAGGCTACCTGAAACGTTTGACCCAAGTTAAACAATTTAAAGGCAATGCTACCAAATACTAGTTGAGTGTATGTACACTTCTGAACCACTGGGAATAAAACACCACATCTCAAAAACTAAAGTTTTTGACAGCTTGGGACATTTTGTAAATGAAGCTTCTCCTCCCGACTGTGCCGTTCTGCTCGTAAAATGATTACCGATTTTACTCACTATATGTCAAACTAAACTGCTATTGGGTAAACTGTCTGCTTGAATATACATTTGAATTCCCCCTTCTCCTAAAAATGAATGTATTATGTTGAATTGTTTTTGTTCATGGTTATTGTCTATAATTGTCGGTTACACGTTATCTGATAATCTTGCCAGCCCTAGTCGTTGCCTACCCTCACCACTTGGGGCTGGCCCGTCAGGAAGTCCAGGATCCAGTTGCATAGGGAGGGGTTCAAGCGCAGGGTCCCTATCTTGGTGATGAGCTTGGAGGGGACTATGGTGTTGAACGCTGAGCTGTAGTCTACGAACAGCATTCTCACATAGTTATTTCCCCTCTTGTCCAGGTGGTAGAGGGCGAGGGAAGTTGTGCGATTCCACCTCGATTTTAGAGAAAACCGTCAGAATCCATTTGTCTTGATTTTGTAGGTTCAGTTCTTGAATGATATTATTGATTGTGAACACCTGTGTGGCTGAATGTTACACACAACACATTGAATCAGTACTGTCCAACTCAACTGACTCGCCTATTAACAGATTTAAATAATCCCCTCAAATATGTGCTACTACAACACAGAGGTCTTTGGTATTGTATTATTGTTGAGCTAAAGGCAACTTCTATTGCCATGTCTGCCTTCTGTGGTCATGTGGAATGTGTTTCCTGTTTGGTTCGCTGCAATCTGGAGTGAAGGGGGAAAAAAGGGTGACCTGCTACCTAATATCTTGTTGCTCCACAAGTGGTCTGAAGAAGGGGGAAGTTTTTACCAATATAAACGTCTCATTTTTGGGCCATTTTATCATCGTGGAATCAGGTTGATAATACAATAGGCCAAATACACTGTTAGTAGCCCAAATGGGTCAGTGAGTATAGACCAATCATCTCCTCTGTAGTAAACCAACATTTCCAACACACAGATTTGTCACAGCCCCCTCTTTACCCTTTGGTTTCTGTTTGCTTTGAGCTTGTCACATTTTCAGACATTGCATTATTGTCTGTCATCCAAAGCTTGCAGAGATATTCTACTTTTCAGTAGTTTGTTTTACTACATGCAGATTGATGAAACCATCCTCTGGAGATTGACTTGACAAACCACGTTTCCATCCACAGTTTTTCATGCAAGTATATATTGGCAATTGGATGGGAAAACTACCCCTAGATGGCCTGTCAGTGTCACTAATGTATTGATCAGCAGATCCCTTTTTCATTTTGTTTCCTGTTACGTGTGTGAGAGTCAGCCCATGATCCCAATAGTCACAAGATGTCTATTTTTGCCTTTTGTCTCATGGCTTTGTCTATTCTTTCAACTAACTGGACGAACCAGAGGGATAGGATCCCAGATTAACAGGATTGATTCTAGTGTTTCATGGTTTTGGTTTTCACCTAATTCTGGCTATGAAATGTAGGACTACCACGACAATGTAAGGTACGCATGAAGAGGTTTATTTTATTTCTTTTTTTTGTTACTTTGATGGCAGCTTTTGGCAAAAGTGGTTGTTTTGCATTTTTCACTGGAGTGTCTGGCTGGTGGCCCCAAGGGCTAGTCTCAGATGAATTCCTAGATCCTGAGGGAAGCAGCCCTCTCAAGAATGTCATAGAAAAAAAACAGGTGTAGCAGGAAGGAAAGCTTAATGTTACCCAGGTTTGAATCTCTTGAAAACTACCCCTTGAAAGAATGTAACCAGGTCCCATTTCAAACCTTATTTCCTTCCATACAGAGCTTGATAGATGATTAGTTCCATCCAGTCTCTCCAATCAGCTAGGTTGAGGGTCTGACATAATCCTTCAAGTACCAATGTCTTTCAGACATGTGAAGGCCAGAGGCTACTGGGTCAAAAGTAATGCCATACAAGTGGAGGTTATGCTCACTTGCCTCATCCTGTATTTCTCAATAACAGATATTTAAACCTCGATGCCCTATAATCAGTGCTAAGCCTAAATGAGAGTATACTCTCTTGAGACCAAACAATTCCTTCTTGCTCTATTCCCATACAGTAGGCTAAGTAGCCTATATCAAATGAAACGGCAATAGTATTTTTGTGTTTCAGGAGAATGATTTCCATACATTATCTGTGTGTCAAATTTGTGGAAAGTAAATGCTAGGCACGGCATAGTCATGGAACTGTAAATTTGATGCTTTTCTGTTTTGTTATTGGCACAAAAATCACATTGATGAATTGGCCTAATCCATGCCATAGCCACATTGCCTAGGCTCTGACAGTGGTAGTGCCAATAACAACTTTCAAAATGTCTGAAAGAGAAGCCCTAGGACTGTCTTTTTGTGGCACTTATACGTTGGCAGAGTAAGTGTCAACAACATCCCTTCCTAGGATATTAACAGTTTCCTGACACCAATGCAGATGAATTAGGCAAATTCTTAAACAGTTTATGCGTATACACATGAAGTAGGATTTATGGTCAAAGGTATCTGGGCATCATTCCAGGTATTGAACATCAAAGGCTAGAGCTGTCATTCACATTCAGGGCAGGCTTAGTACAAGATGCTACAAGGTTATTTGACTTAACTGTTGATTGATCAAATGTAGGCCAAATAGAAGGTACAACATTTACGTCTCAGGAGGCATTTCCATTTGTAAGACATTTTAGCTAGTCCTTACCTGAGCTTTCTCAGTCTTAAAAATATAGTATTCTTGGGGGAATTGTTCATTCATTGAAGATGTTTTGATAAGTTAGCCTAGCTAGCAGCAGCGAAACATTCAGAATGCACAAGCAATTTCCTGTAGGTTCATATCAAGCAATATTCATGATTCCCCAATAAACTTTTTTATAGTTACACAAACTAAACATGGTAACATAACACATAGATGAAGGACACCCCATAAATCCACACAGTCTCTAGTATGGGGATGATGAACTGAGGGTAATGGATTGTCATAAGGGGCTTCCAGGGGGGAAATCTCAGCCTGCTGTATCCTGGAAACCGGTACAAGCCTGCTCTCAGCTATTTTTCTCCCTGTGAGTCTGCCAGAGGGGTTAAAGTTCTTTGTCACTGCGACTGACTTCCTTCATATGGATTCTGGTGAGGTCATTTTTTGGAATTTACAGGGCCTAATATATACTGAAGCATGGTTGTTCTACTAAATAAATTCCCAAATGTATTCTGAAATATGTTATTTTCTCTGTTACGCTGTGTGCATGATTGTTGCGGACACTCCGATGTTCAGATTAAGGGAATTAAATCATCTAAACGCTCACCACCGCGGCACTCAACTCAAACAGCGCTGTGTAGCCTACTGTAGCTGCTGGCTAAGTAATTCAAAGCCTATACTCCTCCACTCAGTATGTAACTCTCTATTGCTGCTGTTTTTACCATGTAATGTTATTAAAACATTTGACAACCCCATAGTAGAACAGTTAACCTACAGTTGAAGTCGGAAGTTTACATACACCTTAGCCAAATGCTAAATTCCAAATTCCTGACATTTAATCCTAGTAAAAATTCCCTGTCTTAGGTCAGTTAGGATCACCACTTTATTTTAAGAATGTGAAATGTCAGAATAATAGTAGAGAGAATTATTTATTTCAGCTTTTATTTATTTCAACACATTCCCAGTGGGTCAGAAGTTTACATACACTCAATTAGTATTTGGTAGCATTGCCTTTAAATTGTTTAACTTGGCTCAAATGTTTTGGGTAGCCTTCCACAAGCTTCCCACAATAAGTTTGAATTTTGGCCCATTCCTCCTGACAGAACTGGTGTAACTGAGTCGGGTTTGTAGGCCTCCTTGCTCGCACACGCTTTTTCAGTTCTGGCCACAAATGTTCTGTAGGATTGAGGTCAGTGCTTTGTGATGGCCATTCCAATACCTTGACTTTGTTGTCCTTAAGCCATTTTGCCACAACTTTGGAAGTATGCTTGGGGTCATTGTCCATTTGGAAGAACCATTTGCGACCAAGCTTTAACTTCCTGACTGATTTCTTGATGTTGCTTCAATATATCCACATTATTTTCCATCCTCATGATGCCATCTATTTTGTGAAGTGCACCAGTCCCTCCTGCAGCAAATCACCCCCACAACATGATGCTGCAAAATTATGGCCAAACAGTTTTTGTTTCATCAGACCAGAGGACATTTCTCCAAAAAGTACGATCTTTGTCCCCATGTGCAATTGCAAACCGTAGTCTGGCTTTTTTATGGCGGTTTTGGAGCAGTGGCTTCTTCCTTGATGAGCAGCCTTTCAGGTTATGTCGATATAGGACTCGTTTAACTGTGGCTATAGATACTTTTGTACCTGTTTCCTCCAGCATCTTCACAAGGTCCTTTGTTGTTGTTCTAGGATTGATTTGCACTTTTCGCACCAAAGTACGCTCATCTCTAGGAGACAGAACGCGTCTCCTTCCTGAGCGGTATGACGGCTGCGTAGTCCCATGATACTATTGTTTGTACAGATGAACGTGGTACCTTCAGGCGTTTGGAAGTTGCTCCCAAGGATGAACCAGACTTGTGGAGGTCTACAATTTATTTTCTGAGGTCTTGGCTGATTTCTTTAGATTTTCCCATGATGTCGAGCAAAGAGGCACTGAATTTGAAGGTAGTCCTTGAATTGCATCCACAGGTAAACTTCAAATTGACTCAAATGATGTCAATTAACTTAGTGTATGTAAACTTCTGACCCACTGCAATTGTGATCTAGTGAATTATAAGTGAAATAATCTGTCTGTAAACAATTGTTGGAAGAATTACTTGTCATACACAAAGTAGATGTCCTAACCGACTTAACATGAAATCTGTGGAGTGGTTGAAAAATGAGTTAAGGACTTCAACCTAAGTGTATGTAAACTTCTGACTTCAACTGTATTTACCTAGTCTGCTTATGTGTTCTATCTGAGAGAAATATTGCTCTCAAGAACAATAGGGAGGGGAAACGTGTTCTGACAAGCGGTCATTGCACAACAGTTCTTAATGCAATCACGGGAAAACACTTTTGAAAGCAGTTTTGGCCTTTCAAAAGAGGGGAATCCCATTGCTACCATGGGTGTGAAAGTTAAAAGGAAATTGGAATCCTTAACGTTAAGAAAAATCTCAAACAGAATTTAGAATGTAAATCGCAGTGCAGTTATCAAAAACCATATTATTTTCTGTGTTATAGTCTAACTAGACGATAGGTTATAAAGGCCGTGGGAAAGTTGAGGAAGAGGCTAACTTTAGGCTACTTTTGTGAATTTGTGAGGCATGCAAGACAGATTTATACCAAGAGATGCATTTTATTTATATATATCACACACACACAAGTATGTGGACACCCTTTCAAAATAGTGGATTTGGCTATTTCAGCCACACCCGTTGCTGACAGGTGTATAAAATCGAGCACATAGCCATGCAATCTCCATATACAAACATTGGCAGTAGAATGGCCTTACTATGGAGCTCAGTGACTTTCAACGTGGCACTGTCATAGGATGCCACCTTTCCAACAAGTCAGTTCGTCAAATTTCTACCCTGTTATTGTGAAATGGAAACGTCTAGGTGCAACAACAGCGCAGCTGTGAAGTGGTAGGCCACACAAGCTCACAGAACGGAACCGTTGAGTGCTGTAGCACGTTAACATTGCCTGTCCTCGGTTGCAACATTCACTACCGCGTTCCGAACTGCCTCTGGAAGCAATGTCGGCATAAGAACTGTTCGTCGGGAGCTTCATGAAATGGGTTTCCATTGCCGAGCAGCCGCACACAAGCCTAAGATCACCATGCGCAATGCCAAGTGTCTGCTGGAGTGGTGTAAAGCTCTCTGTCAGTGTACTCTGGAGCAGTGGAAACCCGTTCTCTGGAGTGATTTAATCACACTTCACCATCTGGCAGTCCGACGGATGAATCTGGGTTTGGCGGATACCAGGAGAACGCTACCTGGCCGAATGCATAGTGCCAACTGTAAAGTTTGCAGGAAGAATAATAGTTCCAGTGAAGGGACATCTTAATGCTACAGCATTCAATGACATTCTAGACGATTCTGTAATTCCAGGTTTGGGGAAGGCCCTTTTCCTGTATCATCATGACAACCCCATCGAACAACTTTGGGATGAATTGGAACACCGACTGCGAGCCAGGCCTAATCGTCCAACATCACTGCCCGACCTCACTAATGCTCTTGTAGCTGAATGGAAGCAAGTCCCCGCAGCAATGTTCCAACATCTAGTGAAAAGCCTTCCCACAAGAGTGGAGGCTGTTATAGCAGCAAAGGGGGGGGGGCACCTCCATATTAATGGCCATGATTTTGGGCGTATTCATTATGCAGATTCTGTTGCAAAACTGTTCTCAAACGGAACTAAATGGAAGGGACCTACCTGAATTTGTCAAATAGAAACTCCTGTTTTAGTTGCAAAACGTTGCGACTGTTTGGACTAACGATTACACCCTTTCTCTTCGCTGATGCAAGTGTGTGTTCAGTCCTCGTTCTGTTGTGTATAGATTATCCTAGCCTATTCATTGATAGGCCATGCTTTACTGAAGTTGCAAGACATTGCAAGCCAAGAAATTGCGAGATGCAGCATTCCATTGCGAGATGCAGCTTTTGATTGCCTATAGATGGGCCAAGTGCACGGTTCTGACTGTCTGCCTGTTGGCCGACCTGTCTACAGTCGTGGCCAAAAGTTTTGAGAATGACACAACTATTGGTCTCCACAACGTTTGCTGCTTCAGTGTTCTTAGATCTTTATGTCAGTAGTTACTATGGTACACTGAAGTATAATTGCAAGTATTCCATAAGTGTCAAAGGCTTTCATTGACAATGACATTCAGTTTATGCAAAGAGTCAATATTTGCAGTGTTGACCCTTCTTTTTCAAGACCTCTGCAATCCGCCCTGGCATGCTGTCAATTAACTTCTGGGCCACATCCTGACTGATGGCAGGCCATTCTTGCATAATCAATGCTTGGAGTTTGTCAGATGTTGTGGGTTTTTGTTTGTCCACCTGCCTCTTGAAGATCGACCACAAGTTCTCAATTGGATTAAGGTCTGGGGAGTTTCCTTGCCATGGACCCAAAATGTCGATGTTTTGTTCCCCGAGCCACTTAGTTATCACTTTTGCCTTATGGAAAGGTGCTCCATCATGCTGGAAAAGACATTGGTCGTCACCAAACTGTTCTTGGATGGTTGGGAGAAGTTGCTCTCGGAGGATGTGTTGGTACCATTCTTTATTCATGGCTGTGTTCTTAGGCAAAATTGTGAGTGAGCCCACTCCCTTGGCTGAGAAGCAACCCCACTCAGGATGCTTTACTGTTGGCATGACAAAGGACTGATGGTAGCGCTCACCTTGTCGGACAAGGTGTTTTCCGGATGGCCCAAACAATCAAAGGGGATTCATCAGAGAAAATGACTCTACCCCAGTCCTCAGCAGTCCAATCCCTGTACCTTTTGCAGAATATCAGTCTGTCCCTGATGTTTTTCCTGGAGAGAAGTGGCATCTTTGCTGCCCTTCTTGACACCAGGCCATCCTCCAAAAGTCTTTGCCTCACTGTACGTGCAGATGCACTCACACCTGCCTGCTGCCATTCCTGAGCAAGCTCTGCACTGGTAGTGCCCCGATCCCGCAGCTGAATCAAATTTAGGAGACGGACCTGGCGCTTGCTGGACTTTCTTGGGCGCCCTGATGCCTTCTTCACAACAATTGAACCTCTCTCCTTGAAGTTCTTGATGATCTGATAAATGGTTGATTTAGGTGCAATCTTACTAGCAGCAATATCCTTGCCTGTGAAGCCCTTTTTGTGCAAAGCAATGATGACGGCACGTGTTTTCTTGCAGGTAACCATGGTTGACAGAGGAAGAACAATGATTTCAAGCAACCCTCCTTTTTAAAGCTTCCAGTCTGTTATTCTGACTCAATCATGACAGAGTGATCTCCAGCCTTCTCCTCGTCAACACTCACCTGTGTTAACGAGACAATCACTGGCATGATGGCAGCTGGTCCTTTTGTGGCAGGGCTGAAATGCAGTGGAAATGTTTTTGGGGGATTAAGTTTGCAATTCATCTGATCACTCCATGACATTCTGGAGTATATGCAAATTGCCATCATCAACACTGAGGCAGCATACTTTGTGGAGACCAATACTTGTGTCATTCTCCAAAACTTTTGGCCACGACTGTATACTGTGCCCCTTCCCTCTCTCTCCATCCCTCGCTAGCTCACTATGACCGATGGAAGTGTTTGTGTTCTCGGAAGTACTGTAACTAATCAGACGCCTCTGTTCCAAAAATACAGAATCTTAGGAGAATCTAATCTTGATACTTAGAAATGGGAGTCGAGAACTGGAGTCGACGTACAAGGAGTCAAGGAATACATTTTTTTTGTAGTTGACTCTTCACCACTACGTCATCGTCGTTAACAGTTGGAAAAATAGCAGAGAAAGGCAAGCAACAGCAGCCAAGTCCTGTATGGCAATACTTTAAGAAGTGAAATGAGAAGGAAATGCAAACTTTGGAGGTGGAATTGAGCTACAGTAATGACTTTTAACCATCTGAAAGGGATGCACCGTTAGACCCAAACCGTTGTTGGTAGCTGCCTTGGGAATTCACGTTAAGAAATTCTCTTTGGCACATCACTAATTGCTACCACGTTTATTTACTTACTCCTAAAATTGCTTGTGGTATCATTAAAAAAAATGCAGTCGTTTTTGCCATGATCACACCAATAGCGTCATTGCGCAAAATGGTACGGAGCATCATCTGAATATGTGTGAAACAAAAGTTCAACATTCACCTTCTGCTACCATTTCTGTCAAGCCGTCCTACGCATAGTTTGACGCATACGTTCGATAGATCCAACGTATACACCACACAGAACGCACTGCAACTGCCTCTGCAACACAATGCTGCAAGTCAAACGCAGCATTCCATTGGAATTGAATACTTCTGGTGTACCAAAATGCAATGACTCTGTCGGTGTGATCAATTCAAGTGAAAAATTGTTAATGATTGTTAATAATAATAATAATCATCATGTGCAATGGGGGTAATTGGAGATGATAAAACCCTATGCTACAGGTGATAATGTTTATTGCTAATAGCACTTCTGATCTAAATAGACATCCATAGGCTATATGCATGGTCCATATGTCAATTTATTTTTAACCAATATGTTAATGTGCTCATTTCTGGAGGTGGAAATTCAATTAATTTTATTTTAATTCACTTTGGAATATGTCCTTTTTAAAAGTCTCCAGAACTGAGCTTATCAGTCCTCCTACATGCATACAAATTTGCCCAGAAAGACCCTGGACCCCTTAAGCAAGGAGCCTACATTTGGTCAAGCTCGCAGTTTAATACATGTAAAAAAGTACACTCTTTCCCTAAGAGCAGGATGGTAATTCGTTTAAAAAAATGTACATGATAGGGGAGGTTAACTTGGTCCCAGACAATCGAGGTGAGACCGACTTGTTTCACATGTTTTATTTTCTTTTTTCTTTAACCCCTTTATCCCCAGTGTGATGCATGGAAGTAGTCTGTTAAATTACTCACTGTTAGTATACACATCCATGTACAAATTAAATGGCTGTAAATCGTGGTTCTGAGCCTACTAGGTAACAGTTGTGTGAAGGGTAGTATTGGCTACATAAGGTACTGTTTATGTACCAAGGGGCAGTAGGTTTCTCATTCTGTGTAGTAGGTGGAATTATATATCATATTTGCTCAATGGTAAATCTCAATTGTGAAAGTCACTAAATGGGCTCTGTTTCCATAGGAACCCCATATCCTGTCCACGCCTGGAGTTGAAGAGAATTCTTACTTTTGTCCTGGCTAAAAATAAAATTGTGGTTGGCAAATCATGAAAACTGGGACCTTACTCTTTAAGTGAGACATTTCCATCTTCCAAGGTATGTCTTGAATGGATATGACAGACAGTTTTGTTGTTCTGTAGCCTTCAAGTTGTGCCATTTTTACATATTGGGATGAAAGTAGCTACATATCACAGTCCCCTTTTTTAAGAATAACATTGCTTCTTTCAAGGATGCTTACAGATGTCTTGCTGCCTTACGTAGAAGAGAAACTCTAAAACTCCACCGCTAGGCTAGCCAGCGGAGCTCAATCTTACAATGCTGTGCCTCGTGAGAGGTCTGTGAAATGTGAGCTGTGTTTGCTATTGGCCTGTTGCTGAAACGGAGCTGTAGTTAGAAGGCTCTGAATAGGAAGCTGCTTGAGTCAGGTCGTCGCTGTAGTCTCCAGGGCAGGGCTGGGCGTTGTGCTTCTACCTATGCCCAACACAGTTTGTGCTTTACTTATGACTACCATTTGATAAGAGAGATTATCTGAGCATTCCTCTATTCTGATCTTTTTGTTTATTTTATTTTTAACTCCGTCCTAGTAAACTGTAAGAAATCCTTTAAAGTAATGTGTGTAGGCCTATCACATACATCCTGCAAGTGGTTGTTGGGTTGAAGTTGCCGCTGACCACATGTACGATCAGGTTTGCGTATTGCCTTCAAATGATTACTCATTTGTGACACCTATAAGGGAAGTTACGGTATGTGTAAGACATTAGGACTATTTAGTTAACAATTTCAAAATAAGCATTGCCTTATGGGTTGTCTAGGAAACTATTAAACACCAGGGTCAACATTTTGTCGTTCGAGCTATCTAAACAACTGTTGGCGACAGAATGTAGGCTTACATAGTTAGGAGCCTCAGACCTTTTTGGTCTCCAAGCATATTCCCTCCTTTGTTTCAGCAGCCAGCCTGCTATTTTTACAGACATAAGCTTCTTATGATGTCTGCTATATCACAGGTTATAATATCTAGGCCTACTAGCATAAAGCCAGTTAGCTAATCTAATTCAGAATGAGACTCCCGTATACTGAGTATGTTGAAGATAATAAACATTAAAATCATAGACCATATTTTGCCCTTTTTCTACGAGAATCCTGTTGCAGCTGGCTGAGGGTGTTTTTTCTGTGTGGTGGTATGGAGGAGGCCTGTGCCTGCCACAATGCCCTCCTTGTGTTCTCTGGGCAGGCAGAGCCTGGCTCGGCTCCTGTCACACAGTTGCTTGCGGCACTTGTCCTGCCACTTGGCTTGACCCTCGACCTGTCTGCTGCCTCGGAGTCTGGGGCTATGCTACCCCATTCATCTACAATGTGACTATGTAAGAACGTTTAACTACGAAATACTAATAATATACGTTTTATTTTCATGGTTTTCCTGCAAATTGTTATATTTTGTAGAGCAAGTTGTGCTTGTTGCTTCTTTTAGAACAGTTTTCTTGTCGTCTTAGTTGCATATTTAGGTCGATACCCATTACCTTTAGATTCTATAAATGAAGTAGAATATTGATTAAATGGGGCACAGACTATAAAAGGTTGTATGATGGAATTGAAACGGTCTCTCTGTTTTTGAAGTGTTCTTGTTTGAATCCACATAAGAGCATTCTGGGGAAAAACATTCCTTTGCTTCATTGGCAACAGATGTAGAGGACATTTTTGAGCTGAACCTATGAGTGCTAAAAGCGGTAAGGTGCTGTGTAGTGTTGGGCAGCTGTTTGGCCGAGGAGGCTGAAATAGACCTCATGAGAGGAGACTGAGGGGTTGTCTAATGGTGGGCATGTGGTTGTACCCTGCCGTCAGTGGGCCTTGTGCCTTATAGCTGTCAGCTTGAGAAACAGCTGCCCCATCCACCACCATGAGGCTACCTTTAGTCGTTGATGTTGAAAAGAGTCATGGATACACATTTGGTATATGCTGCCTATACCATTCTTTTACAAGTCTGACTTTTTTGTACCGACAAATTCCTTTAAGATGTAGCACAGGTAAATCATACTTGGGAGCTCAGTTTGTATCTGGCGACAGAGGGCTTGCTCCAGGAAACCTAAGCCCCTTTCTTGTCCAAGTAGCAGCAGCTGAGATACACTGTGAGTGGTGGAGGCTGAGCTAACATTAGCTGTGAGTGCACCCTGCCGAAGGAAGGACATTAAACCGGGCACTGAGCCAGCAGCACAGACTGGGGACCCACCTATTACATGTGTTTGTTTGGGTGTACGCTCTAATACTTTCTGCACTGGAACAAGAAGCTTGGCTGCCAATAGAGAGAGGATAGTGGGCCGATTTACATCAATATTGATGCCGTGCCCGGCCTGTTTCACATGGCCTATTGACGCTTGGACACAAACTGAACAGTTTTTAATGGTGCGATGCCTAACTGGACGTCTGATCAAATCAGCAGGACACCAAGACCCACAAACTTTGGAGTCAGAACAACAAACCGGACAGCTTACACTTCATGGTTTGATAAGCTAGCCAAGTATTCATCACAATACTTGGCTAGCTCTGCCTCCTTTGTTATGACCTGAGACCTACTGAATTTCCCAACAGTATCCTATTGGATTCATAGACCTCTGACGTATCTACCCTTTCCTGTTCTGCAGTTTCTAGGATTTAGGACCTTTTGGGCTAGACCTGGCTAGTCAGGCTCCTGTTTCCTGTTTACTCCTGTATCCTTAATATCCCTATTTACTGGTTTAAGCAGCAGGCAGTGTGGGGCATCGGGCAGTTACCACAGTCACTGTAATCCATTGGATTTAGAGACAGGAGAGACTGCTCATCTCACTAGTTAGACTACCTCTCTCAAAGCACTGTGTTTGAAGTAGACTGCTCATTCTACAGGAAACAACATCAGGAGCAACATTTTACCTCTTGGTTATAGAGAACTGTTAAACTTTACATTTAGGTGTTATGGCCTTTTTAGTTAATGGTTTTTGGAACCAGTTTGCTCACTTGGAAATTGAGGTACTGACCTGTTACACAATCTACAACCAACATTTTTAATATTTGACCCTGCTGGTCAATGAACATTTGAACATCTTGAAGAACAATCTGTCCTTAATGGCCATGTACTCATATAATATCCACCCTGCACAGCCAGAAGAGGACTGGCCACCCCTCAGTCTGGTTCCTCTAGGTCCTGCCTTTCTGTATTTACATCTGCTAATGTAAAAACGGCTTTATAAATACATTTGATGTCTGTCTCTCCACTGCTGCCTCCCATTACATGGTAGGTCCATGGGCTTCTCTGCATGTCAGATCCCTCTCTCCCTCTCCAAGGCAGGTTCGGTTGGTCTAGGCTGTCAGGCTCTGTTTGCACACCCCTCTGTTTGTGAAAGGAAGCAAAGTTTGAAGGTCAGTGGAACATTGTAGATAAAAACAGGGCTGAGTGGTGGAATGTTTGTATGGTTGATAAAGGCCATGTACAATGCACAGGCTGTTTGAGCAGCACACAATGATGGGTGTCTTTTGGTGTTATCCTGTGGAAAAGCTGTGGCTTGTTTTCTTTCCACGAGTTGCTCCCTCATCCCAAAACATTGTAGCTGTAAGCATGGGGTTGGGTGATGACTCAGAGCGTTCCACCACAGAAATAATAACAGATAGGCCTTTCATTACGCAGTGGGACTGGCCTATCCAATATGATTAGTTTGTGATTTTTTCCATTTAGGGTGTGATATCATCAGGGGATTCCAATATCAACAAACAGTACAGCAACATATGCTGGTGCGTCTGAATTTCCTAGCCTTCATTATGCTAGCTAGAGCCTACATCTAGAAAGAAAACGGGTATATTTCCAAAAATCTCTCCACTACTGTGACAAATACTAACACAATTGTTCTCAAGCTAGGTGATGATACATGCTGGCATTTGTTTCTCCTAATCATGCAAATAGGATTATCGTTATCATTGTATAATGACATGAAACTACCAAGGGGAGAAACAACAGGTTTCTATGGACATTTGCTGCTTAGGTTTTGAAAGGGGCCATTGTTAGCTCCCACTGTGTGTTCCATTAGGACCGATCTCTACTGTTTTCCAACAATGACCGATTTCCTTTTGTAGGGGAGTGCTATGGTTAATTCTTCTTCAGAGATGCTCTCCATGAGGTACAATGTTAGTACCTATCTAGAAGTGTTGATTGTGTTGTGTATGCAGGGATCTAAAGTGCGATCATGTCTACCATTTATTTACTGAATTATGAAGGCTAATATGAAATTAGTCTAATGGGATCAAGAATTAACACCCGATTATGCTAAACCCCCAATGTTCTTCTGTTTTCTCTTGTTCGATTTTATTGTTGCTGTTGAGTTGGGCTACTGTAAGTTGTTGCACAGTATTGTCAGGAAACCTAGTGTAATTCCTTAGACTAAATGCTTACTTGAGTTTCTAAGCGTTCACAATTATTTTTCTAATATCTTGCCAAGAACTGCTTCAAAACCTCCACATTTTTATTGGGGGAAAAAAACAGCCAGTTTGAAACACAGCTCACCCTTCCTCTGATATCATTGTAACATTCTTTTGTTTCTCCCGTTTCCTCCCTTAGGAAATGACCTAGAGGCCTTACAGGTACATTTGGGCTTTTGTCGCTCTTCTAATCTGCGTTTTGTGGAGGAGAAGCGGCGAGATCTGGAAGCACATTTTGTTTCCGCAGTGATTTAATAACTACCTCAGCCAGCAGAAGGAAAACGCTGAGGACGTCGAAGAGGAGGAGGAGGCCGGCGAAGTTTCCAACAGCAGTCATATCAGCTGACTAATGCTCACCGCCACACACACAGTGTGAAGAGGATCTCTGACGGACTGGTTGTCTGCCCGTCCTCTTCGCTCTGCTCCATGCACATAGGCTGCCATCGCCGACAGGAAGTGACGTGACAAGGTGCCATTGTCCTACTGGATAACTTTTTTTTGTCTATTTTGATTTCCACACTCCTTGCTGTTGACCAGTGCATTTCTTTTCATATTCTTCGCTTAGTTTTTTTGCTTGCAGCTTTTAAAGATGTTCTATTTTTATTAGAGGTCTATCAGTAAAACATACATCTATAAGTACTCTATACATGTTATACAAAGAAGACATTTTCTGCTTCCGTTGGAAGGAATTGTTATGCACATGAATCTTGTCTTGGAATGAGGGTGAATCGTAGAGCGTTTTCTGTTTTTTTGCTCTGTCTTCATAAACCATTGACTTCTTTCTGAGGCTGAAAATACAAATCCAGAAAAGTGCATTTCTGCCTGTTATTTTTAGCTGGGACTGTCCACCGTTAGCTGCAGCAGGGCTGCACATAAACATCACACTCAGTCAGCAAGTCTTTACCCTGCTCTCTCTGCATCTCTCTGTTACAGTTACAAGGCATATTGAGATGAGCTTCTTGCAGATGGAGCCCTTAAGTTGTCTTTTTACATAAATTCCAGGACTATTGGGTTGTTGTTTATATAAGAGAGAGCGCTTCTGGCTGGCTGAAACCCGGCGCTTCCAGAGTCAGCCCGACACTTATGTATTGTTGTAGTGCGCAGGAAAGTAAAATGGACTACAAGCGGCGCTTTTTGCTCGGCGGGTCCAAGCAGAAAGTGCAGCAGCACCAGCAGTACCAGATGCCTGAGCTGAGCCGGACCCTCAGCGCCCCCCTGGGCTCCACCTGCTCCCCCATGGGGGGCTCCACCGGGGTGGGCATGCCCGGCAGCTGCCAACCACCTTCCTCCACCCCCAACACCACTGCGGTCGCCGACATCCAGCAGGGCATCTCCAAGTACCTGGATGCGCTGAACGTGTTCTGCCGGGCCAGCGCCTTTCTCACGGACCTGTTCAGTAGCGTGTTCAGGAACTCCCACTACTCGAAAGCAGCTATGCAACTGAAGGATGTGCAGGAACATGTCATGGAGGCGGCCAGCCGGCTGACTGCAGCAATAAAGCCAGAGATCGCAAAGATGCTGATGGAGCTGAGCGCTGGGGCCGCCAACTTCAAAGACCAGAACGACTTCAGCCTGCAGGATGTGGAGGTAAGGGGTTCCCAGAGTTACAGTTACTGACTTGGACACACACTGAACACCTGTCAAAGTAAAGATATTACATTATACTGACAATTGGGCCTACCTGTAAAAAAATGACATTGAGTCTATTCCTTTTCAATTCCCCTCCCATCCGTTTCCCTGTCAATCAGTGGAGGCTGGTAGGAGGAGCTAAATGAGGAAAGGTTATTTGTAATGGCTGGAATTGGAGTATATGGAATGTCAAACGTGGTTTCCAGATGTTTGATACAGTTTCTTTTATTCCATTCCAATGAGCCGGTCATCCTATAGCTCCTCCCACCTGCTGTCAGTACAGCATGTTTTGCCAAAAGGGAACATTTTAAAGACTTCACTTTTGTTATGAGGGTCTAGATTAGCACTTTTTGCTTTGTTTCTTATGTTCCATTTTCTAGTACAAGGCTGCTGCTAAGATAACTAGCTAAAGTCTCAGAATGCATGGCTCCATGATTTGAGAATTTCTTGGCTGAAATGAGTCCCTGACGCCCAATGTTAAGCGGGTGCTAGGATCTGAGGGCGAGGTGCGAAAAGCACTGAGGATGTGAGAAGAGAGCAGGAACCGTCGTTTATCGTGAGAGAAAGACCAATCACCCTGCATGGCCAGCAAAGTTGCTTACGTCTCAATTGTGAAATGCTGCTCTTAAAGTATTTTTTTGCAGTGAGTCTTTGAATATTAGACTCCACTGGCGTCTGTGGATGAGAAGCCTTATGTACTCCTGCTGCCACAGCTAGCCAGGTTCCAGGGTAGTACCACTCTTAAATAATACTCAAGAAGAATGCCAATCCATCGCTCCCTGTGATGTCTATGCTCTCATCCTGGAGATGAAACAGATTTGGGAGCAAGGTCTCAGTGGCCGACAGTGAGTGAATACACAGAATGTTCAGGCCAGGGCTGTTTTATGAGAGGGACTGCAGGGCCTCAGTGGATGTGGTTGTGCCCAGAGCAGGAAAGACTTTTGCACCACAATCCGTAATTTGGACTCCGTGTTCTTGGATATGCACGGATAAATATTAATGGAGGGGAAGCCCAACTCAGTGAAAGTTCAGACTGCGGCAGGACTGTCTGGCAGCCACACTGACTCACTCTGGCTTTAGTTAGCGTCTGTGAATAACAACATTGCGTTTGTCAAAGGAAAGTGTGATTTTTGTTCTAGCTCAGGCTTGCCAATGTGCATGAGTTGAGGAATGAATAAGATATTCAGACCTAGTTGAGTAGAAGGAATATATCATAAACCAACACTGTTCAGGATGTTTACAGGCAAAAGACGGACCAAAATGGCCATGTGCATCATATAGGCCTAGTGTATTTTGACTAGACCAGTGAGTTTCACTCTTTTTCACAGATTACGGCTTCACTTTTTATTCAACCTCCATGAGCAGCTGAATATTATTTATGTAAAATTGCTTTTCACCTAAGTACATGGTACACCTTCAGATTTTGGCCTTTCCATGCCCCCAGAAAGATTTACTACATTTGTGACGGAAAGGGCTTTTCCGTGTGCGTGTATGAACATTTATCTTGGCAGTTGTATGTAAAAGATAGAATTGGGTCTGTATGAAGAACAAAAAAAGCTATTGAGTTTGGGGAATTGTGGAATGTTGAAGGAAGCAGGTACATTTTTTTTTTCCCACCATTTACCAAAAATCCAGAAAGTGTGAATGAAAATGTCACTGTTTATTAGGGTGCAGTCTACTGAGTGTACGAGCGAAACCACAGAGGGAGCGAAGGTCAGCCCAGCCAGACAGGAGTCCTGGGGAAGATCTCAATTGCATACTCCTTGCGTCCTCTCTCCTAGACTCCTTCTTAAAACCCATTGGAGGAGAAGGTCAGAGACAAGGAGAGAGGACATAAAGACTATACAATTGAGATCTTCCCCTGGTTCTGAACATGAGGCCATCAGTGCAGAGGCAGAGCCAGGCAGACAACTGCACAAGCAGCGCCCCTGAAAAAACACATCTGACCTAGTTCAGCGGGCTTCAAAGATTCTGTATCATTTTTCCCAACAGTTGATATGAAAGAATCTTATCAAGTAACAAATTAAATGTCTACTACATGGTCAGTCTATTGTGTTCTTAGGTTACTACTCCCACCTCTGATTTATGGCCACGCTCACGGCTGCCATTATTAGACATTATTACAATGTCACCAGGTTTCTTTAATTGAGAGTGAATTCAATATGTGCCAAAACAATAGATTAATATCATGTTGGATTATTATGCGACACACTAGCACCAGCTCTCCCTGTTTTTGTCTAGTAGACCCCTTTCTGTGTTTGAAAACATTGCATGATGGGCGATGTGCACATTTACATGTTGCTAATGATTGCATTTCACAATACTTTTGGATTATAATTGGATTTTAAGGCTCATATGAATGTCCTGCTTAATGTGTGTCATTATACTTCAAGAAAACATGAAACACAAAGGCATCTGGTTTTTGTTCTCACTCTCCTAGGGTAGATCATTTCCACTTCAAGAAAACAATAATGTGTCCTCACACAACATGTCCTTAGATAATGGTGAAGATGAGTTGTTCGATTCATTCTTCTCACTGTTTCAGCCTGCCTTTCAGCCCTTTATGCAGCCGAAAGTTGTCTTGGCCCTGTTCGTTGTATTCCTCATATTTTCCATGAGCCGATTTGAAATGTCATCTTATCCCCATGTGTGATTAATTATCTTTTGTTGCAACTTTTTTTCCTAGCTAGATAATCATAGTTTTTGTGATTGTCTGTTCTGTCCTTTTTATAGTGTTCTGTACAGCTGGTCCAAAAATAATAATATTGGTATTATAAGCAATTTGACAACTTCAGAATTGCTACTTGTCCTTTGGACAAGTAGAACTGATTTTATAGAAATAAAAAAAATACTTGGCCAAAAGCTCAAGCCACTTAAAATAAATAAATAAATGGTCTTAACACCATTTGTACATCATTGTATGACTTTACTAAATAAAATGCATTACCATCTTTTTTACCATAGAGAATCAGACAGAAATGTAGGCTTCACTACATATTCAGAATGTCTCAAACACAACACTCTCCTGGAGGATGGTTGGCCACCTTTGGTAGCCTATAAAATATTGCAATAAAACTACTTTTTTATGTCTTTATAAAATAATTCCCTCCAGGGCTCGTAATTAAGGGCACCTTTCTGTCCCTGCGACGATAAATATGTCTGGTTCAAAACAGACACAGGGATAGCTTGGGGATGACAGATCCAAAATCCATACAACCACTGCATGTAAAAAAGCAATGAGGCTGATGCAACAGATTAAACATTTTATGCTAAAATGGTCTGATGTTTTATTTCTTAATATTATAAGCTCAACAATGCGCACATGGCTGTGCTGGTTACGTGCGAATGTTCCAAAATGCAATTAGTGGGAAACCACTGGGAAAATACTGTTCTCAAAAGCGCACTGCATGCATGAGCCGTTTCATGTGACGGATGAAAATATCTGTTAGAAATTAAGAAGGCATTCAAATTGTTTAACGGCTATCATATGAAATAATATACCTTTTTGTTACATTCACTGATAAAATGGACTCAATTTGACCACTAAGATATTTTGTGTTGAACAGTTCCGCGACTCAATTCTGTGACGGCCTACAATTTGTTTGCTAGTCTGCATTACGAAAGTGAGGGAAGAGAATCTCATATCATTATTCACTGAGCCAGTGCTTGGTATGCATTAGTAATTTGAGAGTGAAGTGTTACCAGCGTTAATACTGTGATTAGCAGTGCACCATAAGCAGCAGGCATGTCACACCCTCAGAACTCCTGGATCAGAACCAATACTGCAAGTTTGACCCATTCCTTTACGTTATAACTGTTATTTGGTGCTATTTTATAGAATCAGAGCTGAACAGGGCTCTAAAGGGTTTGGACCTAGCTGTGGAAATGGTCAGGCAGTGTATAAGTCTAGTTGGTGTCTGTGCCCCCGTGATGTGTTGTTAAAGAATGAGGACAGCCCAGCCTTGTTGTTTCTGTCTCCTTTTAAACATGGCGACATATTTCTGTCTTTAACAACTCAGCCTAAATATATTTTCAGCACGTACCTGAAAAAGAACCCTGTGACCACAGTGAGCGGCAGTGGTGTCCTGTTGCCTTGTTTTTGCTAACTGGACAACAAACATGTCTGACTTTTCCTAAACCTTGACAATTCCTTCTCTTCTTATGTGAATCTTATTGCTTATATGAATCACCCGTTGCACAGGGTTTGGGACGCTGCCATCATGATGTGGAAAAAATCTGCTAAACTATTAAGTTGAAAGGAGAATAGCCAACTTTGTTTCCAGTTTGTTGTAAGCATTGCTTGTTGTGCTTTACGACTACAGTACTAGGCCTTGGCTCTCAGTAGAGTAGACTGTGATTTATAACACAAACTGCTCTTCCCAATTATGGTAGCAAGTTATTTGCCTTTGTAGATGCTGGGGTAATATTGCACTGTAGACTGGTCTTGTTGAGGACGTGTTATCAAGCAGCACAGCAGAACATGGCCTTGATAGAGAGACATTTTTTATTATTTTGCAATGTTAGCCTGTCGAATGTTCTCCATAATGTTCTAGTGCTATGAACCAGTTGAAATTGAACTCTTAAATAGTCATCTTCAGTGACTCACTTTAATGCAGTGTTTATCCAGGCTTGAACTGTTTTTGTGTTATATTCCCTCGCATTGTACTTTCTTACAAGTTGTTTTTGTGGGAAATTTGGATATCACTTTCTCGAGCTGGGTTTTCCTCTGAAACGAGGAGCGTCTTTAAATCAGTAAATTGACGCTATGCATGTGATTTCTATTTAGAATATCTGATTTAAGATTACTCTGAGGGTTATCAAAGTTGTCTGAGTAATAAAAGAACAAGGAATGCCAAGGATGTCAACTTTGTTGAAGGCCATATGCTTTATGAGAACCGGTATTCAATGATGAATGATCAAGGCTCCCACTAATGTAATCTTGTCAGGGGTGCCTTGTCTATTCATTCATCATTGACCTTGACCAATTCCCCCAAACCAATAAACTAGTATTCCTGATGGTCTGTGTTGTCCTGATTACAACCTTGAATCTTGTGTTATGTTGTGTTCTCTCCAGGTGCTGGGTCGGTGCTTCCTGACAGTGATGCAGGTTCACTTCCAGTTCCTATCCCAGGCCCTGCAGAAGGTACAGCCCGTGGCCCAGTCGTGCCTGGCAGAGGCCCTCGCCCAGGCCCAGGAGCGACGCAGCAACGCCCGCTCCCAGAGCTCCTGCCCTGGGCCCCTCACGGAGCTGGAGGAGGCCTCCCGATCATGGAAGGGTGCAGCTGAGGTATTTGGACATGGAGGCCAGGGTGCCCCCAGTACTCTCCGAGGAGCTTTCTGCTGTGACTAGCTGTTGGAAATGGGCTGTGTTCAAAATGTGACAAGCTGACTGTTATACATTCCTGTGAAATGAAATGCAGTCGGGTACCACTCGAGCCACAATTTCCTCCTATTTTCCTTTGACAAGTTGTTGTGTATATGAGCCTGTATTGCTAATTTCCCTCCTCCACTTTAAGATGGGCCTACATACAAACCCTAGCGAACTGAAATGGAGGCTGTTTTGTGAGAGGAGCTAGCTGGCTAATCCCGTAGCTCATCACAGTCCCTTCGTCACATTTTGAGCTTTGTTCTGTACAGTGGAGCCAGAATGGAGAATAGTGAGTGGCCTGATTGATCTGTTAAGCCCTGGCATGTGGGGTGTGTTAGCCCTGGAGGGAACGGGGCTGGATATCCTGCTGGAATGTGCTGCTGCGATATGGCACTGTTGGGTAGTTTTCATAGAGGGAGGCTGTCTGTCTCCCCCTATAGAAGCACTTATTCACAGATCTAGGCCCAACACTGTTCTGAAATGTACTATCTACCAGATGTGTGACCAAGTCACTATTATTAGAGTCAGAAGCAAGTCTAAAGTCAAGGTCGTAGTCACAAGTAGAATTGGTTGAGTTTTAAGTTAAGTCCAAGTCGTGCATTCTAAGGTAAATGCTTTGTAAGTAGGAAAACCTGCAAAATCAGCAGTGTATCAAATACTTGTTCTCCCCACTGTATATTGAGGCTACCAGACAGCCCTCTTAAATTAGATGTTTTTGAGACAATAATATTGTGCAATACCGTAGGCCTATATTAGAAACCAGATAAAATAGGTAAAGGTATGTACAATACAAATGGTAGGCTATATGTATTAAAATGTATTTTTCACATTCAGTTTCACACTTGCAACCACCCCCCCACACAAAAATAAAGCTCTTTGTGAACCACTGCACTAGCCCACCTGACCTGGGTTGACTGGTCCAATCAGAGGGCTGAGTGGGCGTCTCCCTAGTCAATTTGTTGCATGTTCTTTTTGCAAGTCGATGCTACGGTCTCTGGCTGCGTGGAGACTCGGTGCCACAAAATGAGTGACAATTTTACAAAACCTGGCCAGATAATTTCAAGTCATCAGTCTCAAGTCTTTAGGCTCCAAGTCACTCGGCCAAGCCATGTGACTCGTCCACACCTCTGCAATTTACTGTATACTTGGTGGTTAGTTACTCCTTTTACATTGATGTTGAAAATGTTAGCTAGCTACTTACCATTCCCCTACAATCCAACACTGACAGATTTCCTCATGCATTTTGTATATCACCTTGCTGTAATGCAGATTAGCTGTACAGAGCAGATGCAGGGTGTGTAAGGGTTGTACTAGGGTATGTGATGCTGTGTCTAAATTGCTATGTGACTTGAGACTGTGCTGTGGTCCAGGCCACGGGACGTCTGAGGGAGAGGGGACTTGACGGCTGCCTGGCAGGCATCCAGGTCCAGCAGCTCTTCTGCTCCAACAACCCCAACATCCCTGATCACCATCTGAAGGAGCTCAACATGAAGATCGACAATGCCTTACAGGTAGATGGCGCTCCCCGCAGGACCACCACAGCCTGTCATCCTATTCCCTAATATAGGCTTGTGCACAGCTTTTGTCCAGAGCCTTATTCCTGGTCATTTTCCCTGTAAAGTGCAATACTTTTTATCAGGGCTCCCTTGGCCTCTGGTCAAAAGTATTGCACTACATATGGAATAGGGTGCCATTTCAGATGCAGCCTTGGACAGACTTGGTCAATAGTGCCCTACATAACAGGGGCTGCTTCTGCTTCTAGTCAATGTGTTGATTGCCCGGATATGAAAGGATGACGCAAAAGCTAGCCTGACCTGCTTACATGTTGAGTTCATACAAATAATTTTCTCTTTTCTTTTTTCTTCCCCCGTCTTGCCAGGCTTATAAAGCAGCACTAGAACGTATGGGCCACAGTGAATATGCACTGAAGGCTGGCTTTCACCTCAATCCCAAATCTGTGGAGGCAGCTTTACAGGTATGTTTACTCTAAGCACAGGATGTATTACAGCTCATTAGGAATGGGAAAGCCTTGGATTATAGTGGCAGTGATAAGGGCATACCCTGTCTCTAACCTATTTGTACATCCTGCGCCTGTCTCTCTGTGTCTGCGCCTGTCTCTCTGTGTCTGCGCCTGTCTCTGTGTGTCTCTCTGTCTCTACTATGTAGGGTTGCTGCAGTGAGGCAGAGGCCCAGCAAGCTGGCAGGATGCAGACCATCTCCCAGCCCATTCAGTGTGAGCTACCCACCATCCCTGTGCAGATTGGCTCCCACTTCCTCAAAGGAGTGTCCTTCAACGAGTCGGCGGCTGACAACCTCAAACTGAAAACGGTATGCCCTGGGGTCTGTTGAGAAGGACTTGACGTTACGGAATGTTCAGATATTGCGTAGAACATATGATTGTTTGTCATGTTAAATCGGGAGTCATATACAGTAAGCTTGGGAATCGTATTCAGCTCTATTCATTACATTCCTATCTGCAACATTGAGAATACACCCCTGGCCTTGGCTTGCTGGCATCCTGGCGCTAGGCTGCTGTGATTTGGTGTCTTCCTACGTTTTTCATAGTCTGACCTTGGTGACCAGAATGGGTCACTCTGCTCTCTCTAGGAATTGAGAGCCGCTTAGGTCATATCGTCCACTGATGAATTATGTGGGCTGTGTGTCTTTTATTTGGCAAGGCTTTAATGTTTTTTGACGTGGATGTCTTAACACTTTATTCCATGGTACATCTGATGACTTGGGTCTGGTTAGGATCAGCATCTGCTTCGTTAGATTACAGTGGGATTCGCCCCCAGTCTGTGGGACAAAAAAAAACCCGGACTTGTATGATAATTGCACTCACACTATCTGTAAGTTGTCTGACTCACCGTTTACCAGATTCAGAAGTAAACAGCACGTTTATCAGGACCCTTTAAACTAGAGAGCCTAGACAATTTAACAAGAGGGGACTTAGTCCCTGGACTTTTTTAAGTTGCTACCGTTTCCTGTTCTGGTGTACGTTAGTGTTTAGAAGAGATTAATAGGACAAACACACTCGCTATTCCTACACCATACCTTTATATGGCAAAAAAATGAAAGTTTCAATCCAAAGTGGATCTTCGTCAGGTCCACATTAGTGCCTTGCAGAAGAAGTGTTGTGTTTTCACACTGGCCACCCTGTTTTGTATCCTCAGCACACCATGTTGCAGCTCATTAAAGAGGCAGTAGGGCAGAACGGAGTGACCCCCCGGGACGACTCCCCCGTTACTGAGGTCCTCAACCAGGTCTGCCCTTCCAGCTGGAGAATGGCCTGCAAGACCGCCGTCCAGTTACTGTTTGCTCAGGCGGGACTGGTGAGTACAAAGCACTTAAGATGTCAACAAGGGCAGCAAACTCACCCAGCTTAAAATACCTTTGTCTCGTTAGATACCAACATAAACAGTTATCTCGACTTAAATTAGCTGATGGATTGTTTTGCTTTAGCAGTAGATGCCATGTGGTTCAACCAAATGCACTTATTTAATGAAAAGGTAAAGGCATATTTAATTCAATAGTGGTCCCTGCCTTGGCCAGATTCACTATTACTCCACAGCCTCTGCTTAGTGAATTCTTTACTTTATAGCTCTGGGCCAGGCTGGAAGTTAGTCTGTATTGTAACCTAGAGCCCATTGTTTGGGAGGTGTGTAATCGAGATGATTGGAAGGTATGTTGGGTTCCTTTGAATGGCCAAGAAGTGTAAACAAACTCATTGTAGACACACAGTGAAGAACAACATTCCTGCAGCATCTGGGTAAAGGATTGGGTTGTCTGGATGGATCGGCAAACAGATCTCAGGCTGTTCACGTTGAAACGAGTCTCCCCCAGCCAACAGCTAGAGAAAGCAGCAGTCCTTCTCTACTCTACTTTGTTTATTTCCTCAGTGTTTTGTAATATTTAGTGCGTCAGGCCTGGGGAGTGTTACTGTCCACCCAACAGCAGCACTCGGTGTAAAACAAACCCTGGTGGTGGATGGGAGTTTTACATGAACTCCTTATCTGAGCTCTGAAGAACACACAGTGGGAGTCTCATAGCAGCCTAAGAGAGATTACTCAAATTACTCTGCCAGACAGTGAAAATTGCGTTGTTCATTCTGGGACACTAATTTTCTAGTGCTCAACAACTGAATTGGCCTCTTCTCCTTTTTTGGGGGGGGGCCTATGCTGCTGTATCTCGCTCACACTCTCTCTGCCTGTGACCCTGTGAGTCAGGGACGGAGTGGGTGTGGCTGTATGTTTCTCTCACAGGACTGGACTGAGGATACACCTGCTCTATAAATAACAATAGGCTGACTTCCTGTGAGACAGGAAGGGTCCTCCCTCCCATGACCCAGTTGCATTTGTCTAGAAGGTGGAGCCTCTTTCAAAGAACTACTGGAAAAGATTGGGCTGGAAGCGTGGATGTTTGTTGCTGCAGTTTACATTTCTTTTTCAACTTTTTAATAAGTTTGAATCACCCAAAGTAGCTTACATTGCCTTAGCCCACATGCTCAGACTTATAGACAGAGGTAGTAGTAGTATATCTTATTTCATTATATCCATTTACGATAGAGGAGACGGATGTGTTATTGTGGAAAGAAATTGGTACTCAATCTCCTTTGCTTACAGTCAGAGTTGAGATAAAAAAGGGCCAATATAATTCTGCAGAGTTGCTTGCACAAGCATAACTGGCTGTGAGGAAATGCATTCTATTAGAAGCTGTGCTGATGCAGCTCTCTGAATGACTGTGTGTGCATGTGTGGACAGGTGGTTGTTGACACTGCTCAGATTGAGAACAAGGAAGCCTATGCTCCACAGATTGCTCTGGAGGGCTCCAGAGTTGTGGTACAAGTCCCCTCCACATGGTGAGTTGGATTATTCATAATTGTCTCTTCTGCTTACTTTACAGGTCAAAAAAAGAATTTGCTTACTTTAGTTCTATTTTATCTTAGCAAGGGAATTTCAAGTATTCAGAACCCTTAGACATACAATTGGCTAAATCAGCAAACTACATACTTTTTATCCACATAAGCCAACAGTGGACTTAACTAATCACATATGGACAGTGAAGCATTAACAGTCCTTCTATAAATGTGTTTTTATTATGTTGGACATGCCTGTCCTGACTGTGTCCTGACTGTGTCCTGACTGTGTCCTGACTGTGTCCTGACTGTGTCCTGACTGTGTCCTGACTGTGTCCTGACTGTGTCCTGACTGTGTCCTGACTGTGTCCTGACTGTGTCCTGACTGTGTCCTGACTGTGTCCTGACTGTGTCCTGACTGTGTCCTGACTGTGTCCTGACTGTGTCCTGACTGTGTCCTGAGTGTAGGTGCCTGAAAGAGGACCCAGCCACCATGTCTCTGTTGCAGCGGAGTCTGGACCCAGAGAAGACCCTAGGCCTGGTGGACGTTCTATATACTGCCGTCTTTGACATCAATAGGTGGAAGGAGTGCAAGTGGGTGGATGTGTATTACCTAAAGCATTTTCACATTTTTCAACCTGCTGTGTGTTCACAGTTCACATTGGCATTGATGGACAGAGGTAGCCCTCATTCTCTAGCTTTAGTTTACATTTGCCCTGAAAGAAAATCTTGAAAAAGCTAACTAGCTCTTGTAATTTTCCATGCCATTAAATGCTTGTGTATCTTCTCCATCCACAGAGAACAGGCCTTGCCCACCATTCAGATGCAGTTACAGCGGGAGAGCCCTGAATACGGGATGCAGGCAGACCTGCCTCCTGGAAATGGCTCCAAAGCCTCCAGTGGCCTGCCCAAAACGATCTCCAAGCTAACTTCCAAGTTCACCAAGAAGGCCTCTTCCAGCTCTGTGTCCAGTGGGGGGGGTGGTGGTGGTGGTGGTGGGGGCAGCTACTCCATCCCCAGCACCCCGTCCCATAGCATGCTCTCCTCTAGCAGCAGCTCTGAAGACAAGCAATTTAAGAGCCTGGGCCACACAGTAGACGGGAGACTACAGAGCATCTTACAGCTGGGCAACCTGTCCAGTGACCCCACCCAGCCCCAGAATGGTTCAGTGTGTGACGACCAGGGCATGAACCTCCCCACAGACCAGGAGATGCAGGACGTCATTGACTTTCTCTCAGGTTTCAACATGGGCAAGTCCCAGCAAGCCTCCCCACTGGTCAAAAGGAGGAACTCTGTGGCATCTGCCAACGCTGCCGAGCTGAAGCCCCTGAGCGGAGCCATCGACCGAACCCCGACCTCCCAGGCTGTCTCCCACAGTTCACTACATCCCCCTACCCAGAGTATGCCCCAGCATCAGCAGCCAGTGCAGAAGCAGCAACAACAGCAACAACAGCAACAACAGCAGCAGCAGCAGCAGCAACAACAACAACAACAACAACAGCCACCACCACAGCAGCCCTCCCAGCAGGCACTGCAGTACTACCAACACCTCCTCCAGCCTATTGGTCAGCAGCAGCATGCTCCACCTCAGCTGCCCTCCCAACAGCCTCCACCCCAGGCTCTTTCCCAGCAGAGAGTGCCAAGCAAGTGGCTGAGTGGTTCCAGCCAGCAGCAGCCTCCTCCCCAGGGCCCCCCACCCCCAGCAGGGCTCTCCCCCCTGGGGCCCATTGGCCAGTGGGGCTCACCTGGCCTCCCGGACCTGAGCTCTGACCTGTACAGCCTGGGGCTGGTCAGCACCTACATGGACAGTGTAATGTCTGAGATGCTGGGGCAGAAGCCACAAGGTCCCCGCAACAACACCTGGCCCAACAGGGACCAGAACGAGGGGGTGTTTGGGGTGCTGGGAGACACCTTGCCCTTTGACCCTGCAGGTGAGTCATTTTTCTCCCTTACATCCACAAACCCAGATAACACTTGGGGTTCCTCTGATTAATGTGGGTGGTGTTCAGTAGGGAGTGATCATTTTGGAACAGAGTGAAACGGGGAGGTACTTCGGTGAAACGGGGAGGTACTATGTTGTGCCTCACTGAACATAACCAAGGTGGTTGATAATAACACTTTAGAGCAGTGTGTGACCTGCATATTGTCTAGTTGAAGGATGCAGTTGACTAGAAAGGCTCCATATAATAGCAATGAAAGGGAGTTGATCAATACCTGCACATCGTTGGTCAAAGTGTAGCCAGGGTGAGATCCAGTGTCTTGACCTCCGATAAAGACGTTGTGTTATTCCCCATTATCAATAGGGTGTCTGGGTTGTGGTGTGAGAGAGAGGCAGGCAGCACACAGCCTCCTGGGATTCCATGGTAGGAGAGAACTGTCAGCTGTGTTGACTGGGCTGTTTTCATTACAAAGAAGGAAAAAGAAGACTCCTGTTACCTGTTTAGCACTGCAGTCATTAGTCAGGTATTCATTATGCCTGGAGAGGACAGGTTGCTTTTGATTTTTCCCGGGGTGTTGTGGTTTGGAGATGTGCTGCCATAAGTGCTTACATAATCTCATTGTAACCATTAAAGCCATTTTGGGTGGTGATATTTAGCTGACAAAGAGCTTTCAGTGCAGTAATTTATGATCTAGTTTGTCTGTGATTTCCATATGATTTTCTGAATGAATAACGGTCATTATCCAGTGCAACCTGAGGAGGAAGTGAAAAAAGCTTCATAGCCAGATCTCCCACTCAGATACATTTTCAAAACCTCTGAACTACATGACCTTACTAGCATCTCTCCAAATGCACTGTAAATGTAGATTGTTGTGTCTGACAGTGAGCACCTGTTGCGGTTCTGATTTGTAATTAGAAATGTAATGCTGAATTTACAATGTGTCAGTCGCTGTTTTTACAGTGCAGCAGTTTTTTTTTTTTTTTTTTTCCAGAGCGGAGGCCATTGTGTTCAGCTGACTTACAGCTATTGTGCTTTTTCTGCTATAGTAGACAGTCTAGCTGAATGGATTGAGCTGTGGGGTGCAAACACACAGAGAGCGAGAAGCTGAGGATGTCAGAAACTGAACTGTGTGTTCTCCCTTTCATATGCAGTTGGCTCTGACCCTGAGTTTGCGCGTTACGTTGCCGGAGTCAGCCAGGCCATGCAGCAGAAACGGCAGGTGCAGCACATCCATCGCCCCAGCAACACCCGCGGCAACTGGCCCGTCCCTGATGAGCAGCACAGAACCTGGTCCCACCCAGAGTACTACAGCGAGGGGTACGTTCACAAATCACAATCAACACATCTCATTGATACGCACATCTCTGTATAGGGCTCTATATAGTCTGCCCAGAGTACTACAGGGTACGTTCATTCAAAGCTCTATACACCACTCCATCTCACATGACACATGCCTACTAGTAAAATGTAATCACTTTGTATACGACATCTCTCCCTATAAAGTATGCCAATCAATCTTAAATGCCTTTTAGTGATGTTTGATTAGTGTAATGGTAAGAACAAGATGCTCATAGTGCTTCAAGTAGTTCTGACTGAGAATGCCACTATGTGAAACAGGGAGGTGGTCAACAGCAGCTGGTCAGCCAATCAGGGAGACTCTGCCAGCTCCAGTGATGAGACGTCCTCAGCCAATGGGGACAGCTTGTTCTCCATGTTCTCTGGACCTGATCTTGTTGCAGCCGTCAAACAAAGAAGGTGCAACTGAATCACCATGTGTTAAATGTACACCAAAGTGTATTACTGTTTTTTGTGAAGTGAACTATTGATAGTGTGCTGTAGAGCTTCATGTCTCCTCCTCTGCCTGTAGAAAACACAGCTGCGGCGAGCAGGAGGTGTGTACCCTGCCCTCTCCTCCCCTCCATCACCTGGGAGATGATAATAACCAGGTAAGGAAAGAGTGTGCAGTACAGTAATTGGGCCAGAGAATTGAAGCCTCTATCATTCACTGCATCTGTATATGATTATTTTATATTGAATCTCTTTAAATGTTAACATTTATCCCCTTTTAGTTCGTTTTTTTTTGTTTTTTTTCAAAAGATGTATTGATCAACTCCCATTTCCATCCATTCTACTCCACAGGACAGCAAAACTAAAACTTGGCCGCCTAAGGCCCCATGGCAGCACTCCGCTCACACTCAACACAACACCATGCCCAATCCAAGCTCTTCCTTGTACCAGATGAACATCCCTTCCAGCCAATGGAGTGATTCGATGCAGATGTTGCAGTCTCCGGTGTGGTCCACTGCCAGTGACTGCCCTCCCACCACCGGGATCTCTGGCTTCTCTCCCTACACCCAGCAGCAACATCAGCAGCAACAGCATCAACAGCAACAGCATCAACAACAACAGCATCAACAACAACAGCACAAACCCATCAGCAAGGGCTTTAAATCCTTCCCCATCAAACATGAGCACAGGCCCTCCTACCTTCACCAATACTGACACAGACCAAACAAATGAGTCCATTGGCATGCTAGAATACCAGTAGCTGTATTTCTGAAGCAAGTTCCGCTGTGACCATTAGTAATGTTGTCATTTTGGAATAACCATTAATATGAAAACGGCAGTCTCTCAAAGTATGTGTTTTAAGGCAAAATTGCATTGTTCATACTGGCTTAACATTTTGTATGTATTTTTCCATTTCAAAAGCCCCCTATTTGAAAAAGAGACATTCTAAACTGCCATGTAAAAGCTGTAAGCGATGCATGTCATGCTGGCAGCAGTTAGTCTGCCTGAAAGTTTATACTGTGTTTCCTCAAACAAGAGCTTGAGACATGCACGGCCATCATCCACTTTTCTTCTGCATCTGAAAATGTGTAAGGGATAAGATTTTTAGGGGGTCTAAACGAGACTAGTTTTCCCCATAATTATATACTGTCTACATAGCTGTAACTGCCAAATCTCATGTAAGATGACGACTCGGACTACAGCTAACATCTACTGTTCCATAGCTTGTAAATTACTGAAGTTGAAATATAAATAATAATTTACTTCTTTTTATGAAGAGGCTTTGAGCAGGCTCAGCATACATATAATAATCATTGCAGAGGTGTAATTGAAAAAAATATACTACTTTTTCAACAACTGACAGAGTAAAAAATATATAGCAGTAACTATGTGCCATGTTGGTATTAATAGCACTTGCATAATATTATTTTCCAACCAAAGCGTTGTTCAGAAGATAAATGGTGCTGAAGAGAAATAAGTCAGATTATTATATTGTTCAAAGTTCCGAGCTCTAGTGTTAGCGCATTAGGGAAAGTCTTTATGATCAAAAAGCTCTTTCGTTTCCTTTTCTCTCCCTGATTGGCAGTTTGCTTCAGAATGACTAACTCATAAACCTGATGTTTGTTCCTTTAAAATACAATATTTTCTTGTACAAATATTGACAGTATTAATCTTATTTTTGTATTTTCTTACATGTTATACCATTACTGTATGTTAGTATAATATAGGCATATTACATAACTTTTTTTCCCCAAGATGTGATGGCACATTTATTTCTTTAGTACAGAGTTTAACTACAACATATAGCTATAAAGGTTACCAAATATGCCATTATAAATACTAAAACATTGTGAGTAGGGTATTTTTGAGCCCATGTTTCATCAGTTTCTATGGCTATGGGCTGTATTTAAATGCCCAGAATGTTAACTTTGATGTTTGCGGATGCCAATGTTGCCTGTATTTATGAAATTACACTGTTTTCTGAAAACTAACATACTTACCATGTTTACAGAGATTTGTTTGCTGTATATACACAAATATCTTTTTATAGTTGTGTGCTTTGCACAATCAACATATAGGGTTTGTTGCTTTGTCTGTGTTATTTCCCAAACTTTTGCTGCCTTTTTTTTTTTTTTTTTTTACATCTTTAAAGACCTTGGACTGTAACTGTTAGCATCTTTCAGCTGTGTCAAAATGGTTTACTAGTGGCATCTACAACAAAAAAAAAATGTTACCCTGACAGAAGATATGAAGGGGGACTGCTTGGCTTATGTTGCTTATTGTTCTCTTGAGCTGGCAACTGAACCTTCCCAAGTGTACCAGCAATGCATAAAAAATTAAATAAAAATGACTAGCAATTGAATGTTGTTTTCTATGACATGACTTCATGTGGTCACATATTACAGTATGATCATTTTCTTTGAAGAGTGACGGCTACCTAGTACATCCAGGTTCCTCTAGTTGTGTCTGGTTATAACTAGCAGGCCTTTAAGTGAAATTCTTTGTCAGTAATATAATGGCCATTCTCCAAGGCTACCCTTAGTGTACTAAACCCAATTGACCTGCTGGGAGTAGAGATTGATGATGTGTTGCTTTACAGCAGTAGATTACGAAAGAAAACTGAGGCAACTTTTGTCAATAAAACAATTTAATGAAAGATGTGAATCAACTCGGAGGAAATTATTGCCCATTTTGTGTGCTGACTTGCTGTCAATGTTGCTGCCTCTCCATTGGGGGTCTGAAAATGTGAATTCAGAGTCAATTTGCAACCCAACACTGGTTAACATCGACAAACAATTGAAACAACGGTCAAACTATGAATGCAGATGGTTGCATTTTCATTGAAGGCCAAAACATACGTTTGTGGTTGGAGCCAGGTTTGGCTGGCGTCTGCTATGGTTCCCAGGTAAACAATGTTGCGGTGCAAGATCTGTTGATATCTGGAGAGAAAAGTTTACAGTATGGTAGTTAAAACACGACATGTCCGCGATTACGTCGGGATGGCCAGCCCTACCATAATTTAGTAATCAGGCACTTCAAATTGTATTTGTCACATGCACCTTGAAATGCTTACAAGCCATTAACCAACAATGCAGTTAAAATTAATACAATATGTACCAAAAAACAATAACGAGGCTATATATACAGGGGGTACGGGTACCAGTACAGGTTAGTCGAGGTAATATGTACATGTAGGTAGCGGTAAAATAAGTAGCATAGATTAGGAGCAGCGGGGTGTCAATGCGTGTAGCCATTTGATTAACTGAATCTGAGGGTTCGTACAGTGCTAATGTAAAAACATGCAAACCCAATAGCTCCAGGCGCAGTGTTGACATCACCTGCTCTAGGGGAAATTACAAATAGATATGGACGAAGTTGAACTTACTGTACACATTCCATTGCTCGTCCTTTTTGCATGTACTCTGTGATGCACCTTACCAGCTGGTCATTTTCGTCCAGTAACTGAAAGTTGGAAAATATGAAAACATGCTAACACAGCTGGCAACTTGTTTACCGAATCTACCACATTGTATGACATAATGTAACGTTAGGCCAAATAGCAAACCAGCTGTACAGCTAGCTAATGAGCTTAGCCATAAACATAGCGACAAAGTTGTAAACATTCGAGAACGCAAGCTAACATTCTAGCTAGCTAGCTAAATACGATTAATATGGCATAACCAAACTGGTGGATTGCTAAAGTTACTTACTCTTTGGATGGTTTCTTGGTTGATCTGAGCTTTTCCTCTTTGTCTTTTCGGTACAAAGACAACAGACATTTTGAGTTACATTGAATGACAAACGTTTGCCAGTGGCTGTGACTACGAGTGAGCTAACATTAGCTAGCTAGAGGAAATCCACCATCTGCTAGTAATGCCTGGGGTTTTCGGTCGTCATCAGTCACCACAGCCACAAAGTCATAAACCCCGCCCATTTCTACAATGTTTCTTCTTTTCTTTTTTTTACCACACTGGTTAATTTTATTTAACTAGGCAAGTCAGTTAAGAACGAAGTCTTATTTACAATGACGGCCTACCAAAAAGCAAAAGGATGGGGAATTAAAAATACATAAATAAAATATGACAAAACACGTCACGACGAGACACCACAACACTACCTAAGACAACCACATAGCATGGCAGCAACACATAACCTTATGTCTAACCTGAACCTTAAATTATGACCCAAAAGTAAATGTTGGTTTTCATGAATTTTTACGATGTAGCCATCTTGACTTTGTGGTTGTTGAAACCGGGATTTTCGTTAATTTCTCAGTCGAAGATGTGCCCGTTAAATTTCAATCCAGACCCTTGTCCTTACACCATCCGCATTTACTGATATAGGATCCTGCTAACTTGTGGATAGGCTAATTGATGCTTCCGCTATATCGCTTTCACCTACCCAGTTGTTTTGGACAGGAGTAGGAGGACTTAGGGTAGGACGAGAAGTAGCTAGAGAGCGAAGTGAAAAAATGGTCAAGGCCCGTGCTAATGCGCATGTCAAAATCTAATGTTTGTAAACAAACGACTGAAACATCAGAACAACTCAACCCAAGGCATTCCACAGAATCATGTCTATAAAAATATAACGCAAATAGATTTCCAAACTACATGTACGTGTGTTCCCCCTTCTCTAGAAAACACCGTGGCCATAAACATATTTCAAATACTAACTGAAGTTAGAGCCCTAAAGAGTAATGATAAAACATGGACATACACACAAATGCTATGAGCATTGAAGGTTTGCTAGAAGGCACTAAATACATTTCTCAAAAAATCTGGAAAACTATGTGAACTGAGTAATGTAGAACTTGAGTGTTATATTACTTGCAGTGTCCACACTACTTGGAAGGCAACTCTTGACTGGCAATATAATAAAAACAAAGAGATGGCTATTGAACAATTGTTTATTTTTATCTTGAGTAAAAACCGGTCTGCAGAGGGCGGCCCACTTGAAGTACACCATGCTGTTCAACTGTTTTATTTAGAAACATCTGGCTTTATTATTCCAGAGGTCGGAAGGAGTAACGAATGTAATCAAAACTTTACAGCAATATGTAGGTAATATGTACTGTTTGAAATCTCAAATTAGCTCTGGACCTTTCACCGACGTGGTTATTGCAGTTGCCTGTGTATAATCCTTGTTCAGAGTCACTGTTTTATCACAATGCTGCCATAGCCTCGTACAAACCATCCTGATCTCACAAGATCACAGATCAGGACGGCTCATACGAGGCAAAGGCTGCCATACATTGCTCTGTATTATCAATCTGTACAACTATTTAGTCAAACTGCACATTTATGAACTACAGGGTATATTGGCCTAGCTGCCCCAACATTTTGTATGATCTAGATCAGGTTTATCTTGTAGTGTTTTCAAATAGTACATCTTACATGTTATCATACTGTAGGTAAATATATCCCCCCCCCCCCCCCAAATTCTCTGCTGGCCTCAACATCCAGTTCACACCCCTTTATCTTTTAAGTAAAAAGTAAATATCCCATAAAGAAAATATGATTATATGGACAATCCTCCAAACTTCTAGTGCTGGACAATAGACAGTGCTCAATAGACTTCCCCAAGCATGGGAAAAGGGACAAACCTATCACGCTTAGAGTACTGCTGGAATTTCATTACTAGGAATTCATCCAGACACTTAGTAGATTGGTTAAGGCCTGGAGTAACTTCACTACTTGTCTTTTATCTAACTTTTTCCAACAAGTGAATTTATTTTGTTTCCTTCAACCTCATGTAAACTTAGTGGTTGGACTTAAACAAAAATAAATCTGTCTCAGTGGGACACCAAAGGTGTCCGAATTCATCCTCCTCTCCTCAGCCCAAGTGTTTTAGCTGCAACACCATACAAGGACAAGCATGCCAATAGACCACCAGGCAAAGCAAGACTGCCTGCTAGAAAAATGGCAACATGCATCAGTAACACTTGTTGAATCGCAAATTGTTTTGAAACTAACATAATAAGTAGCCCAATGCTCCCAGTCCCATAGTATACTGGGGACAATATACATCTGATTACACAGCAGTCTAGGCCAGAGCCAGCCATCTTCTATTGCAGGGCAAACATTGGTCAACAATTATTTAATTCCATAGACACTTGTTAAGCGGACAGTTATATCAATTCATATTCAAGCACCAGGGAGATGGAGAAGGCTAGATGGCTATTTCTAATGACTATGATGTGCCAATTTTAGCCATGATTGTTGCAGAAAAGCCTCCTTTGACTACATCAACTACACTAAAGGGCAGTCACCAACACTACATTAAACAAAAATATGCAAGAGCAAATATGTGCAGCGCACCCCATCACAAAGACCGCAGTCCTTCCCAACATGACCTGTATTTGGCGACCAGCATTAGAGGGTGTTGGGAAAAACGAGTCATTCTTAAGGGCAGAGAAAACTTCCCAACAGCTCTGAATCACTTCATTCATATGCATTTCTAAAACCAGAAGTGGCAACCACACAATATCTTTGGGGCAGAAATAACAGCACGATGCACTAGAAATACATTCATTCATTCAATAAGATTATAAAACAGAAATTATCCCGATTAGTGAAAATGCACCATAATCCAAAGTGGTTTAAGGATGTCTGACCTACTCTGATCTTGTATAAATAGCTTATGTTAAATGTCTGAACAGCCTACCTTCATTTGAAAGCAGCATCTCTACAACAATCAAAAACCAAAGTGAGACTGATGTAAACCACTTATCTATTTGATTTACCCCAAGAACATTTACATTTTAGTCTTTTAGCAAGAACACAAACAAGAGTTTGACTAATAAACTTGGCAAAGTACACCAGAATGTCAAAATACGGGATAAATGGCTACTGAGATAGGTAGACTAGGAGAGAATATAAAAACAAAAACTGTGACCCTGACAGGCTATGTAGGATTTTAGTGCTCCTAAGGTACATTACAGGATATATCCAAAAAATAAAGCTATTTTCAGTGATCAAAGTACTTACAGTATCAGCGGGCTTCTGTTTACATCTTTACACAACATTATCAAATACAATTTTAGTAAGAAAGAAACTCAAATAGATGCAAAAATACTGAATAATTCCACTGGAGTATGGAATTTACACAAGTTCTTGTCCCTCTTATTACTGTATAATATCAAATGCTCAAATTTTATTTTGTATTTTTTTTTTTTACTTGGTAAAGAAGCTGCATTCACACCATTGAAATAAAGCCGTCAACCCCAGTGCTGGTGGCAAATGTACACAGTATTTCTTCATTCTTTTTGACAAATATTTCTGGACCATGAAGGGCTACAATTCTTGGTGGCTCTGTCTCTGGTGCACTACGCGGCCACTTTGTTATCCTTCTGGAATAAAGCAAAAAATGTTTAGACTTGTGCACACAAATCCAGCATTTAATAGAAACAAAGACTTGCATCACAAGTGTGATGTTGGGTTGTCTTGTCCTTTGTTGCAAGTGTGCCTATGTACATTTAGCTTTTGAATAATAAAATTCACTTTCATATATATATATATATATATATATATATATATATATATATTTACACGTGGTGTAAACCAAATGGTAAGGAATGATTTACCCTGTATTCATATTCAACAAACTCCCGGCCACCTCTGCTACCTCCACGGAATCCTCCCCTGAAGCCGGGTGGGGCCCCACGGGGGGGTCCAAAGGAACCTCTGCTCATGGCACGCCCTCTGCCCCCGCGGAAGCCCATACCGCCACGACTTCCTCTGAAGCCTCCACGGCCTCGGTTGTGCCTCAGTGGGACGCCAAAGGTCTCCGAATTCATTCTCCTCTCCTCAGCCCAAGTCTGCCTCCTTGGGAATCCTGAACCTCCAGATCTCTCAGCTGCTTTCCTGTAAATGCAAAATGAGACCTTTACTGCGAAAGACTAACCAAATCTTACTGACATGCTTTGGATTCCATTAGTATGAGACAATATCAATACCACAAATAAAAAATACAATTAGTTAAAAGAGCAAAAGGAAGGAACATGCCTTGTATCATCAGAAGAAATGTTGTCAAAGAAGGACTTAGTCTTGTCGTAGTAAACGTTGGCCACCACAGGTTCCTCTTCCTCAGCATTGCCTTCACTGTTCTGGGTCTCCACTCCAGAATCTGCCTTCTCATCTCCATTAAGAGCCTTCTCTGGTTTATCAGGCTTGTCGTCTATGTTAAGACAATTAAAAGGGGGTAAACATTTTTTCTCTCCCCTTCATGAACTTCGATTAAGCTAAGGATAAAGAGTACACAAAACATTATGATGCAAGTTCCAAATCGACAGTGTGTGGCAGCCTGGGACTTCAGGTAGGAACCCAGGCTAGGCCATGATATTACTGCTGCATGGAATTTGCTATAATAATTACAAATAGTACCTTTGAGTTTCAGTTTGTTCTGAAACTCTTTTTCAATCTCCTCCTTGTTGAACTGAGCGTTGGCAGTCTCAAAGTCAAAGTCTTGATCAAACTTCATAGGGCCGTCCCTGTGTGGGTTGAACCGGCCTCTTCCACGGTGACCACCTCCACGACGCTGAGGGGGAGGTCCACCGGCTGGGAAGACAGGACAGCAGAGGAGTCAGACAACTAATAACATCAAAGTAGCTTTTAAGTTATAGTACGTTTCAATCCGTATAGATATTACATTGACAGAAAACATGGGCACATTAATAGCAGTAAACAGAAGCTAGGGCGAGAGTCTTAAACAGGTTAACAAGTACACTGGTAGTTTCATGAGAAGCAACTCACCACATTGACGGTTATTCCGGTTGTCGCCACCACCTTGCTCAGAAACGGGTCTGGGTATTTTCGGAACCTCAGGGCCTAAACAGCACAAAATAAAGGACCAAACCGGCAATTATTTTGACATATCAGTTAAGTATTCTAAACTAGAAAGCCATGTGGCCGGGTGCTTCACTTAGAGATAGCTGATCAAGCAATTGTTCTAAACAGGCAATGTAGACTAGTCTGTGTGACAGCAGTGTATTGTGGAGGTTCAGGCCAAGCCTGGCCACAGCCTCACCCCTCCTCTGTTCCAGAATGTCTGGAGGCTTCTGGTTGCCTGGGGTAGTGATGGGCCTGGCTGGTGGGCCAGCTGGGATCCTGTGTCCTACTGGTGCAGGTGCAGCAGGGGCAGTGGAGTGGGCAGTCTGCACTGCCTGCTCCAGGGAAGGGCTCTTCCTCTGAGGGTCCAGCTGGGGACTGGTGCGACCTAGAGGGCAATGCAGGGATTAGCCCAAGATGTACTCTTAAGGTGCCTACAGTTATTCCTTAAGGTCCAAGGACCTTATATGATATCATCAAAGGTAGACTGGATCTGGCAGCCAACAAATACTAAATTTAAATGTGAATCGATTCTAAAATGCGATACGGTTCTAGAAAATAAAGCCCTTACTTTAAAAATAATTTCACAACTGCAAAATACACACCTACTGTACACTGTTTTAACCAGCTTTATCAGTGAAAGCCGTTAGTAATTTTCAGTGACATTTCTGGTAGCCTTCTTCAGTTACACAGGTGTTTGGAGCATGCTAGATGGCTAATTAGCACAGGTAGTCCCTCTGTCTTCCGTAAAAACACGCGCCGTAACATGGATATGGCAGTGTGGGAAAACTAACCCTATGAAAAGGTGTGCATCAATGTAACATTATTTATTATTTCTTGCTAATTTGAAAGATAAGATCTGTATGCTTCCAAAACCGTACCGCAAGTGATGCGTGTTAATGTTCTGACTGAGCGTTGGGGCAATAAACTCCCTCATACAGAAAACACCTTCATCAAATAACTTGACAGTCATGATCAAAGGCAGGGGTGTGATTATAATAATGCAAGAAGTTCAGTTCTCCACTTAGGTCAACTGCAAACAACATTCCACAGAACATAAAATTGTATGATGACTTCAGGTGACTTAAACTGGGATATGCTTAACACCCCGGCTGTCTTTCAATCTAAGATAGATGCCCTCAATCTCACACAAATTATCATGGAACCCACCAGGTACAACCCAAAATCCGTAAACATAGGTACCATTATTGATATCATCCTGACTAACTTGCCCTCCAAATACACCTCCTCTGTTTTCAACCAGGATCTCAGCGATCACTGCCTCATCGCCTGTGTTCGCAATGGGTCAGCGGCCAAACGACCACCCCTTATCACTGTCAAACGCTCCCTAAAACACTTTTGCGAGCAGGCCTTTCTATTCGATCTGGCCCAGGTATCCTGGAAGGATATTGACCTCATCCCGTCAGTAGAGGACGCCTGGTTGTTCTTTAAAAGTGCTTTCCTCACCATCCTAAATAAGCATGCCCCTTTCAAAAAACGTAGAACTAAGAATAGATATAGCCCTTGGTTCACCCCAGACTTGACTGCACTAGACCAACACAAAAACATCCTGTGGCGCACTGCATTAGCATCGAATTGCCCCCGCGATATGCAGCTATTCAGGGAAGTCAGGAACAAGTACACACAGTCAGTTAGAAAAGCAAAGGCCAGCTTTTTCAAACAGAAATTTGCTTCCTGTAGTACTAACTCCAAAAAGTTCTGGGACACTGTAAAGTCCATGGAGAATAAGAGCACCTCCTCCCAGTTGCCCACTGCATTGAGGCTCGGAAACACTGTTACCACCGATAAATCCACGATTATTGAAAATTTCAATAAGCATTTTGCTACGGCTGGCCATGCTTTCCATCTGACTACCCCTACCCCGGTCAACAGCTCTGCACCCCCGGCAGCTACTTGCCCAAGCCCCCCCGCTTCTCCTTCACCCAAATCCTGACAGCTGATGTTCTGAAAGAGCTGCTAAGTCTGGACCCCTACAAATCTGCTGGGCTAGATAATCTGGACCCTCTCTTTCTGAAATTATCAGCCAAAATTGTTGCAACACCTATCACTACCTTGTTCAACCTCTCTTTCGTATCGTCTGAGATCCCTAGAGATTGGAAAGCTGCCGCGGTCATCCCCCTCTTCAAAGGAGGAGACACTCTAGACCCAAAATGTTATAGACCAATATCCATCCTGCCCTGCCTTTCTAAAGTTTTCGAAAGCCAAGTTAACAAACAGATAACTGACCACTTCGAATCCCACCGTACCTTCTCTGCCATGCAATCTGGTTTCCGAGCTGGTCATGGGTGCACCTCAGCTACGCTCAAGGTACTGAACGATATCATAACCGCCATCGATAAAAGACAGTACTGTGCAGCCGTTTTCATCGACCTGGCCAAGGCTTTCGACTCTGTCAATCACCGCATTCTTATTGGCAGACTCAACAGCCTTGGTTTCTCAAGTGACTGCCTTGCTTGGTTCTCTAACTACTTTGCAGACAGAGTTCAGTGTGTCAAATCGGAGGGCCTATTGTCCGATCCTCTGGCAGTCTCTATGGGGGTGCCACAGGGTTCAATTCTTGGGCCAACCCTTTTCTCTATATACATCAACGATGTCGCTCTCGCTGCTGGTGACTCTCTGATCCATCTCTATGCAGATGACACCATTCTGTATACATCTGGCCCCTCTTTGGATACTGTGTTTACTAACCTTCAATCAAGCTTCAATGCCATACAACACTCCTTCCGTGGCCTCCAACTGCTCTTAAATGCTAGTAAAACTAAGTGCATGCTTTTCTATCGAACGCTGCCAGCACCCGCCCACCGGACTATCATCACTACTCTCGACGGATCCGAATTAGAATATGTGGACACCTACAAATACCTAGGCATCTGGTTAGACTATAAACTCAACTTCCAGACTCACATCAACCATCTCCAATCCAAAATTAAATCCAGAATTGGCTTCCTATTTCGCAACAGAGCCTCCTTCACTCATGCTGCCAAACATGCCCTTGTAAAACTGACTATCCTACCGATCCTTGATTTCGGCGATGTCATTTACAAACTAGCCTCCAACACTCTACTTAGCAAATTGGATGTAGTCTATCATAGTGCCATCCGTTTTGTCACCAAAGCCCCATACACTACCCACCACTGCGACCTGTATGCTCTCGTTGGCTGGCCTTCACTATATATTCGTCGCCATACCCACTGGCTCCAGGTCATCTATAAGTCTTTATTAGGTAAATCCCCGCCCTATCTCAGCTCACTGGTCACCATAGCAACACCCACCCGTAGCATGCGCTCCAGCAGGTATATCTCACTGGTCACCCCCAAAGCCAACACCTCCTTTGGCCGCCATTCCTTCCAGTTCGCTGCTGCCAATGACTGGAACGAATTGCAAAAACCATTGAAGCTAGAGGTTCCTATCTCCCTCAATAACTTTAAGCATCAGCTGTCAAAGCTGCTTATCGATCACTGCACCTGTATATAGCCCTTCTGTAAATAGCCCACCCTACTACCTCATCCCCATATTTATTTTTGTTTATTTTCACTAATCTTGCACTCCAGTATCTCTATTTGCACATCATAATTTGCACATCCTTCATTCCTGTGTTAATGATGATAATTTTCTGTAATTTATTTCTACTCTATAGTCTATTTATTGTCCTACCTCCCAACCTTACTGCATTTTTGCACTACATTTTGCACTCTGTTTATAGATTTTCTATTGTGTTTTTGACTGTTTGTTTAATGTGTAACTCTGTGTTGTTGTTTTTTGTCGCACTGCTTTGCTTTGTCTTGGCCAGGTCGCAGTTGCAAATGAGAACTTGTTCTCAACTGACCTACCTGGTTAAATAAAGGTGAAAAAAAATAATAAAAAAAAATAAATAAAAATGATCTTGAGAAGCAGACATGCTAAAAAATAAAAATGTGTTCCAACAGCATTGCATTTCACACTGACAATACAAGAGCTTTCAAGATCATTCGAAATTTCAGACATCTCAGAGATGATAGAATGGCAAATCAACAAGATGAATGTACCAACCTTCACCGACAACTCCAAACTGCTGGGACACCAGGGGGCTGGGGTTAAACTGGCTGTAAGGGGGGACAGGAGCCCTGCTGCTAAAGGGTGCATATGAGCCCACAGACTGGAATGATGGGGGTGGTGCATTGGTGGATCCAATAGAAGACTGGGGAAGTAAAACAACCACATACAGAACTGTTACATAAGTAAACAGCAAATAAACTTGCAAATGCATCATCTTTGACTAGAGCAATGGCCTGCTTACTTGAACAATGGCAGGGTCCTGAGGCAGGGAGCTGGTGGCTTTGGGTGGCTCGCAAACAGTCAGGTCCTTGATGTCACTCCCTCTGAAGATTATGTATTCAAAGACTTCATCACGTGGTGGAATTGGCCTGTCAGTAGGTCGGTCCTCAGTGCCAAAGGAGCGGACTGTTGGGATAAACAAATGTCAGACAGAGACAAATTACAACAGTGTGACTATAATTGATTGTCTGCCAGACCAACCACCACTCATTGTAAAGTCTAGTATTGAAAAAAAAAGGGCCGGCCAGGACGTAAACAAAGAACATTCAAGTGAGCACATGCACATATCAGTGCAAACAGGCAGCTAACTAGTTGCCACTGGATAAACAATTTAACTGGGTTGTTAGAGTTAAGTTAGTTAACTTGCACTTTCTCGCCATCAAATTAAGGTCAAAGCCTAGTTAGCTAGTTAACATTTTAGATTGCCGATTTCCCCATCACCACCATAACCGCTAACGTTAGCTAGCTAATCAAGTTAGCAAACGTTTACTAGGTAACTGAAATTATAACCCAGTCAGTTAACTAATACAACAAAGCATGAATGAAATCGGCCAGAGCATTTAAACGGGCTTGCTAAATTAGTCGTTCTGCTAACTTAACTAGCCTGCCACACGCATGATTACGCATTCGACAAAGCTAAATACTAACTATGCTAACTAGCATTGCAAACAATTTGACAGTGACAGACTAAATGCATGCACCCCATTACTAGTAAAAAGTGAGGCGTTCAATGTATCGACTTATTTGATTGTAAGGTATACGTTTCAGCGTACCTTTGGCGAGAGCAACAGTCGAATTTTCGGTGTCAATGGTGTATAAAATTCCTTCATAACGAATCTCGGCCTTCGAGATTAGGCTAATTTTACTCCCGATGTAGGGCGTCCCTCCACTCATACCGTCTTCCTTTTTCTTTGAGTGTGTAAAAGAAATATATATCTTCCAAAAGTATCTAGCAACTAGCTAGCTAGCTACTTTATTGTGTCCTGTTTGTACACTTCAAACAAAGATTACTGCCCGTTCGTTCTTCCATCAACTTGCTAGCACCACGACATGGCCGTTTTCATATGATGCCTTGCTTGACCGCAGAGAATGGTGGGAAATCGTCTCTGTAAACAGTAGATATCGCGAGTTTTCACGGGATCATGCTACCTTTCAAATATTACTGATCTAAGGTTAGTTTATTGTTTCTCTCTCTACTGGATACTTGCAGGGATTGAGAGAGGGCAAACTGATCCTAGATCTGAAACTGACAACTATAGTTTATGTACATTTTTCATCGCTGCCACTGGATAGCTAGCCGCAGCAGGACATTTTTATTTTATTTATTTAACCTTTATTTAACTAGGCAAGTCAGTCAAATTCTTATTTGCAATGAAGGCCTACACCAGCCAAACTCGGACGACGCTGGGCCAATTGTGCGCCGCCCTATGGGACTACCAATCACGGCCGGTTGTGATACAGTCTGGATTCGAACCAGGTTGTCTGTAGTGACGCCTCTAGAACAACAAACACTGATAGGTGGGGACATGTTAATGGTGAGATCATTGACACTTGAAATGATTTGGACCGGAAACTACTAAGTGTCAAAATAAAATATCTATGACAACAAATAAAAAATGTCATAGGCTACTCTATATTTGATGGCCCACAGACTAAAGCCTATTTCCATTGTCATAATAAAATACGAGGTGTCTGAGTTTCAATAAGAACTCCCACTTTATTACTTGCTGAAATGTAACGTGCTAAACAATTTCCTTACTACAGTATTTTGTTTTGTAATACATTATGTAAAAAGTATTATTAATAAAAAAAAATCATAAATATTGGCACTTTGACGTCAGATTAATTCCCACAATGCCTAGTAACACGCATGCGCATTTCATTCATTTACAATTTTTAGACAGCGATCTTTGATCAAAGATGGCGGGTACCTCCGACCCACTGGAAGATATGCTCTTTTCTGAGGTGGATGAAAAAGCCGTGAGCGATTTAGTGGGCTCTTTGGAGTCACAACTTGTTGGACAAAGCAATCCTGCAGATACTCAGTCGGAAAACAGAGGTGCTGGTTCAACAGTCACGGCAAACTATCACTTAGGGAAAACGCTACCAGCCCAAGTGGGTACTACAGTAGAACAGCAACAACAACAAGGACAACATACAGCTGGGATGCACCAAGAGATTCACTCTAAGGAAATTAGCTCAGAGAAAACTGTTACATCTTCTTTGCTGAGTTCCAGTCCGCCCTTTGAGGAAGCTTCCACCACTTCAGGAACCGGGGTAAACGCTACCACTAGCGGTCTGCAATCACATGGAACATCATCTATCACAACACTGCCTGCATCTGGTGGTGTAACAACTTCTCCGCTTGTCAGCAGCATCAGCACCACCACCAGCCGAGGTTCCGCTTTGGCTTCAGGTCAGACATCAACAGACATTGTCGATCATCCAAGAAAACGCATAACTGCATCGTTACGGAGTGCATCCGCGGGAATACAGAGTTTGAACGGTACCGGAGGAGCGGTAACGTCAAGGAATATCCACACTGCCGCGGGAACCGATGCGTTGATTAATAACGTTAGCACTGTGTCTAGCAGTGCAAGTGCGGCAAACTTAAGTCGGACCGTTGACGTTACATCTTGTGTAAATACGACCAATGTAACTTTATCTAGCTCCAGCATTTCCTCAACTCAATCAGCGATTCCCCTGGATAAGGGGACTCCTACTATTGCGTTGCAAAGACTACCAAGTCACATTGTAGCGAGCATCGCGCAGAATGGAAATGGAACTACCGTCTCCGCCTTGGTTAAACAAGGCGCGATAGGACCTATCACCTCTGCAGCAACTTCACAAGTGAACCACAAAAAAGAGGGTTCTGAATCGAAGTCGGACGCTCCCATACAGTCCAAAATAGTAATGTCCAGTCCGTCATGTGTTGTCAATTCCGTAATAAACTCTGTTTCCTCTCCCTCTGCTGTTTTCAACCTAGCAGCGACTTCTACTGCAAGTCATGTCATGGCAAAGCCTGCTGTCAATGTTGTTGGACAAACTGTCACTACAACGGTTGGCATGGTAAGGCCAGCGTCACCGGCTGTGGCCACAGCTACACAGCCTCTGCTTCGACCGGGAGTCCCAGCGGCTCAAAGGATTGTAGCCCCCCAGCTGATTGTCAGACCCCCCCAACAACAACAACAGACGACCATTCAACTGCCTCCTGGGTTTACCATCCCACCGGGTAAGGTATTAGGAGGATGAATTGCTCTTCTCTTCAAATCAGAGAGAGGGGAAATCTGCTCAGATCAAAACAATGAAACTGGGCAGGTCTTTTTGAGAGCCCTGTGCTTTGTCATTACATCAATTTTGTACTTTAATGTAAAACATTACCTGGACATGTGATGTGTGCCTTCATAATTTCCCTGTTCACTTCCTGAATATTCCCAAAGACGCAGCAGCTTCTGAATGTGCATTGGGCAAAGTAGCATTCATTTGATAATCACCTGTCAATACAGATTTAAATCTGTACATTCTGTACAGATTAAATTAGAAGTTGTTTTTTACAACCAAATCTATATTTTTGATGTAAATGTAATGTTATAGAAGGGTCTAGACACCTTTTGTGTGATTTTACATGTTTTTTGAGAAACTTACCCCAAACAGCAAATCATTTCCTCATCCTTGTTGTGTAGTATAGGGGCCCTTAAAAAAACAGGAACAAAGGCTCTAAAAACAAATGCGTCCTTTTAGAAATGGCAAAGCTCTCACTATAGTGATGCAAGTCTTTAGATGTTGTACATATGAAATTGTGTAATTACGAACTTTATCCGCAACATTATATTCCATTTTGTTGCCATGTTTTTGGAGACATTGTTCATGTTTTTTGGGCCCCCATGCTACACAACAAGGATGAGGAAAACATGTGAAATCACAAAGTTGTCTGGACCCTATCACATGCCATTTTTTGGTTGTAAAGAGATTTGGTTGTAAAAAAAGAACTCCTTTACAAATGTATTGATTTTAGGTTAATTCTGTATAATGTTTAAGACATACCTGAAATTGAATAAAGTTATTACATGAATCATAACGCCCATTATCAACACAACACAAAGATCACAACCAAGATTGCATGTGAGCAAAATGTTTGCTGCTCAGTTGGTCTCCCAAGTGGCGCAGCGGTCTAAGGCACTGCATATCAGTGCTAGAGGTGTCACTACAGACAGCCTCGTTCAAATCCAGGCTGTATCACAGTCCCATAGGGCAGCGCACAATTGGCCCAGCGTCGTCCGAGTTTGGCCGGTGTAGGCCGTCATTGTAAATAAGAATTTGTTCTTAACTGATTTGCTTAGTTAAATAAAATAAGTAAATAAAATGGTATTGTGACAAAAATGCCTACAGGTATGCTGTATATTTCATTGGCATTGACAATATGACAGAACACAGTAGAAAATAGCATGGATCAACCCATTTCTAAGAAACCACAAATCTGCTTGATATCACCCAATCAAATTACTTTTCTCACATCACAAGCATGCACATATTTTGTCAATGGGCAAGTTTAATTAAATGGCATGACATACAAAACACACCAGACATGATCTCTATTGGTATTCATGTATCAAAGTTGTTACCAAGAGCTGCATGAGGCACGTGAAAGAGCAACTCAAGTTCCCCAGCAGACAGATAGGCCTACTCATGCATTTTGTATGTGCTCAGACTTTCATGCTGCTCAAGAAACTTTGATTCAGTAGAAAATAGGGATAAAAAAAAAAAAAAATACCAAAATTATTGACACTGACAATATCGATCACTTATCGCAGGCATTTTGCTGATATCGTTCATTACGATAAGTAGCCTATACTACAGAAATGTGAAGTTTGAAATGAAATAAGATTATTAATGGTACAATTGATGGCTACGAACCTCAAACTAGTAGTAGTTTAAAGGATAATAAAACAAAACTGGTGCACATTAATGTTATAAACTTCTAGTTCTATTTAACGTTATCTCCTCAATTCAGGCAATTTTTCGCAATATGGATTTTTGTCCATATCGCCCAGCTCTAGTGGAGATTAGACTTGCCAATTTCCTGCAATACTCTCAGTCTTTTTTTTGTATATATTTCATATATAATGTTTTACCCCTTTTTCTCAAAGTTGCATATTTAAAATAATAAAATAGCAGGATATGCATACCTCTGATATGATATATTCTGATTTGCAGAATCATTCAAACCTCAATTAAATGGAGGAGAGAAGTTTCATGGACTGCAGGGAACTCATGGCCCAGAGCACATCACTGTTTGGCAATTTATTGCATCTCATCTCACCAATACATGCCTGAAGACAATCCACTGTGAGTGCTGCTTATGTGCTCACCGTGGCGCGTGATTCAGTCTCCATGTGTTTGCAAGCGCTAAATTAACAGTCTGACTGAAGCCATGCTGCGTGTGTTTAAAAACAATGAGCCAGTCATGCTCTGATGATTTGAGGCTCACTGTTATGACTGAGATTGAGGGTCTAGAGGACTTAGTGTTCTGATTGCCTGCTTCCAGAGGATTCAATTGAGGTTACTTGTTTATGAGTTTGACCTGTTGTTTAGCAAGTTCATCTGACCTGTTTTTCTAACTCTGGGGTTGAAATTAGTAAGCCCCTGTCTATGAGGCTGTTCAGACAGGCTCGGAACAGTGAAGGGGACAGAGCGCATGCAACATGCTGTTTAAGAGACTATTTGGTTATTTATGTTATTCAATCCTTATTTTACCAGGTAAATTGACTGAGAACACATTCTCCTTTACGGCAACAACCTGGGGAATAGTTACAGGGGAGAGGAGGGGGATGATTAGGTGGCCATGATGGAATGAAGGCCAGATTGGGAATTTAGCCAGGACACTGGGGTTAACACGCCTACTCTTATGATAAGAGCCATGGGATCTTTACTGACCACGTAGGTGGCGTTTACCCAGGCAGGCTAATTCTGATATTTTGGTATGTTGACCAACCAGATCAGTTCTGAAAAATATCTGATGTCAAATAAAATGCTTCGTAAACAAAAGGTGTAGACTAACAGTAAATTGATTCCGGGTCTTTTTCCAACAACAGAGCTAAAGATAAAAAATAGAAATAGTGACACGAGGAATGAATACACAGTGAATAACATTTTTAAATAACGCGTAAAAATAACATTGCTACTACAGTGGGGAGAACAAGTATTTGATACACTGCCGATTTTGCAGGTTTTCCCACTTAATTTTTATCATAGGTACACTTCAACTGTGAGTGACGGAATCTAAAACAAAAATCCAGAAAATCACATTGTATGATTTTTAAGTAATAATTTGCATTTTATTGCATGACATAAGTATTTGATACATCAGAAAAGCAGAACTTAATATTTGGTACAGAAACCTTTGTTTGCAATTACAGAGATCATACGTTTCCTGTAGTTCTTGACCAGGTTTGCACACACTGCAGCAGGGATTTTGGCCCACTCCTCCATATCCTTCAGGTTTCGGGGCTGTCGCTGGGCAATAACGACTTTCAGCTCCCTCCAAAGATTTTCTATTGGGTTCAGGTCTAGAGACTGGCTAGGCCACTCCAGGACCTTGAGATGCTTCTTACGGAGCCACTCCTTAGTTGCCCTGGCTGTGTGTTTCAGGTCGTTGACCCAGCCACGACCCATCTTCAATGCTCTTAGTGAGGGAAGGAGGTTGGCCAAGATCTCGCAATACATGGCCCCATCCATCCTCCCCTCAATACGGTGCAGTCGTCCTGTCCCCTTTGCAGAAAAGCATCCCCAAAGAATGATGTTTCCACCTCCATGCTTCACGGTTGGGATGGTGTTCTTGGGGTTGTACTCATCCTTCTTCTTCCTCCATACACGGCGAGTGGAGTTTAGACCAAAAACATGACCTTCTCCCATTCCTCCTCTGGATCATCCAGATGGTCATTGGCAAACTTCAGACGGGCCTGGACATGCGCTGGCTTGAGCAGGGGGACCTTGCGTGCGCTGCAGGATTTTAATCCATGACGGCGTAGTGTGTTACTAATGGTTTTCTTTGAGACTGCGGTCCCAGCTCTCTTCAGGTCATTGACCAGGTCCTGCCGTGTAGTTCTGGGCTGATCCCTCACCTTCCTCATGATCATTGATGCCCCACGAGGTGAGATCTTGCATGGTGACCCAGACCGAGGGAGATTGACTGTCATCTTGAACTTCTTCCATTTTCTAATAATTGCGCCAACAGTTGTTGCCTTCTCACCAAGCTGCTTGCCTATTGTCCTGTAGCCCATCCCAGCCTTGTGCAGGTCTACAATTTTATCCCTGATGTCCTTACACAGCTCTCTGGTCTTGGCCATTGTGGAGAGGATGAAGTCTGTTTGATTGAGTGTGTGGACACACTGTGTGGAGTGTGTGGACAGGTGTCTTTTATACAGGTAACGAGTTCAAACAGGTGCAGTTAATACAGGTAATGAGTGGAGAACAGGAGGGCTTCTTAAAGAAAAACTAACAGGTCTGTGAGAGCCGGAATTCTTACTGGTTGGTAGGTGATCAAATACTTATGTCATGCAATAAAATGCAAATTAATTATAAAAAAAATCATACAATGTGATTTTCTGGATTTTTTTTTTAGATTCCGTCTCTCACAGTTGAAGTGTACCTATGATAAATTACAGACCTCTACATGCTTTGTAAGTAGGAAAACATGCAAAACCGGCAGTGTATCAAATACTTGTTTTCCCCACTGTATATACAGGGAGTACCAATACCGAGTCGATGTGCAGGGGTACGAGGTAGTTGAGGTAGCTATTCAATGCCTTCAGAAACTATTCACACCCTTTACTTATTCCACATTTTGTTGTGTTGCAGAATTAATTCAAAATGGATTAAAAAAAAAACCATCTCACCCATCTATACACAATACCCCATAATGACAAAGTGAATACATGTTTTTAGAACTTTTAGCAAATGTATTGAAAATATACATAAATATATAATTTAAAACATTTGTAGAAGCACCTTTGGTAGAGATTACAGCTGTGAGTCTTTCTGGGTAAGTCTCTGTCAAATTGGTTGTTGATCATTGCTAGACAACCATTTTCAGATCTTACCATAGATTACCAAGTAGATTTAGGTCATAACTGCAACTTGGCAACTTGTGCTTAACTCTTTTCCGTTTCTTTTTTATGCTGAAAAACTCCCCTGTCCTTAATGAATACAAGCATACCCATAACATGATGCAGCCACCACTATGCTTGTGATACTCAGTACATTTTTTTTTTGCTCTATTACTTTAGTGCCTTGGTGCAAACAGGATGCATGTTTTGGAATATTTGTATTATGTACATCAGAGGAGGCTGCTGGGAGGAGCTATAGGAGGACGGACTCATCTTAAAGACTGGAATGGAATTGATGGATTGGTATCTGTTCCATTTATTCAATTATAGCCGTTACAATGGGCCCGTCCTCTTATAGCTCCTTCCACCAGCCTTTGATGTACAGGCTTCCTTCTTTTCACTCTGGTTAGGTTAGTATTGTGGAGTAACTACAATGCTGTTGATTCATCCTCAGTTTTCTCCTATCACCGCCATTCAACTTTGTAACTGTTTTAACGTCAGCTTTAGCTTCATGGTGAAATCCCTGAGTGGTTTCCTTCCTCTCCATTAACTGAGTTAGGAAGGACACCTGTATCTTTGTGACTGGGTGTATTGATACACCATCAAAAGTGTAGTTAATAACTCCACCAGTGTCTGCTTTTTTAAATATTTTCCCATCTACCAATAGGTGCCCTTCTTTGCAAGGCATTGGACAACTTCTCAGGTCATTGTGGTTGAATGTGTGTTTGACATGCACTGCTCGACTGAGGGACCTTACAGATAATTGTATGTGTGGGGTACATAGATGAGTTAAACACTATTATTGCACACAGAGTTCATGCAACTTATTATGTGGCTCTTAATCACATTTGTACTCATTTGTAAACATTTCGAAAATCATATTTCACATTAGTAGCAGCGTATGTGGTGAATGTGTGTGTGTGTGTGTCATCAGTGTGCATGTGTGCACATGTTATGTGTGTGTAGGCGTAATTATGTAGTGTGTGTGTTGGGGTGTCAGTGTAAGTCTGGGCTCCCGAGTGACGCAGTGGTCTAAGGCACTGCATCTTGGTGTAAGAGGTGTCACTACAGTCCCTGGTTTGAATCCAGGCTGTATCACATCCGGTCGTGGTTGAGAGTCCCATAGGGCGGCGCACAATTGGCCCAGGTTTGGCCGGGGTAGGCCGTCATTGTAAATAAGAATTTGTTCTTTACTGACTTGCATAGTTAAATAAAGGTTAAATAAAAATGTGTGTGTGGGCATAAAAAGTCAATGCAGATAGTCCTGGTAGCCATTTAGCAGACTTGGGTGTAGAAGCTGTTCAGGGTTCTGTTGTTTCCAGACTTGGTATTGCAGTACAGTAGCAGAGAGAAGTCTATGACTTGGGTGGCTGGAATCTTTTATACATTTTGGGCCTTCTGCTGACAACACCTGGTATAGAGGTCCTGGATGGCAGCACACTCCCAGTGATGTACAGGGCCTTACGCACCACCCTCTGTAGCCATACAAAGCAGTGATGCAGCCAGTCAAGATGCTCTTAACGGTGTGTCTGTAGAACCTTTTGAGGATCTGAGGGCCCATGCTAAATCTTTTCAGCCTCCTAAGGAGGAATAGGTGCTGCCATGCCCTCTCCACAACTGTGTGGCATGTTCATTTTTTAGAGCAGGATTTCTCAGTCAATGTCCCTAATCACATCCCATATTTTGTTGACCATATGAAAGAGTGCCTCCTGCTGGCACTCCAACACTATCTGGTCTCCCATCCAGGGACTGACCAGGATCAACCCTGCTTAGCTTCAGCTGGAAACCAGTGGTGGTATGCTGCCGGTTTAGTTGCTCACCTGCAGAGAGCACTAGGCTACTTTCTGTGTGCACATATAGTAGCTCTACACATACTGTAAGTCACGTAGGGTCTACTTGTGTCTGGGCATTACTCTTATAGCATACCAATTAGCCTACCCAAAATGTTCAGTGATTCAAGTAGCTTTTGTGTGTTAGTGAGAAAATGTGTAGTATAATATAGTTACATTTTCTCTGCGTTAAGCTAGAGGAGGCTTATGGAAATCTGTTTGAGGCATTACACTGTGTAATAAAAGCTCTATCATTTATCATTCTGTTTGATGCTGATGTAAATGGAATGTACTGTACTCTCATGGGCAGATTGAACATGACATTAGTAAATCAGAATGAACATCAGAATTTAGAATTCAACGTGATCTCCTTGTCACTTTCTAGGGTCACGATGTGACTGAAATAGGTGTGCATTTCATTACCAGGTGCCTTTTAGGTCAGTGTATTGACTTTGAGCATATTTTGTGTAATTGCTCTCTCTGCACTCTAGGAATGGTGTTGGTGCGCACTGAGATGGGTCAGCTGGTGATGGTCCCTCAGCAGGCCCTTGCCCAGGCACAGGCCCAAGCCCAGGCCCAGGCCCAAGCCCAGAACAACGTCTCCCCCCGAACGGCCACCCCCCCCACTGCAGGGGCCACCTTCAGGGCAACTACCCCACAGGTAAGAGTAACTACCCAACTGTCACTACCACACTATGACAGCCCTTAGTCATTCAGTGAATCAGTTACACAGAGGGATATATTCATTCAAAAATGATTTAGTTAAATACATTGAAAAATGCAGTTCCTCCATTTAAATAGCCTCTGGCTTATTGGGAAACTCATTTAATAATCCTTATGATGGAAAGGCCTGTATTGCATAGGATGTTGAAAAGGTAATCTATTTGACAGAAGACTAATCTACACACTGGGCTGCTCTAGGTAGCTAAGTTTTACCATTAGGTATATTAGTAAAGAATTTGACTGTCAAATGTATGCAAACACGTTCTCTGAGGATATCAAAATAGATAAAGTGGTTATAGCCTGCCACCTAGCTGTCTCTCTGTAGTCTCACTTTACATTACTGAATCATTACTCCCAAGGATGAACCAGACTTGTGGAGGTCTACAATTTCATTTCTGAGGTCTTGGCTGATTTCTTTAGATTTTCCCATGATGTCGAGCAAAGAGGCACTGAGTTTGAAGGTAGGCCTTGAAATGCATCCACAGGTACACCTCCAATTGACTCAAATTATGTCAATTAGCCTATCAGAATCTTAACACAGTCCTTAACACTGCTACACCTGGCTATCAGCAGAACCTTGTCTGGCAGCGAAACAGTTCATTCAGCCTCATTTACTGCCTTTTTAAAAAACATAGCTGATATGGCTGACTTGCTTAAACAAATGTGGTTTCTACTGACAATTGAGATGTACAAACTATGGCATAAGGGAATGATGGGCGTATAAGAGGCAATCCGTAATGTCGATTAAGACATTAATGAGCGAGCTAAGACGGACATAGTCAATATAACTATTTGTTCAGCACATTTGAAATGTGCAGCGACAGAATTCAGAACATGGTCCATTCTTACAGTATTCTCTCTGTACACCAAGTCAGAACCGTAGGATAAATAAAGGGCTATATAAGCAGACAATGAAATCTCTTGCGATATTCAATCTTATTTCTCTAACACAGGCTATAGGTTACATGGCTACTAATAGCTTACTACACATCATACGCTTAGTACTACTTTCCTAGCTACAGTATACATATCTCCCTGGCATATAACATAATTTATGCAGCAGCATACAAGACATTTTTGGACTGACCATTGTTGTGCTGTGCTCACTTGAACAGGAAGGTGGTACTTCTTGTTGGCAAATTTGGTCATAAAACTTTGTCATCAAAGTCTGGCATTCTGGCAAACAAAGTTGAATCATTATGTCAGTCTTCAGGTCGGAGTTCTAGAAAGAGGCCCAAGTTCCCGACTTGGAATTCCAGGATGGATGACTGTTCAAAACGTATTTTCTCAGTCTGAGCTCGTTCTTTTTCCGAGTTCCCAGTTGTCTTGAACTCATTGAAGTCTGAGATTTCCCAGTTCCGAGTTTCCAGCAAAATAGTGATTGCTTTTCAATGCTTGCAGTTAGCCACTGATTCCTTCCAAACCACTCATTGTTGAATTTGCAATTTCCAACTTGTGTAATGTTTATGTCCAATGGCTGATGAGCACCGATACGTTTTATCTATAGTTTCTCTTCATATGACAAGGATTGAAAAGGATTTGCCAGGAGATTGTCAACGTGATTCATGATGATGACTGCTTGTCTAGCTTGCTAGCTAAGATTTTGAAAGTATAATGTTGACATGATCAGTCCAATCAAAGCTACGGTAGATACAGTATAACGTGATTTGACTTAATTGTATCTGTGGCCAATGACCTTGAGCCTTCTTGGATGGGCACTTCGTCATGTATATCTATAGCAGCACCCAAGGTGGCTTGAACTGCCTCGCTCACCCTGTAGATTCTGCGGTGACGTAGTGCCCCCATGAGTGACAGAACACTGAGCCAATCAGGCGCAACTAGATTAGATTACCAACGCCTATGCTCTGTATTTTCCGCTGGTGCCCCTCCACCACAGAAAGCTTTGAGCTAGGCTGAAACACCTGCATTTTAGAGCTGCCTTACTCAAGAAAGCAAAAAAGAGACCATGTTTGTATGCGGCTTTATTAACTCAATATATATACTCTTTACATTGTTTGCAAACTGATTTGTGACACGTATTAATGCCTAAATAACATGCAAAACAGGCAACTAATTATTTTTTTTTTTTTTATTATTTATACTTTGAACAGAAAGGGTTTGTGGAATGACAATTTGACGAACTGATATGGGATATCCTGTCTGGTACCTACAGAAAATAACATATACATACCACCAGGGGGAAGCATTACTTTGACTTGCATAATTCAACTGAACAGAAGAGCATTGCAATACCTTTAACTACCATTGGAGGTCAATATGCCAGTGTTTAGCCTCTCATTCTGTGTGAATGCAAGTCAATGGATTGTTACTCATTTGAAAAATTATAGAATTATAGTAAAATGTTAATTGCATTGTAATAACCTAAGTATGTGTTTATTACTTGAGGGCTCAGCCCCACTAATACACTCCTGAGATAAACACTGTAACAAAGTATTGCAGAGTTGGTTGTGATTTAGGCTCAGAGTGGATCGAAAGTTCAAACTGTCACTGATAGCAGATTAGTGAGCTGCCACCATTGCCATAAACATCAACACATGAAAACAAGAGGAGCTGGGATATGAAAGGGAATGGTGTTTATTCCCGGTGCTCTGTCGGGCTGTCTGTCTTTCCTGTGACCGTGAGGGAAAACGGAAGGCATTCCGAGCCGAGCTCCTTCCTTTCGACACGTGTTAAATCATTCATCATCCAACTGCCTGATTGGTTTAAAAAGCTAACAACGCTGTAGTTGGTGAATGCGAAATGTGTTATGAATGCATGGCTGGCGGGGCGATGCACCCCCGGCTCTTCCCCCCCTCTGAGCCCCATTCTCTTCCCCCCTTACTGCACGATATTTGAGCCCACAAAACGTTCTGCTAAGGAGAGACTCGGAGGGAGGGGCCCTCTTCATCTAACCCCTTTCCCCTCTTCATTCTCCCCTCTCCTGTCTCCCTGCTCCCCTCTCTCGGTTGGCCCTGTGTGTGTGTGTGTAAGTGAGAGCTGAGAGCCAGGGACAGAGGGCCTCATCCCCTCTGACCCCTCCTGGTGTCAAGCCTGGTCCAGGCTGGCCGAGTGAGCTGTGTGCCCGTAGCGCCATGGGGCACAAGTGTGGTACTTTGTTAGTTAGTGCCCAGCCCCAGCCCTCCCACCAGCATTGTACTGTGTTAGTTAGTGCCCAGGCCCAGCATGGTACTGTGTTAGTTAGTGCCCAGGCCCAGCATGCTACTGTGTTAGTTAGTGCCCAGGCCCAGCATGCTACTGTGTTAGTTAGTGCCCAGGCCCAGCATGCTACTGTGTTAGTTAGTGCACAGCCTCCCTCTCACTGTCTGTTCTGAAGAGAGGCTTCTGTCGTGACAGTGGGTACAATAATCTGGATTATTCAGTAAAGGACTGTGCAGTGATGAGTCATTATAAATTGTAGCGATGTATCAATATGCACTCTTAGAAAAAAGGGTTCCAAAAGGGTTATTCAGCTGTCCCCATAGGAGAACCCTTTTTGGTTCCAGGTAGAACCCTTTTGGGTTCCATGTAGCACCCTCTGTGGAAAGGGTTCTACATTGAACCCAAAAGGGTTATACCTGGAACCTTAAGGGTTCTACCAAGAACCTAAAAGGGTTCTTCAAAGTGTTATCCTATGGGGACAGCTGAAGAACCCTTTTATGTTCTAGATAGCACCTTTTTTTCTTAGAGTGTAGGATTGATTCTTGGCTGAAACAATTACAGATATTTCATACCGATATGGCAAAAAAGCAACGGTGTTATTGTACCTCACCCTCTGCATCAGCATCACAGTGTTATCTCTTCTGTTCCTCTCTGGATCAGATCAGATCCTCTCTGTTTCATCCTGTGGATCCACAGTGATTTACTGTCACTTCCTACTATAATGACCTTTTCTTCCACGTCTTCAGGGCATGTTGCACGTCTCCTTCTCCTCGTCTTGAAGGCATGTTGCTTTTGTGTTTTCTCTCTGTCCCCCCCCTCTCTGTCCCCTCTCTCTGTCCCCTCTCTCTGTCCCCTCTCTCTCGGTCCCTTCTCGCTCTCTGTCCCTTCTCTCTCTCGGTCCTCTCTCTCTCTGTCCCCTCTCTCTCTCTGTCCCCTCTCTCTCTCTGTCCTCTCTCTCTCTGTCTCCTCTCTCTCTCTGTCCTCTCTCTCTCTGTCCCTCCCCTCTCTCTCTGTCCCTCCCCTCTCTCTCTCTCTGTCCCTCCTCTCTCTCTCTCTGGCCCCTCTCTCTCTCTGTCCCCTGTTCTACCTCCTCCTCTTCCTCCTCCTCACCTCTTTACCAGCACAAACCTAGAAGTTTATCTAATCTGGGCACATCCCACCTGACCCTATTAACAGAGTACAGAGTTCATTATTGAATGATATATTCAGTCAAAATTGTGTATAGCTGGCACTTCACATAGTTTTGGACAAGACCAGTGGGGGAGACACAGGTGGGGGATTACTGGTATGTTTAGGGTTTTCTAGTCAGGTGCATCATTATTGGGAGAAGCTGTTTTGCTTGAATGTCCCCCAGTCCCCTCTCCTCCCCTCCTCTCTGTGTCCACAGAAGTCAGGACACCCGATGTGACAGGAGCACCGTGCTGGTTCCCTCCTGTTCTCTGTGGCCTTGCTGGAAGCTCCCTTCACGTCCTGTTTATCTATCTGTCTGCTCCTTGCTCTTCCAGAAGGGCCCCATGGCTCCGGCCGTGGCAGTGACGGCTCCCCAGCAGGCCCCCGTGGTGATGGCCCCCCAGGCCCAGGTCCAGGCTGGGGCCCAGGCCGCCTCGCAGCCAGCCCTGCCCCCGCAGACCAGCGCCCCTGCAGCCCCAGGAGCCTCTCTCGTCTCCCAGGTTTGTACTCTGATTTGCTCCAGTCTGCCGGCCTCCACTGGGCTGGTTAGGCTCCTCAAGCCCCAGTGCTGTCACAGCTGCCAGCAGGCTGACTGTGTCACCACCATGGCCATAACCTCACACAGCTGGGCAGAGTGGGCATAGCCTCACACACAAACACATGTACATACACTCACACACTCTTCCCTGGTGTCCTCTCCGATCACCAAACACTGAAAGAAAAAAAAGTGTCCTACATATTTATTGATAAAATCACATCTTTACATGCTACTTGAATTTGCCATTTCCTAGGAGATGCAGGAGAATGTGAAGAAGTGTAAGAACTTCTTGGCCACCCTGATAAAGCTGGCTTCCCACAACTCTCCGTCACCTGAGACCTCCAAAAATGTCAAGTCACTGGTCCAGGATCTACTGGTGAGTCTCACTACCTTACCTCTACATTATCTCTGTATTACATCTGCTTTACCTCATGACATTAAATCTACATTACCTCTACATTACTGTCTTATCAACAGAGAAACATGGAATACTTTCTTTGCCTAACATTCTTTGAAAAACCTAAAAGGGTTCTTTGGCTGTCCCCATAGGAGAACCCTTTGAAGAACCCTTTTTGGTTCTGGGTAGAACCCTTTTGATTCCTTTACACAGAGGGTTCTACATGGAACCCACAAGAGTTCTACCTGGAACCAAAAAAGGTTCTACCTGGAACCTAAAAGGGTTATCCTATGGGGAGCCAAGTAACCCTTTTGGAACCCTTTTTTCTAAGAGTATAGGAAGGATATTTCTGACATTGACAGGTTGTGTGATATAATGTATTTCTTCATCTGTAGATGGCAGCATAAAACTCTTACATGATCCAGAGTGATGCTGTTGTTTAGGATATTATTTATTCAGAGTTGTTAATGAGATGTATCCCAGGCGGATGTTAAAATGTAAATCAATATCAACACAGTTGTTGAGGTAATTTCATCTCATCTCAATGTGCTCAGAAATCGCATTGCACATCGCTTCAATCATATGCTCTGCTCTCTGTTGTACAAGTATGTCACATCACATAACAGGGTTTAATAAACTTCCCTCTCTTCTCCCCCTCACAGGATGCTAAGATTGAGCCTGAGGAGTTCACTAACAGACTGCAGTCAGAGCTCAAGTCGTCTCCGCAGCCCTACCTGGTCCCCTTCCTCAAGGTTTGTACTGTAGCTACTCTGGCTACATTTGCACACTCCCCGTCATGGATTTAAAAGCGTAGGTTGGTGAAAGTTTCCACCATTGTAAAATCAATGTAAGAAAGTGTGCAAGTGTACACTTCATGAGAAAGGTGGAGAACGTGAAACAGCCAGAGTGGCAGTGGAGAGGCCAGCCCATGTGACCCGGGCTGGGGCCTCTCCCCTGGCCTGACTCCAGACTGTGTGTGACAGTGGCCCCTGCAGCTGTCCGCGCCAGTAGCCAGCAGGCCTCTCCAGCCATCCGTGATGAGTGTCACATCCTGCCACTGCCACCCAGCCCTCACTCCGCAGAGCCAGCGCAGAGCAGAGCCAGCCAGCCACAAACACAGTCATGTTGTCATGCGATGTTAGAACGTTTACGTCAAAAATGCCACAGACCAAACATACATATTTCATGTCTACTGCTGGAGTGTTCGTCCCAAATGTTACGCTAATGGATGAGCACTTGTCCATTGAGCATACATGTCAATTATAATACACGCCCAATTTAATATTCACAAATTGGGAGATTTATTTGACATAATAATATCTATATTTGTACAACAATGTAATAATAATTTGATAATTTCTAATAAATAAAAAACATTTAATGGCTTGTTTTTAATAGGTAATGTAAGGTAATGCCCCTGTTGTTGTGTGGGATTTGCCCGTCAACAGAAAAGCCTCCCGGCTCTGCGGCTGTCTCTGCTCAACATTCAGCATTCCCTGATCCAGCCTCTGCCGCAGGCCAAAGCCACCCCCACCACAGGCACCAGCCCTGCCACCTTGGCCGGCCCAGCTGTCCACGGTCGCCTCCCCAACAGCGTCAGCACCACGGGAGCCAGTGTCGGGGCCCAGGGACACACAGCTGTCCTGGTAGGTACAGTACACTCACAGTCATAGCTGTCTCTACACTCACACTTACAGTCACGCAGATCAGCCACAGTCATACAGTCAACTGGACCAACCATAGATGACTCCCCTGGTTTTGTGGAAGTATTATAACAAATACAAATAGTTTTGGCCACAGTTCTGTTGTTAAGGTTGATGATACTGCAATACTCTGATACTTACTTATCAGTGGGGTAAATAAGTGTTTGTTCAAAATGTCTATATTTCCAGAGTTTTGATTGCGA